>CABFVX010000358.1:34517-101486 GCA_902151425.1 Timema shepardi
GTTCCATCGACGTATTCCCAGTGGTCGTTCTTAATTAAAATTGCTTCCATTTGTTGTCTCCATGTATCATAGTTTTCCTTTCCCAGCTTTTCTATATGTGTCAAGAAGCCGGCCATCTTGAATTAATGGATGTGATTTCAGGCGGCACTAACGATATTTATATTACCGCATTTACACTGCCCTATCACGTTAACAAAACAAATAGTCAATGTTTATCTTCTTCCAAAACGTTAATACAGCGTCCTGAACCCATAACCTGTTAGTTTTATTTATGAAAGAATAATAAACAATTAAAGAACAAAGAGCAGATGCTCGCCACTCGAGATATAGACCGGAACTGACAAAGACGTTGCAACGTAAGACCCTTTGGTGACGTCATCAGAGGAGTGGCTTCATAAATCTTAAAGTAGAATAGTTACTGAACTCGTGTTTGTTATTATAGGCCTAGTTAAGAGAATGTTCGTTTATTATACACAACAACAACAACAATAATAATAATAATAATAATAATAATAATAATAATAATAATAATAATAATAATAATAATAAATACCGACCTAGGTTTTATTCTTCCAGAATTATAATCAGATGTCGCTACTTTTGTTCACATGTTCACAATTTCACCAGTTTTATTTTCTGATACTATTATGTACAGTCAAATGCAAAGTAATTTTTATATTCAACATTCAATTTTTCATCTACACATTCAGTTTATTGACCTGTGAGACCGTTAAACTGTAGCGCATAGGGTGAGCCTTTAATTGAATTTTACTAAATAATTAAAAATTACCACTCCTGTTAATCTGCAATGCAGTTAATGCGAACCTGGATTATCAGTAGTCTACTGTATTTATTACAACTTCAAAAAAATTCTGTGGTGTTAGTCCACAATCAAGCCATACCGATTGTGTGGCCGCCTTCTGTTGGCGAATATCGTGCCAACTCTGAATGGTAGAGGGTGTCATGTGGTCAGCACAACGAGCAGACCGGCCATTAATTTCAGTTTTCTAGACTGGAGCCGCTACTTTTTCATTCACGTTGCTCTTCATTTGTCCTTAAAAGGCCGAGCTTACCCCATTCCAGACCCACTGCTTCACAAATAGTCTGGAAGCCCTGGGGATCAAACCTAAGCCCTCTGGATCTGTAGTCAGGAGCGCAGAACACTAAATCACAAAGGCAGTCATATATATAAATGAATCCTTTATGTAGATTATGGTAAACATGTTTGTACTATAAAATCCTAGGGTAAAGGTTGGACTTGGCCGATCATACTGATCATTGTTGCCAGGCATTTAGCATACTTTCAATATTATAATAAAATTTACAAATGTATTAAGCTATAACAAATAACTAAACAATTTTTCTTTATTAGATTCATAGGGAATTTTAAAAAGAATACACAAATCCAAGTGTAATTCCTAAAATATTCTGTGGTAATCATTAGAAGGGGGTCGTGGGGTAGTCAGGTAAATAAGTGCTGAAAGTTCTTTGCTAGAAATCTAAAATTCTAACTGGGTTGATGTCGATCGCCAATCTGATCATCGGCCTACTATAGCACAATCGGCTAAGCCAATGATTAGTCAAAAGTCCTCTACCAGGACACTAAAGTAAACACTAACAGTTACCTTTGCAATCCTCTTGTAAGGAAGGGGGAAGGTAGTTGTAAAAGAACCAGCAAGGCAAACAAATTGTGTGTGAGAGGAAGAGACATTGTTAAGAGGGTAGATTTCAAGGTCAACACTTGTGAGCAATAGATAAAAGAAAGCGTGAAAGAATGAGAGAGTAGATTTAAGAGGTGACGCAGTTAAGAAAATTCAAGGATGGAAAAATTAAATTATATTTACTGAACAACCTAAATATTTATTCACCTTAGTTATATTTAGTTGTCAGTTAATATTTATAAAATAATTGTTTAGTTAATTATTATTTTTTGATTAATGTCAAAATTATTGATATTTGATCACTGTTAAAAGTATAGAGGAGGTTTGTGTATAAAAAGTATAACTTAATCAACATGCTTCTCTTCTTGACCAAACGGTTTCCAAACCGTTTGTTCCCGTGGCTCTGCATTTCCATGCCAAATGAAAAGGGCCAATTGCCTTAAGAAAAACGTTAATGAATTTTCATAGATAACCAAGCTAGGAAAATATAAGCGCTGGCGAACATATTTTTTCTGAATAATTAAAATTAAATGTAAAATAATTTAAATACTAAAATATAGATTATAATACAATTTTAGTATATATATTTTTAGTCCTTAGATTAGGTTAGTAACAAGTTTTGCTAATGATTTTTATAGGTACAATAATTACAAAACAGATTACTTATCTTCCTAAATTTGTACACCACCACAAATAATTGCAACAACATAATTATGTAGTTTTTTTTATAATTGTGTTAAAATTTCCAGTAAATTTAATGAAGAAAAAGTTGTTTTTATCAAAAAATGAATATGTGTTATAGAATATAACCCATGATTTATTAAAAATAAAATAAATTAGTCATCCTTAACAATCACAAAATGGAGCACAGAAAAAGCCTTATGCAAGAAATTTGAATTTGCTAAGTTCAAACCCAACAATATGTCTAAAACTCACAAATCCTTATTTAATACTGGAAAAAGAACTTGCGAGAATGAAGGGCAAGAACATGATAACCTTAATAGATTAAGGTGGGATTTATTCACTATGTTAACTTCCATGACATCCTGGAATCTAATTATAAGAAATAAATAAAATATTTGTCGATATCAACAAGACCGGATTTAAGAGGATGACCACCCAGGTACTTCCACAAATCAGGGCCCTCCACAAATTGTTGCATTAATAAAAAAAATACATTTATGTTGACTCTACAATCATGGTATCATGTTAAAAATCTTTAAAAAAAATTATAACTTAATATATAATTTTTTATTTATTTCTGGTTACTTACCTACTCAAGGCACTTGCGTCAAAAAAATAAATTATACTGTTATTTTTAAAATGTAAACAATATCCCTAAATCACAGAAAATCTAGTGTGTTCATATTAAATCATTAAAAATGGTTTCATTAATTGAGTCATCCCCACCCCTAAAGTTTCCTGCTGAGTATATGACAGTGGTGGGGACACAGTGTTAAGGTTATGACAGTTTGGTATTTTTTTTCCTTTGTGCATTTTTTTAAGGTTTTGGCAAGAACAGAACATGTAATTATTATTTTGTATTTTAAACAAATCTAATTTATTGTAATAACAATATTTCCTTAAATTTAAATAATATCTTCAATATTGAAATTTTAACAGTTAATTTTGTGAAGCAAAAAGATAATGTTGAAACGTTGATAAGAAAAATATTTATTTAATGTTGAAGCTTCCAATTATTTATCGCCCTTGGGTATCTACACTTTTAAATCTGGCCCTGGATATTAGCTATCCTAAAGGTCTTGACTGACTGTATAAACAACATCTAGTTCAAGAAGTAAAGCTACCAGGTTTCACATTTTTTCATAAAATTAGGCCTATCATTTTTTGCCATATAAAAGGGACAAACATAATATGGTTTTTACATTGAAAAGAAGAACACAGTTCACACTTTATGTTGCTACCATTGGACAAAGAGGTAATGGTTGCCTCTTAAATAAAATCGATTGTCACTGCCCAATCCCACGACCTAGGTTTCATTATATCTGAACTTATTAGGGAGGAGTGTGAAATGCAAGAAGCCTTTACAGAGAGAGGCTACTCCAAACCTTTCATTAATAACCTACTTTGACTAGCTGAAACTCCATAATCACGCAAACCTGAAAAGTCAGATAGTATACCTCTAGTGACTAAGTACTACCCAGGCCTACAAAAGATAAACAAAATATAAGCGTCAGGTTTTCACATATTGGAAGCATCCAGCCGTACCAACAATATTCTCAAAAAACCACCAGTCCTTGTGTATAAACAGCCTCCATGACTTAGAAATCTTCTGGTACACCCTAAACTCGAAACTGAAAATGACACAACCTTCATTCAACCAAAACAAGGTTCTCAACCCTGTAACAAAACAACTTGCCAAACCTGCCAAATACATCATCCAGCAGCCATTTTCTCTAGCAACATCAACTCCATCCATACCATCAAAGGCAGTCACACATGTGAGTCCATTAAACTTATCAACTAAAATGCCAACAATGTACTGCACAATATGTTGGCCTCATCACTGAAACTCTTCGTAAACAAATGAACAGTCAGGTTTTCACATATTGGAAGCATCCAGCCGTACCAACAATATTCTCAAAAAACCACCAGTCCTTGTGTATAAACAGCCTCCATGACTTAGAAATCTTCTGGTACACCCTAAACTCGAAACTGAAAATGACACAACCTTCATTCAACCAAAACAAGGTTCTCAACCCTGTAACAAAACAACTTGCCAAACCTGCCAAATACATCATCCAGCAGCCATTTTCTCTAGCAACATCAACTCCATCCATACCATCAAAGGCAGTCACACATGTGAGTCCATTAAACTTATCAACTAAAATGCCAACAATGTACTGCACAATATGTTGGCCTCATCACTGAAACTCTTCGTAAACAAATGAACGGACGCCGCCATGACACAAAAATCAAGAATCCAGAAAAACAAGTTTCAGCACACGCTGCCACTCATAACCTCAACTTTGAGAACTGTTACACTGTCAAGGTGTTTAAATCATTCAACAAGACACAATGTATTGTGTCTCAGTTAAGAAGATAGGAAATGGCACATCAATGGATCGCAAAGTCTAGAAAACCACTCAACCTAAATATTCACTAATTTTAACCCAGACGCTACACCAGCACCACCTACCATCCAGAGTAATAGCGAGACATTCAGAGAATTTTATCTCCACCAGAGAAGTTTTCATCCATACCAATCAAGTTGGCAACACTAAAGACAATATCAGGTTTAGTCTAATTACTACTATTTCCTGAGGAAGATGCTTAATAGCATCGAAATATTGAAGTGTGTGTAAATATGTGTTAGTGTTGTTACTTTTATTTATGCTCTACTATTTTCCTAATATTCTATCATTTTATTAAGTATCAATTGTTTTTGCTCAATGCAATTTATTTCATACATACAAATTATCCATTTGGAATACATTATGTTATTGATATTGGTAGCCTGTTGACAAAGTTTATTCTGTTTATATTTCTAATATCTTAGAACAGTGGTTCTCCAAGGGGGTGCCGGTGCACCCTAGAAGATCGCATATGATGAATATTAGGGGTGTGTAAAGCTTCTTAACTTCATTGGCTTCACAAGAAATACCTATCATCTTTGACTTGATTCAAGAAAATAATTCTGGTTTTGGCAATTACAAAGCTTTGACAATACAAGTATTGACAACCAAAATACTGATTGTTTTTTCAATTGTTGTTGCCCTGAGCTGTTATATATACCATATGTTAATATTCATGTAAAAAAATCTGAAACATTTGAATTGCATATTGTGATGGTTAATTAATTTATCAGATTAAATGAAATATCACAACAATACAAACAAAAATGCTATAAGCAATTTTAATATAAAGTTATAGTTATGTGGTATAGAGCACTAGGCTAAATCATGGTTTAAATTAGGAGGGATGGCCAGTACACTTACCTAGGTGATACTGGAGTAGAAATTGTTTAGATATAACACTAAAAAACACAGTCAGCTGTGGACAGTCAACCTTACAGTTCAACCAAAAGCATCAGTCTACTCTCCTGACCTGATGAAGCTGTCTGTGACAGTGAAAGTTTGTCCTTAAAAATGTGTTAGTGTTATATCTAAACAATTTCTACTCCAGTATCACCTAGGTAAGTGTGCTGGCTATCCCTCCTAATTTAAACCAATATACAGTTATATAAATAAATACAATTTAATATGTTTTCAGGCATAAAACAATTAACAAAGATATTCAAACATCAATTCAGCTTCAAGAATATTTCATATATTTGTTTCGAGTTCACTTCAAATTGAAGAATCAGATTTCACACAATCCTAACCTACTAAAGTCCACAAGAATTGTACCAAATTATATTTAAATGTTTTTTAAATATCAATTTAGTGTTTCTGCAGTACATTTTTAGTCACAAAATACATATTTTTATTCTATAAGAACATCCTCTACTTAGGGTTTCCTTAACACATGAAACTTGTACATAAGCATGTTTCTTACCAAGGGTGCCACAAAATAAAGAAAATGTATCAGCAAGTGCTGCCACAAGCTTGTTTCTTGATTCAGAATAATTTAGATAGAATTAATCTGAAACTGTTTATTTTTGAACCATAGCCTAAAATCATTGCTGAAAAAAAAGTTTATTTAATTTACCAATCCAAACAAATTATTAGATATGTAAATTATACCAAATTAATTACAAACTTTTATTTGGGCACACGTTTTTTTCGGAATGAATGAGTAAGAGTAATAAAATAATAGAGGGAAAACAAGAGTAGACCCTCTTGAATGCATTGTAAGACAGTTGTGAGGGATCATGTGGTCCTTATGGCATCTATGGCTGAGAAATTCCTGGATCTGGAGTACTATAAGAATTTCCAGAAAACACCATTTACCTTATTTGCCATGCTTTTGTAATCCGTATCATTCTCATGTACATGCTGATATCAATAAAGAAATACGGGACAGGTTTGTCTTCTCGTGTTTGGCCGTCCCTTTAGGTTCCCCTCCTGCTTATACCACTGTGAAAAACAGTGCCGGGAAGTCGGAAATGGACAGGCGACTTGACAAACACTCTCTCAAGCAAATGTTAGCAAAAGGAACTGTTAATGAGAATCGTGTTTGTACAAGGTGACTGCTGGGTGCTGGAGGTTCCATCCTTGCGCTGGATCCAGTTGGTGCATCAAAGATGTGTTCCACGACTTTGGCACAGGGCTCAGTTTGTTGGGGCCAACAGGTTACTCATCGTGGGTGGACACAAGAACAACATTCTTGACATGAGGATCAATAAAGTGAGTACGGTTGTCAAGGGATTCAATTAACTATGCACATGATAAAAACTAGCATCTGGGTCTCGAGTTCTGCTTCATGATGTAACCAAATATGATAATTAAAGGATGCTATTGTTGAATTCCACCACATTATGTGTTCATTACATTATCTCAACAAGATTAGATGTATCTTTAGAGAAACGTACGATCCTGGTCCAATTAGAGTACTTGATTCTACATCTCAAGCCTTTAACTTAAAACTACATTGACAACTTAATCATGGCTAAATTTGGGCTCCTTGTCAAACATATCCTCTGGCTCTGATATTTTACATTGAATTGTTACAATATATTTAATGAGGATGAATGCTTTAATGGGTTTGCATTTTTAAGTTGCTAAAACATCCATCCATCTTAACAGCTTTTAACAGTTTCCTTAAAAAAATATTTTCATGGAGGTAGGTGTTAGAAAAAGAACCAAAATCTTTACATGTTGACTTTACTTAGGAAAACTAAAAATAAGATAGTAGGTCAAAGAGGCTATGTAGCTTTCAAATTTCACTGATGTCATCAGTTATACAAAATTAATTTTTAGTTAAGGCTAAAATACCCAAAAAAAACTTAAGAATCCTATATAAAAAAATACATTATTTTTTATCACCATGTCCTATGACTTGTTCAAGCTATACACAAATATATTACTAAAATATTTAAGGCTTGTGTAACACACTTAGCTTGGTGAAACACATTTTCTCTAATCACAACTTGGCATGTAATCATCTCCATCACCTGTTTCTAGCCTGTGGCTGGGTCACTTTAGTAAAATGTCTCCAGCTTCCTCTATCCTTTCACCATTCTTCCTCCTTTGATTACTACCATTTTTCTCCTCTCACTTGCACACGTTCTATTATTTGCTCCTCTAATCTCGTTCTCGGACTCCCTTGCAGTCTTTTTCCGACATACTTCATTTCCATAATTTTCTTTGGGATCTTTTTCCATTCTAATTACATGGCCATGCATCTCACTCTTGCTTCCTCTACTATCTTGTATACTCCCTGTGCCCCCATTCTTTCTCGACTAACATCATTCCTAATCTTGTTTCTCTTTGTGACACCTAACATGCTCCTCACAAACTTCATTCTCATGGCCCCCACTTTCCTAGTCTCTCTCACATTCATTGTCCATGTTTCTGCTGCATATGTGACAATGGGTACAAAGTATGCCTTGAACAACTCTCCTTGCTGTCCTCTTCTCATTGGCTCCTCTTTACTTCCACCTCTCACCTAAATCACACTTCTAAGATATTTGATGTTCTGTACGTTTCTCATCTCCACTCCAGTCAACTGTATAGCTTCACTCGGCCTTATCCTCTTCCTTGTCACTACCATTACTTCACACTTTGCATTTCTAAATTTCATTCCATTCCTGTTCCTGTACTTCTTCTTCCTTCTCCCCATACCATCAAGTCATCAACAAACATCATGGCTTTCAATTCTTTCTTCCCCGTCACTTTATTCATGACCATTTCCGTTACTATTGAAGATAGTGGTGGTGAGAGGGCACTCCACTGCTTCACTCAATTTTTTATTTGGAACCACCCTGATCTTTCACTCCCTTGTTTAATACAACTCCTCTTTCCACTTTTTTCTCCTACATCTTTTTATTTCTATCCATGTTCTCATATGGGCTCTCCAAATCCACAAATGCCACTCCCAAGTCCTTCGCATATTCATACTTTCTCCCTAAACATTTAGTATAAAGTGTATTCATGTACAGAAAGTTAGTATGGGTGTTCATTAGACCCCTTCTTTGTGGCCCTTTGCTGTTGCATATCCTTTACATACTCTCTTTCTTCAATGGAACTAGCATGTTATGAATTAAAACCATGTCTACTGCAACAGCTGCTGAATTGACCTGTAACACGAGTCAACAGGTCAGCTCAGGTGACTGATGACAGTCTTAGTGTGGTCTGCACTTTAAGCGAGAACATTTCTTCACAACACTTTCACCATGTTTATCAGTTTTAAAGGAAAATAGTGAGAGTTTCTTACATTATTTTATACATGTTCGGGCCTTTTAAATGAATTGATATATATATTTATTTGTTTCCATCATTAAGTGTTTGTTTTTACCTAATAAATGTTTTTAAATGAATATATTTGTACTTTTTTCCTTTTCATTTATTTTAATGGTCACTTTTGCTATATAATGGTGTTTTTTTTATGAGAATGGGCCCCTTATTTATGAGACTACTCCCAAGGATCTTAGTGACCTTCAAATAATTATAAATTAGGTTGTTTTTAAGCCTATGCAAACCTTCGAAATTTTGGATTCAGTTCAAAATTTTGAATCTTCATATTGTAAGATTCATATTTGATGGTTTTAGCTTAAAATTTGAATCTATATATAACTTATATGTATTTAACAAATTAATATAATCAGACCGAAATCCATTTGTGTGGTAGAGTGAAGAAGAAAATTAACTAGGGTTCCAAGTCGTAAAAGTATGACTTGGAAGACGTTTGTTTGTGACAGTGAATATCTTGAATTTAAAAACAGTAGTTTGACCCATTGTAAAGAGAATAGAAGGTAGCGCCTGTCACCTCCTACGTCACATCAGTGGAGAAGGGCATAGTCATAGAGCTATTGGCAATGGTCACCCTAAATTCAAGGTCGGCCCAGGAGGGTTTTTATTGTTGGGCGCCACCTCGTTGGCGATAGTGAGCTTGAACATTAACGAGGAATTCGTTCAGTCGCCAGATGTAGATATAAAGATCAACACTCCCCCTAGTAAGGTAGACCCGGACAAGTAAGGGACCTCTCGGTCAGGGATCAACTGCTTGGAAGGCAACGAGGCTCCCCATTAAACCCATAGGCCTTCAGGGGCTTACCATGATCACATCTGCCATACCTGATAATTCCTAATATATTTGAGGGTTATCCCAACCCCGGAAAATGAGTCCCTAGGGTCACTGTAATAGTTAACAAAAAAGTATTGTTCAATAAGCAAGGAGGGCTTACACAAAAAAAAAGCAGGCTATAAAAAAATTATTCCTTATCTCAATTTTAAATTAACACATTATTTTGGTTAAAACATTTACAATTAAATGTTTGGTTAAGCCTTCATATTAATTTCACTAGACAATAGATTCAAGTTGTAAGCATGAATGAAATGTGGGAAGCATATAATTATTTAAATAGTGAAAATATGAGTCGAAACATTAATAGGTTAGTTTAAAATAAATAGTAAACTACTTTACAAATTTATCACATAAAACAATTTATTGACTTTACACATACTTCAGGAAATATAAACATTGGGAGCTGCGAGTGGCCAATGCAAAAAGATTAAAGTGCACATCTCAACTAAACCTAACGCTACTCTACAATAGGCACAACAGTCACTTTCTAAAATAGTTCCATCTAAAGTCCATCTTCAAATACCAGCGTCTTTGCGAGAGAGAAAAAAAGAACACAAATATAGCACTTAGCGGTCTCTGCGAGTCCTGCGCATAACCATACACTCCACGTGGAACCTCAGGGGTGTCCAGTTGGTCGGCCACTCGTGAGTACCTCCGGTCACTAGCCCCGGGTATACACAGTCCGGGAACCAAACTCCCGGCCCCAGACGCCGAACCCAGACCCTACAAACCCCATATATATGTAGTATGGATCCAACCAAAACTATAACCTCTCTTTACAAAGATCAATACAATTTAACCGTACCTTCAGAAGTTATAAGTACCACTAACATTTTAAGCCCCCAACATTATAGGACTCAAAATTCTAATTTACTGCTCCAAAACTGTCTGTCTGGTAATATGAGGACACTAATAACAAGCTTAAGTATTGAACATAAATATATTATTTACATAACTATAACCCCTCGCTGCATACAATAACATGTACATAAAATGTTCTGACTCATTATGTATTTATCATACCGGTAGTGCAATTAGAAAAAATTTATAAGTGATCAATCTAATTCTATTCTATAGTAATTAGAAAAAATTATAAGTGATCAATCCAACTAGTTGACATCACATAAATTGATCCCCAAAACATTACCACATAGCTGTCCATTACAGACACCAATTAGTAACATATTACAGTTTAGAAAGAAAGTCACTATCATAACTAACCCTTAACTTAATCACTGAAGGGGAGTTTTAATATTACCCAGTCTCACGCCAATCAGTTTTACCCCTTCCCAACCAGCCAATTATTTCACTAATATCCCATTAGAACGAGTGCAACTATGTAAACATTACCAAAATAAAACCACTCTGAAAGTTGAAATAGACCGTACATATGATAATGATTAATTAATATGAATAGGTCTACTTTACCCCTGCCACAAAACTTTACTCCAAATCCTCCCCACGGAGACGAGGGTATTCACAGCCCAGGCATTCAAATTCAACACACGTACACTCACGAGTTCATACTGCAGAACACTGACCCAAACTCTTCTCATTTTACTCAACCACCATTCACCGATCAGGTTCTCACGTTGGCCACGGATAGTTCATAGCGCCACCTGGCAGAAGTAGGCTCCGTTAACGTCCACGCTTCCCAGGAAGTATCCGACTACTGTGGGCATGCTTCCACAATAAACAAATAATTTATTTAGCAGGCCATGTTAAATATCGGAGGAGAGGTCCATGTGACGGGAAACGTTACATGCCAGATGTAAAAATACATCTGATTGGCTGAGCTTGCTACACCACTCAACATACAAGCAAAAGCATTACATAAATCTATGGAAGACAGACTAAGACGTTAAAAATCAGAAACCTTAATAATACACACCAATGTCCAATTAATGTAATTATTCAGCTTATTTAAAAAAAATTGTGTTTGGCTATCTTTGTATTAAAATTAATTGTTGTATATTGGGTGACATAAGCAATGGCATAATCACATTCCTCCAAATGGTGATACCTTTATATTCTCTTTACATTGGCTAGGCCCACCTCTTAGTAGATATTAATCAACCTTTACAATATGATTAAAAAGTGTTGTGGTCTTTATTTGATCTTTCACCTTTTGAGATTAATGCTATTTATTAGCAATTTTCTTTTAATAAATCTATAATGTGTCTAAAATGTTAAGCAACATTTTTTAAAATGTTTTATTATTGCATTAGATTCAGAAACTTAACAAATTAAAATATTCAAAACAGATTGATTTGAAATATTATCAATATCATCATAAATCTGATCTTCACATTTTGTTTATTCTAAACTGCTAAGTGATCTCTTTGTTGAACCTTTATTTAATCTTAGCTTTTATTAAAATTATTTGTGATGCTGGGGGAGGAAGGGAGGCTATTTCCTACTATCACCCATCTCCCCTCATGGGTGCTGCTATGGCTTATTAAATAATTACTTACATCTCGTGGATCATGTTAGCTTATTTAGCTGTGACCTTGCTTAAGATACAAGTGAAACTTATATATTTATTGTTTCACATAAGGGTTAGTTTTATGCCAGGATAACAATCAACTAAACATTCACATAATGCAGCAAATCAATTAATGTGACGAAGCACTGTGTGTGATCATTATTCACAGAACGTAACGTAAAAACTTGGGAATAACATAGACAGTGAATTTAAACTATTTGAAAACAAATTGTTCTTCAGAATGGAACCCAAGCTTTGGGGCTGATTAGGCTGCAAGTACTTGCAATAGAAGTTTACTGGAGCCTCAAATAAAGTATACGAAGAGGCCACATTGTTTTATATAAATAAAATTAAAATTATGTGCAAGAAAATGTAAGTCATTTAAAAAAGTTTGCTTTTTTCAAAGTTTACTTTTAGGTTTTTTTAATATTAAATTCTTAGACCAATACATTGTTGGGAAATCATTTAATCCTGATTCAAACTTATTCATGGTTATAGTTGGTGAATGTATTATTATAATTGGTTACATTGTGGTGGAATTCAACATTATGATACATATAAATTTAATAGCTCATTGCCCAGTGACCTGTTTGAATAAATTATTTTGAAATTCAAGACTATTTATTAGTTATTTAAAAATGTAAATTTTAGAAAAAAATATACCAGAATTTTACTGTTATAATATCTAGCATTTTTAACCAGTAGTTTAACTACAACATTATTTTTTGTTATTTGGTGTGTAACAAACTCTTATCTGTGTATTGATTAACTGGCATTTTCAATAACCTTTGGTATATTTCTGTCTTTTTTGATGTTCATATACTATGACTAACATTGGCTAACATTGGTGTGTTTGGTATCATTCCTGAATGACACACTGATGTATGGCCGTGGTATGTGTGTTAACACATTTTTATATCAGTAAATAAACTGATGTTACAGAAATTGCTAGGAGAAAGTAAAAATCAATACAAAACCCAGACAAAATTAAAGGACTTGTTCAATTATTAACTAAGTAGATTAAAGCTTTTAAAAAAAAATCATGATTTAGAATTATCCTTTCTTGTTTCCTCCATTATCTCAAAAAATGGAGATTTCTTTGTATGATCAAGCTGTAAACAGTTTTGATCTTTTGACCAATAAAAATAAATATAGTTTTTTTCCCCTTGCAGTACATAATTCACTAAGAGCCGTAATGATAAACCATATCTATCTCCTTGCTATACCTATTTGTTAGCTATCACATTTATATTTGGAAGAAGGTACAGGAAAGTTGGATATAAAACATATAAAAGGAACAAACACAATATGACTTTTACATTGAAAGGAACATAGTTCACACTTTACATTGGTGCCACTGGACAAAGAGATGTTTGTTCCCTTTTATATGTTTTCCATCCAACTTGCCTGTACCTTCTTCCAAATATATATTATAAATAACCTCAAAAAGCGAAAAGAGTTTTTTCATAAAGAGATATATTAACTATCATATATAAATTGAATAAAGTGGGTAAGCATTAGGTTTGGTTAGGAGATAGGTATGGTTTTTCATTGCGGCTATAAATAATTGCTTTGATCAAATCAAGATAAAAATTCAAATTACTTTTCAGAGACCCAATCAACAGTTTAATAGCTTATATTTTAACTCTAGATATATAACATATGATAAAATTGTTGTTTGAGTCATTTTGCTTGAAAATGTGTTTTTTCTACTTCCTCTTGTTTTTAATCTCGTTAAGTTGGATTATTTTATATAATATTAAGGTAATTTTATATTATAGCTGTGCTCTAGAATATTGACCGATTTGGTTGTAATTTTTCAGGATCATGCGGAGGATATGGTTGTCATACACTTTTCCCCTGACCCACTACTTAGGTATGTCCAATTTTTATTGTCTACCCTGTTTTGATAAATGTCACAATCTTGACGTGAGAATTACCAATATTTTTACTCTCAAATTTACTTTGCAAAGACATTTATTAAATGTGATCATTGTAGATAGTACAATTATACTATGATTACTAGCTGAAGTACCCAGCATTGTCCAGGAGAATTTTTTTTAGTATAATGATTGTAATTAATTAAAAAATATAATCCAAATTTAAAAGCTATGGCTTTGAGGTGTACATTATCATGCACAGGGGCTAATAATTTTTTAAATTTCGGACCTATAATTGCGGTAAATAGACAATGCTCATGACAGACAAACAACGCTCTGGGGAGGTTCTTATACCGGCCCGACAAATTTTAATATCATGTCCTAGTGAGTATTTTTTTACAAAAGTTTTGGAAATTTTAAAATCCCATTTAACGAACTTCAACTAAGTAATGACAAAGATTTAAGATTTATTGGGTTATTTTGAGTAATCTCATTATATTCATGGCATTTTGTAATTTTCCATATCTACTAAAAGTATACAGTGGCTTGGTGCATTATTGAGCAACAAACAGACAACCACATTTCATTATATTAGTATGATTTAAGCTTTCTAGTTATATTGGTTTTTTAGCTAGAACACCACACACACACACATACAAACAAATAAACATCCTATTATTTATACGATGATTGATTATTAGTTCCCACTGTCAGCCTTCCCATAGTTTATGAGCTAAGAGCTTGGGGCGGGCTAGAAATTAATGTTCTATAGACACTTTTTTTTTTCAATGTGGTCGTAATGTCTGATATAACTAATTATATCTAGGAACCATTTAAAATTGGTTCAATGAAATAATATAAGCATAAGCCGAGAAAAATGCCATAAAGTTGTGTTTTGTAGCCACTATCCCATGGTGGATGTAATTTTTAATTAGCCTACATATTAACCGGACGTCAAAATTATTTCTGTGCAAAATTTTAGTAGACCAATTAGTACACTGGTTTGAGCGGGATTGAGCAACAAGTATGAAAAATGTATAAAACTTATTTAAAACAACAAGCTAAAATAAGGTTAACATCTCCAGTCAAAAGTTTTATTTACAATATGCATGAATTGAAAGTTAATTTAATTTAATGAAAAGGTTTAGTTAGGTCTAAGTCTTAGCTGAAATCAAAGTCCCATTACTCCTTTTTGGTAGTCCAGATCAGATGGAGAGTTCTGGAATCTTATTAACCAACGTTTTGGTGCTTCATTATCGTACCATATTCATTGTATAGTCGTCGTTGGTTGAAACATGATGTGTTTACACGACATCTTTTTATCAAACCATTTGACTCTTTTAAATGCATTAATTATTGAGTCAGTGAAAGATTTTAAATATTATGAAATTTTATTTTAAGTTAATTGTTATTCCAAGATTATAAATAACTTGTCCAGGTTCTTTCACTTGTTTATGAATTTTATTAGTATTCACATTTATAGATTCTTAAATTTGAAATCATATTTTCTGAATTCTTTAAATAATAATATCTAAGTCTTAATTATATTTATAAAGATTTATTTAGAATATTTTCTAAAATGTTGTTTACATTAATATTTCATATGAATCTTTCTCAAGAGTCTGCATTTTTCTGCATGTGATTTCACATTGTACATATATTCAATAAACCATAGAACTGTCTTGAAATCCTCCAACACGTTGTCATATTGTGTTCAATGAATGGACTTGTTAGTTATTGTTTCATAACATTGCTTCTTATATGTCTATGCCTCTAATAATTTTTTGTCTGTGTTGTTATATTGTATGTTCTTTGTCTTTAGTTTGGTAGATTGTTGGCATATTTGTGGCTGCACTAAAAATGACAAATTAAATAGTGTTTATGTACAACGCTTCTTTATCGTTAGTAAAACATTACGTCCAATTTATTTACGTCGGGTAGCCGATAAATCTTTCATCGTTGAGGACACTTTCTTGATTCTTGTCTTAGTCATCTTTGATCTCTCTTAGCCCTGTGTTGGAACCACCTTTCACAGCCTAAACAGTGAGGGGTTTCATCCGAGTAAATTTAATTCATCGTAATTTCATAGTCATTCTGGCGTTGGTGGTTGAATGGTCTAAGGTGTCGCTCTTGTAATAGATTGAACTGTTTATGAAGGTGAGATCGGGATTTGAGTCCTTGTCAGGTGTGCTTAGGATGTTTTCCTTTTAATGGTTTTCTACTCTTCCTCCATGCAAATGGGGTACACTTCTTTATATAATGTCCCTAATTCCTAATACATTAGTGTAATTAGTACATAAGTGTATTGCCCAACTCAGTAGTAAGACGCTGTGTTAAAAGCTAACAAATAAACTTGATAGTCCATATCGATAAGGTCTTTAATTTCAAAATAATTGTCATTGATTAATTATAACAGTTCCTTGATTGACATTTCATCCTCTGCATCAAAAGTCACACATCCAGTAGCTAAACCAGCATGCTGGAAGCAATTATGAAAAGTGGCCGTTATCACACCCTTCCATTCCTTGGCAGTGAAGTAACCTACCGGTTATTGCTTGCTTTAACTGTGGTATGACATGCATTTGGTGGCCGCATAGTCTAACTCGCTACTCTCATAGTAGATTAGACTGACGGGGAGATTGAAGTTTGAATCTCGGTCTGGTATACTGAGGGTAGCTTTTCCAAAATGTTTTTCCACTCTCCCTCTACGCAAAGGTGGGCACACTTCCTATAAACATAACCTCCATAATCCCTATCACCATCAGTGTAGTTAGTATATAAGCATATAGCCCAAAGGGGTAGTAAATCGCGGTGCTATAAAAGACCTGTGGTATAAAGCTAAAGCCTGTAGGGTTTGATGCAATGACTGCATGCACTCAGCCTTTTGTCCCATTCCCATTCCATAATTTCAGTTGCTCTATGTTCTACTAAAATAAGACCTCTTTTAGAGAAACGATTTCTTCAAGTCGAAGTTTAAACACCAATAAAGGTTTGCTTTCAAAAAGTTACAACATTAAAATTAGATTTTTCCTTGGATACTTTAATTCTTAGTTTCACTAAAACCAAAGTTGATGGTTCATAACAAATGGAATATTTAACATATAATGATTGACATTAATGTGGATCAGAACAAAGTAATAAGGTTCATTGTAACCAGATGTTCACTACAACTGAGTTCAATGAATCCTTAGTCGAGCAGTTTTATAAGCTATAATAGTAATATAAAATATCACAGTTAGGAAACACACCTTTAGGCTTCTTTGATTATGCAGGCCTATTCCATGTTTTAGCTTGCAATTTTTGGTATTTTATCGAGGTTACCCAAGGCAGTAGTCACAAAGTCTTAGTTGTAAGGTTACACATAAAAAGAAGCTAAAAAAAAGTGCCTATGACATAATTATTCTAAAGCTTTTCTGAGTAAATATGCTAAGCTATTTCCTTTTTATGTTGTCTGGTTTCAGAGTTATCCTCATATCTTGGAACGTGATTTAAGGCATAGAACTAACACTATAATGTAATGGCAAAGAAAATAAATATGAGATGCACACCCCATTATTTCCTAAGGCATGTACATTTTTGCCAATTAAAAGCATTTTTCCCTGGTTTTAATGTTAACCGAAGTAGTGGTCAAGCAATCAAATATGTCAGGCTCACAAAAGTAGCTTATATATAATTAATGAGTGCTCAATTTCATAATCCTAGGTTTTACATGGCGATAATGCAAAGAATCAGTTCTTAGGTAGCGACATTGCTATCACACAAATGTACATAAGATTTAATTTGATCATTTCCTTATCTACTTTAGACTTTAAGCTGCTTTTGATGCAAGAATACTTCTCTTAGTCTGAATATTATTAAGGTGAATGTAAGATCAATTCAAATAAAGGTGTTTAACGTTACCTATGTGTAAAGAATCACAATTGCATATTAATGTGATTGCAAAACAACCAACATAAAATATTGCTCCTCTTTGGATTTATGATTGAAATTTATTCTTTAATTACTCTGGATTTGGAGTTGGTTTGTTGACCAAGTAAAATAGAAATAAATGAATAGGAGAATACAATTATTGATCTCACAGTTTAAGACAATATTTGGAAAAAAACAACACTTTTATTGGGTTTTAATATAAAAAAAATATAGCCTCTGTGTTACACAGATGTTCAAGTTATATCCCCCCGCTTCAATGGCCGCATGGTATAAGGCGCTATTATCACAATAGGCTAGTATGCCAAATGCGGGGATATCATGGTTTGATCCCAGTCGGGTGTACTGAGGGTGGTTTTTCCTAAACAGTTTTCCATTCTCTCTCTCCACATAAATGTGGATACACTTTCTCTAAATTCAACATTACTAATCCTAAACACATTAATGTACATAGTACATAGGCTTATACCCCTAAAGTAATAAATATCCATGCAAAATTTCAACACAATCGGTACAGTGGTTTGAGCGTGATTGAACAACAAACACAGAATAATTTATTTTATATATTAGTACGATTTCTATTATAGGTTTAAAGAGTATTAAGAAATACAACACCTCTCTTGTAAAGTGTCTTTTTCACTGTAATCCACAAAATTGTGTCAAGGATAAAGGAGACAAACTACAATTAATTAAACCACTCGCTTTGAATAGTTGTTGAGAGTAATGAGAATGGGATTGGGTGTTGGAAAGGGGTGTGTTTAGTGTTGCAATACTAGTTGAAAGTCACTAATTAAGGTGCTTAAAATTAGCTTTAATATATTGCTATTATTGACCATTTTAAGAATATTACCCCCGGTAGCATAATGCTCAGGGGTGGGGGTGCGGGAATTTTAGAAAAGTGTCACCGTGTCTCAATGGGTAAAAACCTTGAAAGTTGGGAATTTTGTGGATATTGGAGATCTTGAGTACTTTTGGCTATGAAAGTTCTTTACTACATACTTGTACAGACCTATTTTAAATTTCACAACTGTCGAGCCGCATGCTTCAAAAGTTCCCAACTTAATAACTCATCAAACATTGAAATGAGATACCTTCTTTATTAGATTGTATAGAAGGCTTAGCTAATCAAGTAAACTAAAAGAGCCATTGTCACTGCCTACTAGTTTTAAGGCTACTACTACAAGCATACTAGATGCTCTCTAAGAAGGTTAGGTAATGTTTTATGTTGATCACTGAATAGAGCCTGGAGTTTTTTACGAGCAGAAACTTGTAAGCTTTCCTACATGCAATGATGGTTAATGTAAAAACAAATAACACTTGTGATAAGAAAAATCCATAATAATTAACAAATAACTTTAAAAATATCTTACCATTTTCCCAGGAGGGAACCCCCTGACACCCCTGTTAATTGGGGGGGTATTCCATAACCCTGTGACCCCTCTCCCCTAAACCAGTCACTCCTAGTAGCTACGTCAGTGCTGTAACTTTTATAGATACTCAAGTTATTATGATTATTTATATCACAAGCTGAAGGAATATCAGAGAATACAACAGTTCTCCATCCATCAAAACGATTAAGCTGTGACTGGAGACAATATCATCATTATTATTACTACTAGAAACCCAACAATATTACTATGAATTTGAATACTGTATTTAGATAGGACTATTCTATAAACAAATATAAAATATCTCATCCACCACTAAGAATCAAACTGGGGTTCTCTACTCCTGGTAATTGACCTCCTCTGCCACTTAATTCTCAGGACACTCTCGGAATTAACATCGCTAACTACCACAAATAATTATTTATAGGGTGTGCAAAGCTTCGAAACTTCAACTTGGCTTGGAAATAAACATCAACTTCGACTTTGCTTTGAAAAAGTCTGGCTTCGAAGCTTTGTCAATAAAAATATGTACATCTAAAATACTTCCTTTGTGTTCATTTGCTGCCATTTTGAGCTGTTTTGTAAATTACAAACTAATATTCATATGAAAAAAATCTGAAGTAATTGAATTTCACACTGTGATGATAGCTTGACTTATCAGATTGAAACAAAATATTACAAACATTTGTGCAATAAAACATTTTACAAGTAATTTTAGCGCATAAAGTTATATAAATAACCACAATATAATATTTTTTCAAGAAAAAAACAACTAACAAAAAATATTCAAACTTTGATTCGGTTTGGAGAATATTTCTTATATTTGATTCGAGTTCGCTTAAAATTGAAAAAGTGGACTTCACACACCCATAATTACTAACCAAATTTGTATTAAAATGATAAATTGCCTTTATATAAAAAGTTTTTTTAATTACTTTATTTCTTGAATCTCGTTTGTTATAGGTTATGTTTGGATGTTGTGACGAGATATGGCAAACAGCTCCAGTCAGAGTGGACATCTCTACCAAGAAGTTTAGTGGACATAATAGAACGTCGTATGCCAACAGTTAACAGCTGTCCTGCTAGCAGGGCTGTGGAGTCGGTACGCCAAACTGACTTTGACTCAGATTCCTCTCTTTTTCTAGACTCAGACTCCGACTCTGACTCCGACTCTTTCATGAATGGCTAATGTATATTAATAAGTAATAACAAATTTACTGCAGTAAAATGCTTCATTACAGATTACTTCATGGTAAGTTTCTTTGGCATTGTGAATTTATATTCAAATAAATTTGTTTCAAAATTTACAAATTTCAGTTATAAATAAGAAAAAGTCTAAAATATTGTTATAATATTATAACAAAATTATATCTTATTTATTTTAATCCCCTTTTCCTTATTTGATAGCAGCATAGTCTTCTATGACAACATGTTTCGGTGTTATTATTGATGTTACACCATCTTTAGGTCTTATTTATGATAAATATGTATTTAACAGAATATCTTCTTTATCATAAATAAGACCTAAAGATCGTGTAACATTAATATTAACATCGAAACATGTCGCCAGAGAAGACTAAAATACAATCAAATAAGGAGAAGGGAATGCAAATAAAAAAGACATAATTTTTTCATTTATTATTCCTTAACAAATCAAATATGAACGTTATTAATAATATAAGTTTTTATTTTGAAGCCGAAGTTGGAGTGTCTACATTTTTCCCAACTCCGCCCAAAATTGCTTCCGATTTCGCAGCCCTGCCTGTTGGAGCTTTGAGCTGTTGAGTTTCAGACATGTGTCCTCACCTATGAGAAACCACTTCAAATCCTGTTTGGGTCTACACTTAGACTTTCACGGAATGTGGAAACAGCTGGGATATATGTGATTTAGAGTTTACTTGCGCTAAGTGTCCACAGTAAACACATTACTAGTTCAAGTGAACATTATAAAGCTATGTGTGTGTGTGTAATCACTTAAAAATATTGATGGATGTTTATTTCTATTGAAAAATATAACTAAATTAACAAAACTTGACTCAAGGCCTACTCACACTAAATGTATAATATTTTCAAGTAATGATTTTGCAACATTTATAGCCAGGTAGCACACATCCAAAAACATCCTTTTATAAAGAATGATTTGATAAAATATCCATTGATTTTCCTTGATAAGTTTCAAGATAATCTTGTTATCTTCCTGATGTGTAAGTAGTTGAAATATGTTTCACCCTTGATCACAAATGGTGGATGTGTGTACTGTTTATAAAAATAAATATTTAAATTTTGATTGATTTTATCAAATAAATGGTTAAAGGGACTTCATATATTTTGAATCAACATTTAAAAAGTTTAAGCGAGGTAAACTAACTCAAACAGTCTTTATTTACTTTAGTTTTTTAAAGTAGGTACATCTAACACCCTAACAAATGTATCTTGGACAATTGTTGTCTATGGTGGATTATAATAAATAAGGTAATTTTTCCCCCATGCAAAGATGATGGGCACTTTATAGAATATCCTGAAACGATTCTTGTAAATATATAATGGTTTAAATTAGGAGTGACAGTACAATTACCTGGGTGATACTGGAGTAAGATAAAACACTAATAAATACATGTTTAAGGTAAGCTTTCACTCCATCTGAACCTTAAAAAGCTGCTTGTGTTAGTGAAAGTTCATATTTTAAAAATGTGTAAGAAATCTATCTCCCTTCTACAAAAATTGCCGCACTCCACCTAGTCCCCAAACTTGGAAACATTAGTGGTTTGACGCAAGCTTTGTGGTTGGGGGCCATAATCTACTATTAGCTCTCTCTTAAAATTGGTGGAGACACTGATCTTTCTCATTGGACCCTCCAAGTAAAGCTATAGTGGACATATTATAAAATAAATGGTACGAAGTTCTGTACGGACTTTCTCGCTCTATTGTTTAAAAATGGAAATATTTACTCAAAACTCATAAAATATGTTACGGTAATCAAAATAATATACACAAGAATAAATTGCACTATCCTTATGTAAAACATTTTTTGTGTCACGGATTTAAATTTTTATAAGTTTATTTTTAAAGAATTAATGTCCTCAATTGTATGTTTGGACTTTTAAAAAAGATCAATATTGGATCCAAAAGGGCCAATACTTCGTATTAAAATTTCGACTCCCGGTTAAAAAAATTTGACATTTAATTAGGTGTTGCACATCTTCATGTCATCGCATTGCTATTAAATTCTTCATTTATTAATTTTGACCAAAACCAATGTAAATATTGACTATTGAATCTAAAATGAAGGAGATAGATCATTGTACAAACATTTTTCCTAAGAGGTTTAAGGAAAACTAACACAAACTTTTTGAGAGACTTTCTTATATTTAATTACTCTATGGCATTGGAGAATTATTGCATTAAAACTCAAGTAGTATATCTTTACAACCAGAGCTCACAAAATTGTATTAATATATTTGCCAATATCTAAGAAACTGTTGGTTTTATAAAAATATATTTCATATAAAAGTTTTTTTCTTTTTAGTAGTACTACAATTTTGCAATGATGAGTTATTTAGTATCTAAGATAGTTGCGGAGATACGTAAATTTCAGCTTCTGTAAAGTACCCTAAAATTCATTTTCATGGGAAAATGAGAGTAGTCGGTTTATTTATAATCTTAATCAACGCCTAGATACGAATTTTAATCAAAATCATCTGAGCTGATTTTGAGAAAATATATTTTTTCTCTTTTTGCCCTTTATTAAACTACTCTTAATTTTAAGTTTAAACAGACACACAGACAGACGACTTTGCAAAGACCACTTTTTAGGGTCATTAGACTTCGACATCCATCAACATTTCAGGTTAGGTTTTTTTTTCCCGGTCGCAATACTTTGCCTTTAGTGTTCAAAAAGTTAATATATATGTGTATAACTTGAAAGTTATTGGTTTTATAAAAATATGCTTCGATTAAACTTGTGTATTATAAATAGATCTACATATTTGTAATGATAAGTAATTTCATTTCTCAAATAGTTTCAGAAATATGATACAAAATGAGAATTTACGCATCAGACCGGAGCCCTTAAAGTCATTTTGCCGAAATATTAAGAGTAGCCATTTTGTTTGGATTATTTATAAATGTTTAGAAATGAAATTTAATCAAAATCATTAGAGCCAATTTTGAGAAAATCGAATTTTTTCTTTTTCTCCTATAGTAAACTACCCTTAATTTTAGGGTTAGATATCCAATTCCAAAAACCCCTTGTTGCAACCCTATGAAAACCCTAGATACCAAATTTTAGCTCGATCGGTACAATATTTTAGACTCTAGTTGGAGGTACAAACAGACAGATATTCAAAAACCACTTTTTCGGATTCGGGGGGTCATGAAACATCGAGATTCATAAAAATCTTGAGTGTTTTTTTTATATACAATTTCAATACTTTCTCTACCTGTAAGATAGCGAGAAAGTAAAAATTAGAGGAAATATGCTCAGTAGGTGTTGAGATCCAACTACTACTGACACAACAAAATTAAGATTCAATGCAATACAACATTAATTATTCTAATAGACTACATCAATTAGGTATACAATAACATAAAACCCAAAACAATCTTGTAAGACACTTTATAATGCCATGATGACATAGATGACAGATAACACCCTATTTATTTGTTTATGGTCTGGGATGGTGATGCAACACTTGAATAGTTGACATAGTTGTTCATAATCTTAAGTCCCGCGTATTACCAAGGAGAACATTTGAAACTTCCAGACACCAAGTTGTTTCTGGGGTACGATCTTAGCCTTCAGACAGCAATCACCTGGGGGAGGGGAGCGGGGGAATAACCACCCACACCAGTAAGGCAGAGTCCTAAGATAGTTCCGGTCCACCGAATTCAGGCAGATGTCCCTGATTACAGCACTGGCAAAGAAATTGAAACAACACAGTACACATTAGGTACTTGATAACCTGTGTGGAGTCCTTGTAGTCACCACGTGGCGGAATAATCCTTTAGTATCTGAAACCTCCGGCTGATATCACAACTAGTGAAGGGTGGTGGACATTTGGGTGGTTTCAGCACTCACTGTCAAATATTACAGACACTAGGAAAGTGGACACGTGATGAGGGGTTGCCTGTTTGTATTGATGTGCACACCGAGTTGTCCGGAGGCGGTCTAAATGAACGTACTGGTGACCAGCATACTACGTTCAAACTTCCAATACAATTTCTATTGAACGTAAACAACAAACGGTACACTCAACAGATCAACCAAAGTCATACACCACTTTTTTTGTTTTTTGAAACACATGGTCGCAGGACAGGGGGCCCATACTAGCATGCACCCGAGGAGGGTTGGGGTAGTGTCAACCCTTTTGGGACCGGAAGTTCAAGTCCAGTCCAAATCAACCACATTGCTCTCTCTTGGGCTCTACTAGTTACTATGTATGTTAAATAGACTCACAATATCCTACCAGCCCAGTCGTTACAATAAACTCTAGCTACACCAAATATATAATAAGAATCAATGGAATGGCCATTCTTACCAAGAGGCCAGCTCAAGGAGTATATTATGGTAGGATGGAAGATAGTCATTTAGATAGTGACTTAAAATAAATCAAACCTTGTAAAAGCAATATAAGTATTACACATATAATTTAAAAATAGCCCCATAGGCCGAATTAGTAATATAAAACAATTTCAGAATATCAGATTATATAATTCTAACTTTACCTAAAATAAAACTCTTGAGCCAAAGTCTCTACTAGGGGATAAAGGAGACAGTTGGGGAGTGAGGGTTGTGTATAGTTCAGATTTCTTCCACCATGATGACGCACTTTGCCGCGGAGCGCTGTCATACAGTCACACTAATATCCACAAAATAAGATATGTTTCTATATAGCAGTGTACTTTGCATTGAAAGAAGGGTATAAGGGCAAGGCCTGCACACTAAGAAAAATGTGAAGTTCACAATTTCATGGGATATCTTTAGGACACTGTGTGCTACCTGGGTGCTTTACATGTATTCAAATAAATGTGTTATTTAGCAGTATAGTAATATAAAACATGCAAATAAGAGGGGAAATAATTTCCCATGTGATAGCCAACCTTACCCTTTCTATTCCTCAAAATAAATTGCATACAATGTCACATAATCTAATATTTAAGTAATGTTCACATGTTTTCAACAGGTTTACTGTTGCATATAATCTATTGATGTTAACAGCTTTTAACTTGCTTTTGACAATGATTCAATGTATATCACCACCTTAAATTAACCTTAAACTGTGTGTGGTTTTTTTGATATGCTTTTGTGATTATCTTGCTAACTCTAGCTCTTGTGGTGTTTCATGTGAGTTTGTCGACAGATCAATTCATACTTTCATATCCTAACACTCACACGACCTTGTACATTATTACAGGTATTTGTTAAACATTATTATTTATTGTTGCACTTTAATTTTGTATGAGTAAAATCTAATTATTTTTTTATGTTGAGTAGATTCCAATATGGATATTAAATTCTGTGAAATATTCTACACAATCACGTTCACAAAGAATGCTTTAAAACCCACCTCAACTCACAGATACCTCCTAACTTAGGTAGGTAATACAGCCTAAACCAGGTGCCATACTGTGTATAATAATTTAAAAAACAGCGAAATTTAGACAAATGAAAAAATAGAAATTATACTTAGTTTATATATATATATATATATTTCACTGTTGTCAAATGAAGATTGCAGGAACCTGGACTAGATAAGTTTTCTGGTTTGATCATAATCTTGTGTCTAATCCCCCACTTAATCAGACATGAGATAGGATTTTGATCATTAATAATGATTTTAAACTTTTGAAGACGGAAAAAAATACATCCATTGTCTGGTTATAACATGAGGACTGGAGAACAAAATGTGCATATTTACAGGAAACACTGCAAGCTTGCATAATAACACTAAATACACAACTATACGAAACAAGAGCATAACTAGTAGAATGATGCTAGGAAACTCAATGATGGACCAGTGTTTTACACTCCTGTCAACAAGAAGAGTTAAATATGCCTCAGACATGCCTTTAGTTTATATTTGATGTTCTGTGGAGTCATCATTTTTTCTGAACTGTTCTTATTTGTTTGTTAAATTTTCCGCGCGTAATTTACGAAAGAAGATAAATAAAGATAAAAAAATAAGCCTGTGTGGTTACAAGATTTTCATTTGTAAATCAGATCTTAACCTAAATCTGATATGAAGCTTTGGTGAAATTTTGCATTGAAAATTGAATGAGCAAAATTCAGGTTTGAATTCAACATTTTTACATTTCACAAAGGCTTATTGTGTTTATCTTAATTCTTTGATAATATTACACCATTAATCTATGAAAGTTATATGTACACTTCATTCACCCTGAAAAGTAGCAGTCTTACCTTGACATATTACACTATGACCATATCTAATTAGCTACGTGTTACAATTATAATTACAGAGCTTCTATGCTGGCGGCCGGGGTTCGATCCTCGGTCCTGGCAAAGATTTATCTGATTACCAAACCCTTCCTTCACCTCTGACAAGACATCTTGTGAATGTGAGGAATGCCAGGTCTCCACCGTGGTTCGGATTCCACGTTAAACTGTAGGTCCTTCATTTCATCTCACATTCACCCTACCATTACACATTAGCGTAAGTGCGTATAACCCGAACGGGTAGTAAGACGCGGTGCTAATAATAATAATAATAATTACAGAGGTTCATAGAATTTAATAATCACTATATCTTTTGTCTGCTGTATAGATGGATTAGTATATTGAATGATACATTTACAAGTTTTAATGACACAGCGACCGGTGTACACACATGATTATTTTTTATTTCTGGTGTGTTCAATTTCAGAACTAGGCCTATTTTATTTTCATACTCTTGAACATCATTTCTTTGGCATTGTTTATTATCTTCTACAAAAGCTATATTTCGTCTCAGTTCCATTATGTTTGTGTTGGGGAAGTAGATCTGGTACCCTTTTGTATTTTCTCTGTAGCCAATGAACAGTCCATTCACACTTTTTGGGTCCCATTTCTGTCACTTTTGTTTTGGAACATGAGTTTTTAGCCATTAGCATGGATCTTGATGCTTCCACAATTATACGATAATTCCTTTCCATTTTGCTCAGGGGTATACGCCACAGGTGTCTGGTGCCAAATGCCTCTTTCATCAAATATCCCTCGCAGTTCTCTGTTTACAAACTTCGTTCCATTATCTGTTCGTACTATTTTCACTTGGTTACCCGCGTCTTGTTCAGCTAGGTTTAAAAACTGTTTCACATTGTATGCCACTTCATTTTTATTTTTGATAAAATACACATCTATATCCAGAATAATCATCCTTTATTAGTAGAAAATACTTTGATCCACCGAGAGATGGAAATTCCATTGGTCCACACACATCTATGTGTACCAGTTCACAGGTTCGAGTTGTTGATGTTTCACTCCACTTCTGATGACCTATAAGTTTGTGCCGCTTGGTTAAACTGTTCTTACCATAACCTATAGCAGCATGTTCAGATGAACTAAAATGCATAATGTACATCTTGTTATGCCTATGGCCAATGGCAGACACTTGGCCATATTTCATTATTTTACACAGCTCACTGTCAAAGGTCATATGATAGCCTCTGTCCACAACACTTCTTACTGAAAATAAGTTCACCGTCATTTTTGGTACATACAATACATTGTATGTTTAATGTTGTTTGATCCATTTCCTACCATCATACGCTTTAAGTTCGACAGTTCCATAACCTACTGCATCCAGTTCACTTCCATCACCAATCACGATCTTTTTAACATCGGACAGTTCTGTGTATGTTGCAAATTGTTCCTTTATGTAGCACATATGTTCACTTACTCCTGTGTCAACTAACTAATTTTGGTTATTATTAAAGTTGGTCATGAACGTGTTCCCTTTGGCATGATTAAATGTATTTGCATTATTGTTTCGCTTATACTGTAGTTTATTTAATCGAACTTTGCACTCATTAATGTGATGACCGACCTTCTTACAAAAATGACAAGGTCCCTTTGATGATCTACAGTCTCACTTGTAGTGGCCTATTTTACTACATTTGAAACACTTCACCGCACTCTGGTAACTCTTGCTCGCCAGCGCCACAGAAGTTCCTGCAGTTGCCGGTACATCTCTCATGTTGCTGCTCCTCTTCAATGAGTTGGTATGCTTTCAACTCATCAATACTTTGTTTCCCCGTCGGTACTAACTATAACTATGTTGTTATTCACACACTATACCATAGTGGAATAATGCAAAGTAATCTAGCTACCTTTCAGGGTATATAAAGGGTACATTTAGATCATTAAAACAATTTTGTTAAATAGCTAGACTCATTATGTAACTAAAGGGAGTATACTTATGAGTAAATTAGTGCATGTTTCTTTTAACATTCAGTTTTACTTTGTGATATGGATGATTTTTGTACCATGGCTATGGTCATATTTTATTCTGTGCAATTCTTTGTATTTTATTTTGAATAACTCTATCGTTTTTATTATTACACTGGAAAAACAACTAATGCAATCAGGTGTTTTGTTTGTGGGTATGTATGATGCATTAAATTGAAATCTAATTATTTGAAATGCAGCAGTGGCTTAAATTATTGTTAAAAGTAGGAGGGATGACCAACACATAATTGGACATTGATGGAGTAGAAATTATATAGCACACTAGAGCTATGATACCATGACACTATTAAGCTATCATGGTGAATATAAGTCACCATTGACAAGGACACTAGAGCTCCACACACTGGAGCTGTGATTTTATGATGCTACTGCACCGTCCTTGTGTTTTGTTTCCTTCTTACCTGGCACACGTGGCCCCTTCTCCATTTCATGTGTGCTGCGCTATTTACTCTTTGTCCTACATCAGTCGACTCAAGACTTAATGTTCGAAACACAACTCTTACTGTCAAAAGATACATTTGCTGAACACAGCATTGGCACAACCTATTTGTTAAGTGCTGCCACATGGCCCAAGTGGGCATGTCCTTGAGACAACTTTGCTAGTGTCCAACTCATGCATTTATTAACGACTGATCTTGACTGAACGCTAGCAACAACTGATTACTGACCCCTGGGTTGACTAGCTCAAGCAGGCCTCAATACACTGACACTGTCTTCTTGCCAGACTAACACTGAACCATGTTGTGATATCAGCACACTCTTACTCTCATAATTACAGCAAAATGGGGGGCTTACCCCAGAAGTACTCTATAATATTCCCCTACAATACAGAAAAAATAAAGCTTAAATCACATTTTACACATCAAGTGCACTGAACTTGAGACTAACTAAGTGTAGCTTAATTGCATTTGGGACATTTCAACACTTAGACCAAGAAATCATACATCCTATTTAATTAAAGTTACACCCCCTAAAATAAACACTAGGATAATTATTATTTGTAATACCACGATTAAATTGTTCTAGTTAAGTGGAATCGGTTGACATCCAATTATTACTTCACCAACCAAATGTATAAAACCTCACCAAGTAATAATGTTATGTACAAACCTCGCTTCACTGTCATTCTAATTACAATTCATCATATCCTCTATATAACAAACAAAAATTTTATCCTCTTTAACATATAAGCCTTTTAAGGCAAAAGATAAATGCCATAACATTCACCCCTTGATTCTATAAACAATTACATTATCTTTTTTTATGTGCTTTTGTATGTACACCTACATTTTCTCATCATTTTTATAAACATTTAACTCAACCACCATAGCCTACATTCTAGAAAAGGTTTGTGTAGGGTCTTGATTAACTCGCTATCAGTTACCCTTACCCTGTAAACCATTCCGAGTTCTTTAACTGCACCCAAAAATCCATTGGGTCGACTGAATTATTAAAATGTAAGTTCTATTTCCTTAAACATCCCTAAAATGGTAAATGCTCTTGTATTAAAAATTAAAATCATTGCCATATATAAGATTATGATTAGATTCCTCATGTTCATGAAACTCTAAAAGTACCTACTGCTCTTCTTCATATAAAGGAGTAACTTGTTCTGAATCACTTTCCGTGATAGACAACATTTGTACTACTCATACATTAATTTATTTAAAGCTAGAAGTTTCCACTTTTTGTTAGTTCTTTACTATCAACAACTATTGATCCCGCAAATAAGATGCAACAATGCCACTATCGTATTTGACCCAATTGGTCCACAAAGTAAAATGATTTTTCAACTGTCACAATTTCTTCTGACAGTTTGGATATCCAAATGGTTTTCATTGAAGAGTTGCTCATGTCCCTTTAATCGACAGTTGATAAAATTAAGTGTGTAACTCTTCTACAAAGTTTATTGGAACTTCTCCTCTAATGCTGATTTTGTATTGTAACTCAACTTTAAATAATCAAGTTAGGTCCCAATCCATTATTTCTTGTGGGTTGTGTGAATCTGTTCTCTCAATAGCAGTCCAATCCATGTGATATTCAGAACAAGCACCCTCACAATTTGCACTAAATCCACATGGATGTAATGATGTAATTGGTTTAACCTTATGCAAACAATCATGGCATTGGTTCAAAGATTGTGAATTCCATTCTACTAAGAAATCCAGACTGGTACAATCAGTATGCATAAATCATTAGAAACAAATAGGTGGTATATTTTTTTAATTTGTTTCAATATTTTAAAGTGACTAACTTGTATATACAACACACTATCCCTACCAGTGTAAAATGAAGGTGCTCCTTTGTTGGACCTTATTTACTAATAGATGAGTATTACTAAGGGAGTTATAACTATTCCTTTTATAAACAATACTCTCCTAAGTTAATAAAAAAGAAATCATGGATAAGTTGCATAAACACTTTAATTCCTAGCTAAGAAAATAGAAAATTTTCTAAAAATAAGTTCAATTCATATTAGTAAAAGTGCATAAGATGGTGTTTACCCACCCCCTTAAATGAAACTTCATTGGGAAAAAATAAGGTGTCGGCTTAACTAAGCAGTACTATTTTCCTTGCCTAAACTTCCATGATTGTACTTAGCTTTAGAAGACAAAATGAAATAGAGGTTCTACTAGTGCTTGATGTTGAGTATGACATGTTTTGCAGAATTGGGGAAAAGCATGCTACTATTTGCTGCCTCTCCCAATATGTTGGCTACCTTTTTTTTGTGCCTCCGCTTGTTTGTTTCTTTCTCGCCTGGCAGCTAGCTGCTTCCCCTCATTGCCATTTCTTCCTTTAGTGAGTGCTGGTTCGTTTACCCCTGGCCCTTCATTAATTGACTCAAGACTTAATGTTCGTAATACAACTTTAATTGTCAAAAGATACATTCGCCAAACACAACATTGGTACACCCTGTTTGCTATGTAGGTCTGCATTGCCTAGGTGGGCGTGTCCCCGAGACAACTTCGCTAGTGTCCAACTCAGACATTTATAACCGCCTTGTCCAAGGCAAGATTTTATTAGAACAGACCATTAACAACGCTTAATCTCGATTGAACACTAGCACTGTCGTCTTGACAGACTAACACTGAACCATCTGGTGAACTGGCACACTATCAAGATGAATATGTCACCAATGACTAGGAAACTAGACACACAATCCTAATACCACAATGGCAAACTGGTGATACTCCTCAAAGTTGAAAAAGATGAGATGAACCAATAGAGATGTAAGAAATATGGCAACTGTATTATCTAGCAGCCTTATCTTGTGTGAACCTATGATTTGTTGAACTGGACAGTTCAGAAGTTTGTAGAGATCGTAACTGTTGTTACTTTGTAAAATCAAAAAACGCCTTACCTCAGTTATGTAAGAATTATGTAAATGAACTTGTATTTGGGCAGTTTTAAGTAATCAATTTATTCTTATTAATTTTTTTTTAAATAGGCATGTTTACATATTATAAAAGTTCTCAAAATGAGTACACATGTAGTATTTTAATTATCATGTAACTCGCTTTGGTGGCCACATGGTGTAAGATGCTACTCTTACAGTAGACTAAACTGGAGAAGACGAGATCGGATTTCGATCCCGGTCGAGTGTACTGAAAAGGTTTTTCCTAAATGATTTTCCACACTCCCTCCATGCAAATGCAGGTACACTTCATCTAAATTAAACCTTCCTAATCCCTCACACATTTGTAAAATTAGTACATAGGAACATAACCCAAACGGGTAGTAAGATATGCTAAAAATCAACATGCAATGGTAAGCAATAAACATCTTAATCTTATTTCAAACGGAATTTATTTTCTCAGATTTTTAGCTATTGATTCATTATTACCATTTATATTACTAGGATAATACTTAATATAATTACTGTTGAGGCCTATGTGTGTACAAAGTTTAGTATAAAAAATGTCAATTTGATCAAATTTAAATGAACACAGACATACAAGCAGATTGTGTTTGTGCCATTGTGTCTTCCCTCCGCCCACCCCTCTCCAGCTTACATAGTTTGAGCTGATTAAAAAAGAAAATAGCCTCACGTCTTACTACCCTTTTGGGTTATATGCTTATGTACTAATTACGCTAATGGTTTTAGGAATTGGGAAGGTTATATTTAAAGAAAGTGTAACCACATTTGTGTGGAGGGAGAGTGGAAAACCATCCTCAGTAGACCTGATGAAGATTCAAACCTTGATCTCATCATCGTCAGAAAGTTTACTGCGAGAGTAGCATATTGGACCATGCGGCCACCGAAGCAGGTCTCTGATTCATTAATATAGCTTTTTTATCCTTGTCTTGAACCATAACATTCTTGCACATCCCTAAGCCCAAGATCTAAAACATAACAATATTACAATATGAGAATGTAATTTAAGGTTAAAATTGCTCAACATATAAAACTGCCAATCTTTGAAATCTCATTGTTGTATGCTGCTCTTATAGATTTAAAAAAATGTATTATAATCTGAAGCTTATAATATATTTGACAAACATACATACAATTGAAGAATATTAATATATATTAAATTATCTGCAAAGTGAAATGTCTATTGAACTTAATATTGTTACAACAAACTTATAAACACTGCCATGTTAATTAGATTTGATAACGTAACTTTAAATAGATTTTCTACTGTAATAGTTCTAAGCATTTAATTTATTTTATTTTATTTGCACCAGTAATGATGAATTTAGGTCAGTGGGAAACTAGAGCAACCAAAGCATTTTTTCATATCAAATTTCAATGTAATAATATTGAGCTCTGTGAGAAACCTACAATCAATATTTCTTGAATCTTATGTGCCTAATTCAATAATTTAGATCTGAAACAGGATCAGCTTTTCAGTGGAAATCATTAAATAACTAAAAACATATTTATGTATGGCATAAAATCTAAAACACTTAGTAATTGGGTTTCCATTAAATACAATATAAAATGGTAGACTAACATTTTATTCATAGTAACTCAATTTAACGCTGTGCAGAAGGAAAATTAGTTGGCTAAAGATATAAAACAAACGTTTTCAATTACTAGTGTGGTTTTTTTTAATGAATTTGGTGAATACATCAATTACTAAAAGAAGATGAGCAAGATATGTTAAATTCAGAGTTTACTATAATCAACAAGTTTCAAATGTACTAATTGTTTCATGATATTTGTTCTTTGACAATTATTTTTTGTGAAGTCAAATGATTAATTAACCTTTTCTTTTCACCAGTCTATAATCCTTTTTTAAATTGGCTAAAATGTAAAATCATCATCATTAACTGTTTCCGACCTGTGGCCGGGTCAGTTTAGTAAAATGCCTCCTTCCACTTGCACACTTTATCTGCTTCTCCCATCTGTTTATTGGCCTCTCTTGTGATTTTCTGTGGCTTCCTCTAGTATTTCATGTACTCCCTCTACCCCCACTCTTTCTCAGATAACTTCATTCCCAGTCCCTCTCACATTCAATGCCTTCAACTTAAAATGCAATGCGAAAATTAATTGTATTATTTTGACTAGTAAACATATTTTTAGGGTTGTTTGGACCAATTTGTGTGCTACTGAAGATTCATGCACACTTATTAGTCAAATATGTATTATTTTCATCTTCAAAAAAATATATTTTAGTACACTTGATCATTACAATGGCATGAAAGTGTTTTAAGAGGTTTTTTCAAGGTACCTTTGCCCAGACTAATATAACTTAAATGGTTATAAAATGTGTGATTTGTGATAGAAAATAATGTTCTCCTGTACTTATGTTTGATAAAATATAAAGTTTAACTTGTAAATATGATAAATAAATTGTGAAATTGAAATACTTATTGAAGTTTTGACTGAATTGTAAATTGTTTATTTATTTCACAACTTAAGAACAGAATAACCCTCAAATATCACCTTCAGGCCAACTCACATCACTAGTTTACTACTCACTAGCAAGAAAGAGGGGGGTTTTGTTTGTGCATTGCATTTGAATACTCTTTAGGGATAGCCGCAAGAAGGGGTTAACTAGTCACTGGTATTTAACCCTAAAAATAAAACTATCATATACTCCTGTGGCTTTTTCCTTTATTTTATTTTACAAAAATAAATTAGCTATATGCATAGCACAGAGTTCATTCATGTTAGTAGGTGAACAATACAATAGCAATTTTTCACCTATCCCCAATTAACCTGCCCATTTTACTAAGTAGTAAACAAATTTGAACTTCACAAATAAACTTGAAAAATTTTACTACTTTACAGCTTGATGCTATAAAATAATAAAGAAAAATATCTAAAGTTTAATTTTGACTTTTCAAAAGTTTCATCTTGTTAGCTTGTAAGTATGTTTTTTGAGGACCCATGATGTAAAGAGAATAGAGGTGAGCCCATGCGCATGCTTACACCCACCTTGCCCCATTGCTGCCTGCCACTGTGACATCACCTGGGATGCAAGCTACCCAAGTTTTCACCTATTTTTAGTTTCTCTTCAAGCGCCGATCCATTCTACACGTTCCATCAAAAAACAAATTCGTTATGTCGAATTGTGCGGTATATGGCTGCCACAATTATTTACATTTAAAAAAATGTAGTTCAATTAAATACTTCTGATTTTCACAATGGGAAGATGTCAATGCAAAATGGGTTGCAGCATGCAAAAAAAAATGCAAAATAAATATCAAGAATGGTGAGTAAAAAAGTGTTAATTTATAAAATATTATAATTTAAATGTGTTTGCTTAAAGTTATTTTAACTTTTGATATTTTGTCTCCAGCTAGAATATATTTCATACACTTCGAACCAGAATCTTTTACGAAAAGCAGAGTGCAGATGATGCTAAATTATTCTCCTGAAAAATGCCAAAAGCTGAAAGACGATTCAGTTCCATCGTTACATCTTGCAATCAAAGAACACAAAAACCAAGATAGTCAACGCTCTGAAAGACACAAGAAATTGGAAAGAAAAAATCTTGTTCGTGAAATATTGGCAACAAATTCATGATAACCCCTATTGTACTATTTAAAATATATTCACCACGGCTCATTGACTGTTCTGGCTGTGGATATATAATTACACAAAAGAGGCAGAGATGAGAAACTATTTAGTAAAATCTCTCCCAATGCACCCAGCTGGAATTCGAACCCTGACCTCCCCATCACCATAAACCAAATTAAATTGACTTGTCATTCATACCTCATGGCTCATAATGCGGGTTTACTTATATATAAATTGAATACTAAGACCCCTGAATAGTTATTTATCAGCACATTTTATCTTACTTGCTTTGCTCACTGAGGGCTACACCACCAAACCCCCAGTATGTTTTCTTTGTGAGTGTTGTAATGTAATGTAATTCCAGAGCCATTTTTTGATGTCTTATTCAATATAATTTAATTATAATATTCAATTTTCAGAATATGATATCTATATGCGAGTAAACCCCCACTAAAACAAATATAATAGCTTTGGCTATTTGATTCATAAAAGCTCTTAAGTTTGCTAAATGTCAAGTTAATAGCTCATCTGGAAGTGGGTAAACATTAATGTCAGTAAGTCAGCCATGTGGCTTTATAGTAGTATAATCAGCTACCGTCAGAGGATTTTGGATTATTACACCACTGACATTAGTTTGCATAACTTTAATTTTTACTGAAATATAGCTATTCTATATTTGGTTCAAAACTTTCAATTAAAGGAGTTTTGTTTAATTTTCCAGTATTATAAATAAGCAGGAATTGCCAGTATTAAGTGAGGAAAGTGAAATTTTTTTCAAAAGGTCTATAATTTCACAACCTGAATTTAGTCCCATCAACTGCAAGTCACCTTCTAATGATCTACTGGATCTAAATAATAGGTATTTGAAATACAATATATCACATGTCTTATTTTTTAAACATTTTCTTGAATATTTAGACATTATTTAAAAGAAGGAATTTATTTTTAGTAATGGTTATTAGTCGTATAAGTAACTACAACTGAAATACCAGTGCTGGTATGTTAAAAAAATGCTTCGCAATTATTTTGTTTCACATCATGTAGTTGGAGAAAATAATAATTATGTCTATTCTTATAAATAATGTAAATGCATAATTTATTTTTCCAAGATTTAACTTCACAAGGTCTTTCATCAATAAATTCTAATACATAAAATTGTTTAAGTTAATTCATTTAAATTGTAATATTTATTAATTCATTGAACACATAAATCACCCCAAGCGCATACGACTGGGATTCGAGCCCCGGCCAACCCGTCAATGCCACTCTTAAGCAATGTGAACTCCAATGAGGATGTACTATTCGAAATAATAATTGCTGATGACCTTCTAACACATTTATTTTATTTTAGATGCTTTCATGGCCAAATACTAAAATTCTGTTTCTCTTGTTGAGATTCTCGGTGTTTCTGTGAAAAATATGAATTACATTTTCAGAACTATTTCCTTGTATTAGTATCTGTAATACACATAGCTGAACAATTAAATGTAACTAAAACCAAGACAAACTTTTTCATCTCGCAAATTGAAATTTCTTAAGATATTATTATAAAAATGACTGACAAAATAAAAGAGCTCGAAGAAGAAATTGTTTTAATACCGCAGTAGGAGATTTCTTAGTATAACAGAGCTGAGAAAATAAAAGCTAATGTTAGTGGACAAATTAATGGAAGTTAAAAGCCAAATTAATGAAACTGACGATTAAAAGGTTAGAGAAATTGTCGTGATATTTTACTCCTGGCCAAATACGAAGTAGCCTAAGCAATAAAAAGAGACTTAAGTGGTCTTGTGAAGATATAGCAGCAGCGATTTCTCTTAGGAGCATGGGCGCTAAGGCTTACAGGTACCTGAGAAATAAGTTAAATTATATATTAACATCAGTTTCAACTTTGCATAGATGGACTACTAAGATTGACTGCAGTCCACGAATACTAAATGATCTAATTATTTTAATGAAACTAAAAGCCACAACATTCTCAGAAAGAGAACGTGTAACAGCATTATCTTATGATGAGATGCACGTTTCCAACCTAATCTGCTTTGACACAACAAAAGAAAATGTTCTAGGTCCACATTCAACAGTTCAGGTTGTTATGGCTTGGGATATTATTAGCAAGTGAAAGCAGCCAATTTTTGATAGTTTCGATATTTCAATGACAGAAAACTTGCTAAGACAATTAATCATACAACCAGAATCTATTAATTATCCTGTTTTGTCTGTAATAAGTGATATGGGAGGATCTAACAGAAGTGTCTGGGAAGAACTCTGAATAAGCGCAACAAAATCTTCTTTCAACAATCATGATGATTCAAGAGAAGTTTTCATGTTTGCAGATACGCTTCACTTATTGAACCCAACAAGCAAAGCACTTACTTTTCTAAGAGAAAAAACTTTACGAAATGAAGATTGGAAAATAACTGCTCACTTTGTTATAAACTATTTAAAGACTGATTTGATATTCAAAATTCCAAATATCCTTCCAACCCAAACAAAAACAAACTCGCATATGGACTTGACAAACTTGAGCAAGACCAAATTATATCAGAGATGAGTTTATAAAATCAATTAGGTATCCAAGTTACTAATAATTCCTTAGTTGTATTATATTTGGAACAAGGTATAGGAAAGATGTATCAATCTACACCCTCCTCAGATCCCTGATGAGTTCCGATAGAATAAAACCTAGGTCGGGGACGATCAATTTTCTTTAAGAGGCAACCATTACCTCTCTGTCCAATAGCAGCAATGTAAAGTGTGAACTGTGTTCTTCTTTTCATTGTAAAAGCCATATTGTGTCCGTCCCTTTTCTACGTTTCTATCCACCTTTCTTATACCTTCTTCCAAATACTATATACAATTACCTCATAAAGCGAAAAGAGGTTTTTCTTATAGAGACGTGACAATGGAAGCTTGTCCTTAAAAATGTGTTTTTTAGTGTTCTATCTAAACAATTTCTACTCCAGTATCACCAAGTTAAGTGTGATAGCTATACATTCTAATTTAAACCCTTATAGATAAAAATAATTCCTTAAGAAATTTATTTCAATATTTGAAGGCCAAATTTGGCATTGTATGTTTACTTACCGACAAAATTAATCAAGATGTACTTGAAAATTATTTTTCTTATATAAGAGGAATGAGATATACCAACAATCACCCAACCCAACTTGATTTTAAGTATTGATTAAGATGGTATATTCTTGGGAAACATTCCTCTTCAGTGTTCACAAGAAATCAAAATACAGATGGCAACAATGACAAAGAATGTGTTTCTAACATATTTACAAAAGATCTACAAAAATAAAGTGATTTGAAAGAAGAAATTGAGGAATGTACAACAGCTAAAATGCTGAACGATATTAATAAGATAATTATTCGCCTCGGTGGCGTAGTTGGCTTACACGCCGCCAGTCGTGTTGAGATTGACTGCTGAGGACGGGGAGATCGAGGTTCGAATCTCGGTCGGGTGAACTGAGGGTGGTTTTCCACTCTCCCTTCACGTGAATGCGGGTTCACTTACTCTAATTCAACCTTCCCAATTCCTAATTCATTAGCGTAATTAGTACTTAAAGCGTATAACCCAAACGGGTAGTAATAATAAATAATAATAATAATAAAAAAGATAATTGAGTGTGAACATGAAGATAATTCGGTAAAGGAAGAGCACGTCGATGGAATTGAAGTAGGTGATGATTTATTAAAAAAAAACAATAATGTAGGTCAAAATATACAGACCTAGGTATGTGTTGTGAAGAAACAAGTGAGAATGATTGGATAAAAACAATTTCGAAAGGAGGATTGCGAGAACCGAGCTATAAATTATTTAAAGTTATACAGTTGGCAGAGCAGATATTCATTCAAATTCATGGTGATTTCTTCAGTAAAGAAGATAATATTTTTAAAATGGTAAAGGAAGCTTTGATGGTAAAAACAAATGAGATATCATGAGAATTAATTCACTTATTTGTAAAGACACAAACTCATCTTCATATAAAGGCCTTTAATAAACAGTTGTCTAGCAGTGTAAGTGAAGTTAAGAGGAAGATTTTAAAGAGATTAAAGAAATTTAAATAAATATCTAAATTAATAATGTGATTTGTAAGTGACCAATTGATTGAAAAAAGTTTTATATCAAAATATACACCATTTCCCTCTAAATATTATACTGTTATTATATGCTGCTGGCATTAATATGTAAATGTTTGTTTAGAAGTAATTTGTTTAAGAAATTTTAAAATGAAAACATATGTAAATATTACTGTACACCACTTTGTTACCATCTAGAGTGGTAGAAAAAATGTATTTTTGTTGCTAGTATACATACAACTTGTTTTTAAATTATTTTATGCAAATATTATTTATCCAATGATTGTATAATATATCATGATTATAAATAAAATTAAAGTTAAAATCCAAATATATATAATTATTACTCTGCTTTACTTATTTACCCTGTGTAGTGATAAAAAATATGTATTTTATGTTGCCATTATTACAACTTGATTTTAATCAGTAAGCCTGAATGGAAATATTATTTTTTCACTAACTGTTTAATTTAACAAGAAAGAGTTTTGTCATTTGTAGAAGATATTATGATGATGATAATAAGCAATGAATAAGAATGCACCACACAATAGAATAGTTATTTTTCTACCTATCTCCAAGCCTTTAAGCTTGAGAAATAGCTGCATTCCTCACCTAGATGATGTCATGCACAGTAGCGGACGAAAACAAGGAGCCAAATGACTTAATCTCTTCTCTCTTCACACCACGGTTGTAACTAAACTGTTGAGTTTAAAAGTTGACAACACATATAAAGATATAAACAAACTGAAAATGCACCTTGTAAGATGCACACCATTCATTACATAAGAGGTACAGAGCCAGTTTCATAGTCAAACTTAGTGCTGCTCGATACCATATACAAGACTCTGGCCCATTTCATTCAAGTCTAGGTAGGGGAGCAGGCAAAGTGATAGACAACAAAGTGGCCGACATGAGAGGACAAAGTGGTAGACAGCAAACTGCTAGATACGAATAAACGACTTGGACCAAGTGATTGACACGAGCTGAACCATGTGATAAGACAGACAACCGGTAGACAAAATGAAAGCAATTATTTGAAAGGCTGGGTGGGTCAAGTGGACACGACTTGGACCAACTGCTATACAAGCTCATGTATAGGAGTATAAAGTGATAGACAACAGGTGGTCGACACAAGAGGACCAACTACTCGACAAACTTTGATATCATCCAGCTAAGAGTGGGCTATGAGCCAGAACAGTTAATTCAATACAAGATTGTCCTTGTTTACACACAAATAATTTTTTCTCCCAACCCGTCAGCCTAACCTTACACTTCTTGACATATTTTTGTAGGGTTTGCTAAAGTAAAAAATGTAGGTGAAAATAACTCAAAACTAATGATGATCTTACAAAATAATATCACAAATTGGTGACCTGGTGGTCTAGGGGTAAGGTGTCAGACTTCTATGCTGGCGGCCAGGGTTCAATCCTCGGTCCTGGCAAAAATTTATCTGATTACCAAACCCTTCCTTCACCTCTGACAAGACATCTTGTGAATGTGAGGAATGCCAGGTCTCCACCGTGGTTCGGATTCCACGTTAAACTGTAGGTCCTCCATTTCATCTCACAATCACCCTACCATTACACATTAGCGTAAGTGCGTATAACCCGAACGGGTAGTAAGACGCGGTGCTAATAATAATAATAATAANCACCCTACCATTACACATTAGTGTAAGTGCGTATAACCCGAACGGGTAGTAAGACGCGGTGCTAATAATAATAATAATAATAATAATAATATCACAAATTGAACAGTCACAATTAATTCAGCAACGCTGGCTAACATTAAAGAACAGTGAGCGCTGGTTCACACACATGAACTATCTTATTTTTATATTAATAGATTAGAGGTGAGGAGCGTATAATTTAGAGAAAATATACCCGTTTTTTCATAAAGAAAGAGTTGAAAACCATTGAGTAAAACCTCCTTAGTGGCCTTTATTAAAACTTCCTGTTCAGGTTATATGGCTATATACTAACTTCGCTAATGTGTTTAAGGATGAGTAAGGTTGAATTTAAAAGAACTGCGCCCAATTTTTTTTGTAGAGGGAGAGTGGAAAACCATTTATGGAAATCCATTTTCAGACAACCGACTGGGATCGAACCCTAATGAATGGTCTCGACGTTTAAGGTGTCGAGTGGAGAATGATGCCTAATTATTTAGTATCATTTCAAACGGTTTCAGAATATTTTGAGGGATGGGTGGTAAGCAGGAAGAACATATATTGTTTAAGGTACAAGATCTAAGCTGTCAGGTATCAAAGAATGGGTGGTAAAATGATGGATCCATCGTTTAAGGTACAATATCTAAGCAGTCAGGTATCAAGGAGTGGGTGGTAAGATGATGGTTACATCGTTTTGAGTAAAAGATCTAAGGTGTCAAGATTTAAGGATCAGCTGGTAAGCGGGGTGGGTGGTAAGAGGTTGGATTGGAGCTGAATGGGATCCTGATCGAGCCAGACTACCTCTTGCTCAGGGGGAATACAGGAAGTCTCATGGCTTAAAGGAGGTAAAAGTACAGGACGGGGACTGGAAGTGTGCAGATCAAGGCTGGGGGGGTAGCAGACTGGAAGGAGGGGAGAGAAGCGATTGGCGGGCATGGTAAGAAAAGAGGATGAAGGCTGGGAGGAGAGTACGTAATGGAGTCTGGAATCTAGACTCAAGGGTGGAGGGGGCTGCAAGGGGCAGAATGACAAATACAGGGACATAAGTTACGCTTGTGTAATTAAGAGCCTGTTAAAGTTAGGTTATGTTAGGTTAGAGGATAAAGTGGTCCACCCCATTCAATGTGGTGGCTCAATGTTAACCTTATGGGAGAAAGTGGTCCAAAACTTTAATTTCAACCACTACTACCATGTTTATAACTTTGTTAGTCTTGAAATAACTTTTCTGTCACTTGAGCCACTCTTAACTGGATTCATCTCAATGTTTGTCGAGCAATTGGTCCTCTCATGTCGGCCGCTTTATGGTCTTATCACTTTGTCCTCTTATATGGAAGCTTGTCTATCACATGGTCCATGTCGTTTCTGCTCATCTAGCAGTTGGTTTATTTACAGATTTGTTCTCTCGTGTCAATCGTTTGGTTGTCTATCACTTTGTACTCCTATACATGAGCTTGTCCCGCAGTTGGTCCAAGTTGTGTCGGCCACTTGACCCACCCATCCTTCCAAATTATTGTTTATAGCTTGTCGAGCAGTTTGTATGGTGCCTCTAGGTAGGTGTTGTCTTGTAATTGGTTTTGAGGTGCACACTAAGTTTGACTATGAATCTGGCCCAAAGACAATTTAGTATACTGGTATGTACCTCCTACATATATAAGGCATTAGGACATGTAAACTATTTTATGCAAACTTTTTGGACATGTCAGTTTATTTTATATAATTACTTCTAGTGAGGTTTTACAAGGAACTCGACCGCGCCAGTATGGATGGTAGGTACAAGAGAGAGGGATATGGTTGGGGTGGATAGGAATGTTTCTCTCTCTCTTAGGTATTATACATTCCCCGCTACTATCCTAACCACAAACATATACTACTCACCAGCTTACCCTATATACCCTCAAAAGCTTCCACACCACTCACATTATCACCCAAAGTGTTTTTGCTGGAGATGTCTGATGTAACGTTCTTATTATAAATGTAGTCCTTTCCAAGTGCCAAGTGGGGTTGAGATTAAGACTGAACAGGAGACGTAGGTCACAATGTCCATACTTTGCTAGCAATGTATCTATCCTATATATGTCTTCATTCATGGTTTGTGCAATCGAATAAGTGAATATAATTCAGGTTTGAGCATAGTATTACTGAAGGAAATGTTGGTGGTGAGTCTAATTGAACGTTGTGGTAGGGTGCGTTGTCAATAACTAGTACTGTTAGGTGTCAAGTTGAGGATCATTTTGTATGCTATCCATTTTTCATAGAATAAAAATATTTAGAAAAAAAAAGACAGTAAGCAGCACCACATGGGTGCTTAATACTCCCTTTGGTGATTCTGTTGGCTTGTCCTTGACCTAGCCCACACATGTGAAGGGGACTTAAAAGTATATAGTAACATTATTTGTGTGCATTTTTAATTATTATTATTATTATTATTAGCACCGCGTCTTACTACCCGTTCGGGTTATACGCACTTACGCTAATGTGTAATGGTAGGGTGATTGTGAGATGAAATGGAGGACCTACAGTTTAACGTGGAATCCGAACCACGGTGGAGACCTGGCATTCCTCACATTCACAAGATGTCTTGTCAGAGGTGAAGGAAGGGTTTGGTAATCAGATAAATCTTTGCCGGGACCGAGGATTGAACCCCGGCCGCTAGCATAGAAGTCTGACACCTTACCACTAGACCGCCAGGTCACCGACTGCATTTTTAAATTTAGTAAATACATATAGGGAAATCTGATTGTTTTTAGTTTTTACTAATTTTATGTAGGCTCCCACATTTATAATTTTTCCATTTCTATTTTTTTTATCAAATTCTTGATGAAAACAATGATTTGAGGTTTCACTGTACAAATATTTCCTTGGTGGATTACACTATGGCCATATCTTATGAGCTAGAGCATAGAAGAACCATGCAAGGGGTAATCTTGCTACCTTTTGCAGTTAATTAAGGGTACCTTCTATGAACCCTTTGTGCCTGCCCAGCTTCTATGTGGTAAGCAATGTTGTCGCGATCCGGTATTTAGAGCACAAACCTGTTATTTGTGATTCAAACATTTTATACATATTATTTTCATATTATTTTATTTAGAAATTAGATAACTCATGTTTTATTTAATGGTCGAAAAAGTATTTGTTTGAAAGTTGTATTCACTTAAGTTTGAATAGGTATTCACATTATATATAATAAAGAAATTGCCATATTGGCACACGCGTTTCTTCAAACGTTCAAGCCTGAATCGACAGTCAACAACTCTGTACCAGAAGAGAAAAAACAACACCAGTTATCTGGCTTTAATCTCAATTTGTGAATGAGAGCTGCTGAGCTCTTGCGAACACAAGCAAAACTACTTTTAGAAAAAGAAAAGAAAATCACTTAAGTTTACAAGTGAAGTATATCGCTCTCTCTCACACACACCTACACTGTGAGGTTTGATCTAGAATTATTGTTAGAGCTGGAAACAAGCAAACTGAATGTTCTTGTCCCGTCGCCTGCTGCACATTTATGGAAGCAAAACAAAGACAGTACAGTCACTGCCTAGTAAAATCTACATAAACTAAATTTAAATACTCCAGATAGCAATGCCATAAAACAGGAGCATTACAATGTTAATTAACCCTCACTACAACTCATCTTGCCTCATTTGCGCCATGATCACTATCAACTTGATGCTTACTTTACATAATGAAACTTAAATGTTCTCCTATTTTTTAACAGTAACCATCACAATACACTTAAGAACAGTGATGTGATATTTACCTGACCTAAGAGTTGTCTAGCAGAGAACTTTCACATAATGATATGTTAAGTGAAATGTAACATGTGTTTCTACCAACTTCAATGATAATTTAGTACCTCAATTGTTAAAAGATTGAACACACGCACATCAAGGTATTGTAACCTCTACATACAGTTTATTATATAACGGCACCAAGCTTCTTGTAAGTACTTCAACATAATTAGCCTTAGTTGGTCAAATTAAACTTTAAGAACAATTTTTTTTTCCAAACAGTCCTAAATTATTGGCTTGGTTTATGTTGTGTGTTTATGTTGTTACCTTTATGTTAGGTGAATCCTGAACACACAATATGTTTATTTATGTTAGTATAAAAAGGAACCATTAAATTGATTGTGATCCTGATATAAACCAATGGTGATCTTTCTGCCTATAAGTTTGACTACTTTTTATAAACTTCTGTACACAATGGAATAAGGCAAACAGCATTGAAATTAGCTTTTAATTTCTCTCTAGCTTGTCGTCTTAAAAATCATAAAAATACTCAACAAATAAACATGAAATAAACACTAAAAATAAATCATTATTACAAACAGCAAGTGAAGAACACAGTGAATAAAACCAAAATAATGTAGGTAAACCCATTATTTTTATCATCAAAAAAATTATAATTACTTGACAGTGAATAGGGGCCCAAGAGATTAGATTTAAAACACTTCACATAGTTTTCAAGGCACATCAGGTTTCTTCTTAAGCCAAATAAAGCTTAACAGACTCTAGTGTTGAGAATATTTCCCTGAGGGGACCTGATGTGCTGTGTGTAGAACAAACAGTTTTCTGCTAAGTGTGCCAGCCTTGTACTTCTTTAAATGCTTGTTGAGTTGGGCCTCTTGGACCCCTTTGTTATTTTACTTAAAAAAGTTTCTTGGAAATACTCTGTGTTTTACAATTATATTATATACTTTTTGGGTCTTTACAATGTGATAGTAAACATTTTTCACAGCAGTTTTGATAATACAATTTATTTCCTGTGTTTTGTTTTGTTTTACATGGTAAAAGGTGGAGGACGTAATAAAGAGAATGGAAGAAGGAAAAGCGCTGGGTGTGGACGAATTGTTGAAATAATAATAGCAGCATGTGAAGTAAGTATACAATGGCTATACAGGGTGTTGAGAGTGATTTGGAAGGAGAACAAGGTGCCGGAAGACTTGAAAAAGGGAGTTATAATACATAATTTTAAGAAAGGAGACAGGAAAAGGTGTATATCATATAGGAGTGTAGCATTGGGCTTACAAGACAGACGTAAACAACAACATTATAGAAGAAACTTACCGCATTCACCTCCTGACAAGACTCGCATGGAACAATGGCTCAAGTCCTCGAGACGAACATTCACTGTCACGGCCTAACAGAACACTAAGAGAGCCTGAGGCGTGGCAATCAGAGCGGCTGCTGGCTTGCCCGGGCATGCGCAATGGCGAGTCTCCGTGTTAGAATGATCGAGACGCTGCCACATTCTTCCATGGTAGTCCAGAACTATACCCTCCCCCCTTCTCCTGTCTTTCTCCACTGAGTTGGGTATATATTATGCTTTCTGTACTGATATCGTCACAATTGGGCCTATGTCTTAGTAGGAATAACACAAAGCTCCTGCTTTCTCCGTCTATAGAAATGTAAGATCAAAATTCTGTTTCGCCTTATGGAACTTTATAATTAATAATTATTTTTCTAAATTCTCTTTTTGGCCACACTTTTAAATTTAATAACGTAACAGAGTATGGTTAGGAGCATTCTTTTACTCTTTGGTATTAAGAGGTCTTTGCGCGTAATCAAAAATATAATTGATATTACGATAGGTTTGATAAGTTTTTGATCATGATAATTTTGAGAATTATTCTAATAACTTTCACGAATACCCGTTTTTGGGTCTTGACGAGAGTTTATTATGGTTTTTGTCGAAGGATAAATTTGTATATGTAACGACTTTTGGCGCCATTTCTCTTGGCTGACGATTATATATTTGATATATGTTGGTAACAGGTTAAATCTTAAAAGAGTAATTTTAATTGGTTAAGTTGTGATAGTTTATTATCGTTTACAAAACTCCTTTTATTTGTTAGTAAATCTTTGATTGTAAATGTAGGAATTAAATATTTAATGATAAATTATTTAATAGTTATATATCTGTCATTACTGGAAGGCCGTCTCTTTAAGATAGAGATTTTTGTTTACCTTAATGTTCAATCTATTTTAAATAGTACCATATGACTTTATTTGTTAAGTCTTTGATTTTGTCTCGCGTACGCAATAAGCTGATATAAAATGCTATGTTAAACTTTAAATGGAATATTTCAATTGGTTCCCTTTAACCAATTTAAATGGTATACTATTGTTTAACTTTTACGCATCAATAGAGCGTTGTTAATAAAAATCAATTTTCCGTGATCTGTTTGTTTATCTTGCTAATATATGTCCCATTATTCCCGAGGTATGCACATCAAACATTATAATTTTATATGAACTTTATGAAGGCTGCAGTCTCGTGCTGTCTGATTAGATAGTGGTTCACTTATTTGATATCCACAACTGGTTCGAGGGTCGAGAGTTGTGGGACTGTAATGTCTAGGTTGCATTTACAACCTAGATCTTCTCGGCACTCGCTCTGGGTTAAACTCCCCCCATCTTATTATTATTTTTTTTATGTATTTGTGGCATCTGCCCCTTTTGGATTCTACAGGAGGATAACAATGATGTGCCAGTGTACATAAATATATGAAAAGATACTGGAAAAGAGCATACCAAATCAAATGAAATAAATATGTAGAAAGGAACAGCATGGATTTAGGGAACAAAGGTCCACAATAGACTTTGATGTTTGCTGATGAATTGATGGTATGTGGTTAGGAGGCAGAGGCAGTACAGGAGCAAATGGAATGAGGAAGTGAAAGAGTGTGGAATGAAATGTTGAATGACAAAGTGTGAAATGATGGTAATGACAAGGAAGAGGATATGGCCTAGTAAAGCTATAAAGTTGGATGAAGTAGAGCTGAAAAAAGTACAGAACATAAAATATCTAAATATCTTGGAGGTGTGTTTGAGGCGAAAAGTGGAAGGATCAAGGATTTAATGAGAAGAGGACAGCAGGGAGAGTTATTCTATTGGTGTGTAAGAGATCTGCTACAAAAAAGAGAAGTGCCCTGGAGGTGTAAGGAAGTGTTGTAAAGGGGGTACTTTGTACCCTTTATCACATATGCAGCAGAAACATGGGCAATTAATGTAAAAGAAACTACGAAAGTGGAGGCCATGGAAATAAAGTTTGTGAGGAGCATGTTAACTGCCAAAAGGAGAAACACGATTAGGACTAAAGTTATCTGGGATATAGCGGCATTACAGGGAGTACATGAGATAGTATAGGAAACAAGACTGAGATGGAATGGGCAGATAACAGAAAGTGTGAAAGAGGAGGAAAATGAAAGCAATCAAAAGAAGAAGAATTGTGGAAGGATAGAGGAAGATGGAGGTAGATTACTTAACTAACCGAGCTACAGGTTGAAAATAGTTGGATGATGATGATAACATTTTATTTTAATGCTCCAGTGCAGTGCTTCCCCAGGGGTATGTGGAGAATTTCAGGGGGTACATGACTTCCCACTAAGTTTTATTAATAATAACGTCTTTTTTTTATATAATAGTAAGTCTGATAAATAGATTGAAACATTTGGGGGGAAAACTAACCATAAATGGATTAGGTAAGTCTTTGTTCAGCGTTATTGTCCCTCGTTTTGTTTGATATAGGTAATAATTAGGGATGGACGGGAAAGGGATGGGAAGTTAGTCAAAATATCGGGATTCGAGAAGGGAATGGGAAATTTTAAAATTACCTTTTAGTATAATCTTAGATTTAAAATATATTTATTTCCAAACTAATATGGTAAGAATTGTTTAAGCTATATTATTAAAACCCGCTTCGGTGGCTGCATGGTCTAAGGCACCACTCTCACAAGAGACTAGACTACCGATGACAGGGATATTTAGTTTGAATTTGGCCGGGTGTATAAAGGGTGTTTTTTCCTAAATGGTTTCCCACTCTATTCACGCAAATGCAGATACACCTCTAAATTCAATCTTTCTCATTCCTAACACATGTAAATGGGTAATTGTAAAGCAGAGGCAGATAAAAAATGTAACATAGGTCCTGAGTTACAGTTTAGGTCTCAGGACAGAAAGTAATGATAAATAAATAAACTCCTAACACACTAAAGTAATTAGTACATAGGCGTATAACCGGAGCGAGTAATAAGACCCGGTGCTAAAAAAAATTGTTAAAAGTAATAAAAACAAAAAAATAACAATAGTATGAATAAAAGTGTGCGCAATAGCATTTTTTTATCAAATAAAATAAAATTTTGACTCAATATCAAATAATACAATTAATAAAATAGTTGATTTTATTATATTTTTGATGGAAATTATTTTTATTAGTTAATTTCTTTTGAAAATGGTGTTTTATATTTAATTATTTGCATAGTGAAAAAATACTACAAAACAATGGTTGGCACCTTTTCAATTTACTTTAAGTATGAAACTGCAAAATATTATCTAGGTTTAAAAGTTACTTTTCTTAAATGCTTTCTTCAGATTTGACACCCCTTTTTCTCTACTCCCTGTCTGTCTCCAACAATAGACATGCTAAGCCCTCATAAATGGTTGACCTTGACAAGCTACTTCCTTTCCCCTCTTCCACCCATTTCCACACACCAAAAGATAGAAGAATATATCTGTCCTTCTCTAAATCTATCAAGCTATTTCCCTTGCTGAACCCAACAAATCACTGTTGATAGACAGAGCACAATAAGTCATGTGCCCCCCAACTTGTCTCTCTATAAGAAGTGGTCAAATAACCCCCTCCCCATCCCAGACACCAAGTTTGCTAGTCCACCCCTAGTAAGTTTTTACTTGTGTTTCTGTTTCTACTCTAGGAGACAGAAGAAAATGTCACCTTTACACATTGGATTATTTTCACATTTTTTCATTCAATTTTTACTGGTAGTTTATTTTTATTACAACTTCATTCAATGTAAAATGAGCTATAATAAGTTTTTTATAATATATAAGGTTTTTAATTATATGAGGTCTTTTCAATGGCATTTTGGCATAAATCATATTTTAAAACAACAAAACACTTCTTAAATAGGCTAGTAACAGATCTTTGAACGGTTGCAAAGCATTTCAGTACTTCGAGAGATGGCCCTCTTAAGTTAAAGGTACAGTTCTTAAATGGACATGACACAATAATTAGTGTAGTAATTTGCACTTAGGACTGTAGCATTAAAATAAGTTAATTATTACATCTTCTGTGCATATTCACAACTGCATTACAGTAATGCAGTTTTCAATAGTAGTGCACATATGTATTATTAAATATTAACTAAACTAAATTCAATATAACTAGGCACTGCACCATATTAATATGATTTAATGACTTTGACTCAAAAATTAAACATCTTACTAATGATATGGACTTATAAACCACAAATTATAAGCCATAGCTGCACTTAGGATGCTCTTGCTTTGATTATTCAAATATATATATTTTTAAACACTATAGCACATTACTATTTCTGTTGAAACATCATGTTTTGTTCATTATCAACACAACAAATAAACCAATATAATAATGTGCACTCCCTCATGTGATATACAATCCATAATTGAAAATAGAGTGAAAGAAATCAACTATAAAAATCACATTTAAGTTTCCAATTTATAACATACCTATCATACATAAATAAAAAAACCTGGCTGTTTAACACATCTGGAAAAAAATGGCACTACTGGGCAATTAACAAGTCAACCAACTTAGTCGTGCTGAGGTTCAGTGGGTACGAACCGATGCAACGCTGACGTTAATACCAACAGAGAGTTCTGAAGTCCTCCAGGAAGGTGACGTTGGAGCCATGTACCCTTATACTGCTCTATGTGTGCCAATAACCTACAAGGAAAAGTTTAGACAAGGACTTCAAGGAATATACTCACTCACAAATAATAATAATATATTGAGTAGACATAACTATATTTTTTAAAGGATAGACATGAAGTATCTAAAGAGGTTCTGAACATTTTTATTAACGATAAATTTTTTTTCAGCACGTTTTACTGCCCATCCAAGCTATTCATATTCACACTAATGAGGTATTGATGAATAGGGAAGATAGAATTTAGATAAAATGTACCTGCATTAACATTTAGTTATACCAAAATGTTTGCACGTGTTGCGATATTTTTGGATCATCCTGTATTCGTACATGATTATCAAAATATAATCAGAACTCACTTATTGGCAATGTCTGTGCGGAATGTAGGTGGAAGGTTGCATACGCCCAGGTTAATCACAGCCAGTCCCATGTTGCTGTTGGGATTGACACCGACTCCTATAAGTGTTCGACCAATTCTACAAAAATACAGAGCACAAACAACTTATTAGCAATGTTTGTGTGCAATGAAACACACATAAGTCTTGGTAAAGCCTTTGATATTAAATTGGTATTTGTCTTGAGGGGTTGTTAATGTTACTATTTCCACCCCGCCCCTTTAGCTTTAGGAATAATAATATTATATATTTGGATTTTGAGAAAAATAAACTTATAAAAACTACTAAATTTATTTTTGCAAATTTTATCTTTAGCACCGCATCTTACTCCCTGTTTGGGTTATACTAAGTATTATGTATATATGTACTAGTTATTAATTATGCTAATGGTTTTTAGGGATTAGAAGGTTATATTAAGAGGATGTGTACCCACATTTGCATGGATGAAGAGTGGAAAACAACTTGGGTAAAAAACCCTTCATTACACCCAATCAAAATTCAAACCTAACAGTGTTCTGTGGCCATGAGTCCAATAAATGTTATCATTCCTCTACTTATGTACACTGTAGCTAAAAATATGTTTATTAATACCTAGTTAAACCATACCTAAACAAAGTACCTAGTACCATATTTCTAGCTCATCCCTACTCATTGTGTCAAGAAAAAGTGTTACCCCACACACATCTTGCATCAAATAGTCCCTTTCTAGGTTAGGTACCAAAAATTGTTTTAGCTAATCTTAAGTGGGCGTCACCAACCTGAAACTGCACCAATAAATCAACAAGTTTTTCACGCAAGTCTAGCCACCTTCACTTCATTACACACTACCCTCTAGCATGTGCCCTCTTGTATTGTAAGAATCAAGTAAAAGCATCTACTAGTATTAAGCTCTTACTTTGAATTGAAGGGCCCTCCAATGCTTCCCAACAATCCCCCACTGCTGACTCTCTGAAATACCTTATGAACATGTCTACATTTACGCTAAGCTTTAGCCCATGATCTGGTCTAGTGTTAAGTCCTCACTATATAGCAAGAGAGATAACCTTGAGCCTGCTTCATATTTCAGAGAGTCACCCAGCCCCTATTGCCGTCAGAAGATATTGCAGATATTAACATCACTGTGATGAACATAATGAATGAACCTAGTGGCTCTGTAGTGCCGTTTCAACCAATTATAATCATCCTTGAAGTGGGTGATGTGTTGCAGTCCTAACTGATTACTTAATCACTAAAGTTCTCACATGATATCAAAATTACAAATGACCATTTGGGGACATTGCAGAGATTAACTCATCTGTGAGAGGAATGGAAAATAATAGCTAGTATAGAATGCAAGTTGTTGACATCTCACCTTCTTTCAAAGAATGTTAATCTCAAAATACTCAAAACAATCATTTTGCCCTTTTTAAAAAAAATTTTTTATGTAAAACACCTTACATGAGGAGAATAATTGTAGGGTGTTCATAAACAAAGTAGTGTAGGCTATTTAGTACATTTTGGGTCCAAAAAGGAATGAAGATAATGGAGAAGGTTACATAATAATGAGTAACATATCCTGTACTCAGCCTACAATGTTAGGGAAATTAAATCTTGCTGGGCAGGACATGCAGTGCGAATCGAATAAACTAGAACTATGTTCCTGGTAGGTTAACATTATAATCTACCTAAAAGAAATAGGGTGTAATGCGGTGGTCTGGATAGATCTAGCTCAAGATAAGGATAGGTGGCATATTTATTATTTTTATTTTGATAAATTTTGGCAAAGTTAAGGCTGGTTTGCCTTGTCTTACACTTAAACAAAGTATAAGTACAATAGTAAATATAATTGAGTGATATTTAAATGTAATATGATATGTAATGTAATATGACAGTAAGAGGGGAGCAAGTGAATATGGTAAAGTAAAAAGATTCAAGTATCTGGGCAGTATTGTAGAGGCGAGTGGGAGGAACAAGAGAGAAATAAGTGTGAGAAGCCTGATTTGGAGCAGGGATATGCCAGACAAGCACAAGGGAGTAATCGACAATGCCTATTACCTCCCAATATTGACGTACGCTGCAGAAACGAGGGTAATGAAGGAACAGGATAGAAGCAGAATGCAGGCGAGTGAAATGAGAATATTGAGAAGCAAAGTGGGACAAAATTTGACAGGATGAGAAATGAGAGAGTAAGAATAATGGAAAAGGAAGAGTCAGTTCAGGACAGAATAAAAAAGACATGCCTAAGGTGATATGGCCATGTTAGAAGAATGGGGAGGGAAAGAATGCCCAGGAGGATGTTGGATATGGAGGTGGGGAGGCCAAGAGGAAGACCAAGGGATAAGGAGGATTGTTGAGGAAAGAGGAGAAGAGGGGGGAGAGAGAGAGGTGGTGGGAGTAAAGGAGGCGGTGGAGAATCTTATGTTCCAAACAGACCCATCCATTGGCTGGAAGCTGTTCATGAAGATGATAAATAGATTATCTCCATTTATTCCTCCTCAACTGTGAATGAAAGGGAATATACTTCATATTTGTGAATTGGGATGATTATAAGGGTGCATGTATTAAGGTGATTGCTGATCTTTTAGTAGATTAAAATTGGATGCTAGGCAATATGGTGAGGAAGTATGTATATTTAGTTAACAATTATCCTAAAAAGGCCATCATACATGTGATTCTGAAATTGACATCCACCAACTAGAATTTGAGCAATGTAAAATAAAACTCAATACAGTGGTTTCAGAAGTTAAACATTAAGAGAAAGAATGAGTGGTGGGGCCGCATGACACTAAGATCGAAGATTGAAATAAAGCCAGTAGCATCACATGTTGAAACTCATGACCTGGAATTAAATCAGTGCTAAGCCCCCATGGTTGTAAATTTAACAAAGAACTCTAAAAACCTTACCACCCAGGGCCAGAGCTAGCTCACACCCTCTTATCTATCAGCTACTAGGATGAGGTCGACAGCTAGTTGCAGTTCCTGAATGATCATCATTGTCTTACCTGCAGGTCGTCAGCATTAAGTCGGCAGCTAGTTGCAGTTCCTGAATGATCATTGTCTTACCTGCAGGCCGTCAGCATTAAGTCGGCAGCTAGTTGCAGTTCCTGAATGATCATCATTGTCTTACCTGCAGGATGTCAGCAGCTAGTTGCAGTTCCTGAACAACCATCATTGTCTTACCTGCAGGCCGTCAGCATTAAGTCGGCAGCTAGTTGCAGTTCCTGAACAATCATCATTGTCTTACCTGCAGGATGTCAGCAGCTAGTTGCAGCTCCTGAACAACCATCATTGTCTTACCTGCAGGCCGTCAGCATTAAGTCGGCAGCTAGTTGCAGTTCCTGAATGATCATCTCCCCAAACTCACACTTGAGCTGGGCCTGGAACATGTTGCTCTGACACTTCTTGATATACTTGGTCACTCTCTGAAACAGGTCATCTTTAATTCATCAACTAGTGATATTAACCAAATATAGTAAGAATAAATATTTTATGGAGAAAGGTAGTCTAATCTATAAAATAATTTTTTTTTTTTAGTTAGTCATAAACTCTAAAAGAATATATGAATGACCAATTTTGTCAAAAAACAAAGTGCTTTCATTTACTTTTAACAAACAAGTCAAGACATATTTGTATAACTCATATTTAAATATAGGCCAAGTCCGATTTTTCTCAAATATGAATCTTAAACCTGAATTTTAAATTTAACATATGAATACCGAACACCAAATCAGGATCTTAAAAAAACTTGGTGAAAATAAGCGCTTAATTATCCAAAAGTTTTTTTCTTCAAGTCATATTTTGTTCACATTAATTTTTTAGTTGCTATATAAAATAATGTTTTGAACTACTTATAATGTTTTTTATATAATGTTGAATTGCTTCCAGTAAAGTGGCCATGAGTCTGGTTCTTATGATATTTCATGTACATAATATGTTTTTTTATAATGTGGAATTTCTTTCAGTAAAGCGGCCATGAGTCTGGTTCTTATGATATTTTATGTACATAATATGTTTTTTTATAATGTGGAATTTCTTTCAGTAAAGTGGCCATGAGTCTGGTTCTTATGATATTTCATATACATAATATGTTTTTTTATAATGTGGAATGTCTTTCAGTAAAGCGGCCATGAGTCTGGTTCTTATGATATTTCATGTACATAATATGTTTTTTTATAATGTGGAATTTCTTTCAGTAAAGTAGCCGGTGATTCTGGCGCATAAGATATTTCATGTATTTTTATTTTGGAGAGCTTCTGCTTATAGGACTCAATTAATCTCTTTGCATGGCTGGAGTCATACTAATACCAGGGTGCTAAAATCCCTAAAAAAATACAGTATATGCAACCCTTCACAACTAAGATTATGGGAACTGGCTTATATCACCAGATCTGGACTTGCCTCTAACCTCAACCTTAGGTGAATTCCTTATCCTTACTACCAGCACACTTTTATTATTTTATTTTTTTCAATTTTACAACAAAAATCATATAAGGTATTACATAGCACAACTTTTGAAAGTTAAAACTTGCAGTCTACTTGCTTAACCTGAAGCTGTCTGTGACATTAAAAGCTTGTCCTTAAAATTGTGTCTGTGTTTTTTCTGTAAACAATTTCTACTCCGATATTACTAAGGTCAGTGTGTTGGCCACCCCTTTTAATTTTAACCATGATTTAGCCAAGCAATATATTCTTAATAACCTTTCTTTTCAGAAAATATTTTGATTTCTCAACTGAGTCCATTTTTTTAAAACAGTATTTTCCCCTTTCTATCTGCTAGTCTTTCTAATGTCCAATTCATTTTTACTTGACCAAATCAAATATATTACGCATTATGTATCCAAATCAGCCACCATTCTCTGCCATATATACTTTCTAGAATGCTGCCTCCTCCAAAACTTAGCCCCAAAGGGCCTGGAACTTAAACCTCCTCTGACAGGAATGCCAAAGCTCATGAGACCTATCATTTCTAGAACTATTCAAAATCATTCTAATCAACTAATCTCAAATGCCCAACTACTGTATAAGTATAAACTAGCACACCACCCTACACAATTGCTTTCTCATTTTAAAGTCACCCTTATGGCTGCCTATCCAGACAGACTAGTTGATATAAACAACACACTAGGAACATCTAACTCATTGTTGCAGAAATTTCCTCATAATAAACTATTGAGGCTTCCAAACTTTGTATGACTAGATTTAGTTCTTAAATTGGCTCAAAACATCTATCCAAACATGAAGACATTATTCTTTCAGAAGGCTTTACCCATAACTTTGAACACTTTGTCCTAGTGGCATATCTTATCGCATTCGCCAGAACTCTCCATATCAAATATCACGTTTCCAAGCACCACAACCATGCAGATAATTCTAAGTCCATCAACCCTGTCAACAAAAAGTTTGAGCCACCATCTATCTGGTATCCATCACCCCTACCTCAAGACCATCTGGTAGAGCAATAAATCAGCTATGTTGTAAGTAATGTCTCAACCCTGGATTTACAAAACCATCTTTTGAAAACTAGCGATCTGACCAACCAAGAATGCCAAGCCCTCTCTGATTGCTCCACAACAACAAAGAAATCTACTTGCAGACAAAGGGTCAATGTCTGTTGTAATAGACTGCCGAGACAACATCATTAAAGGTGACCTGGTGGTCTAGGGGTAAGGTGTCAGACTTCTATGCTGGCTTCCGGGGTTCAATCCTCGGTCCCAGCAAAGATTTATCTGATTACCAAACCCTTCCTTCACCTCTGACAAGACATCTTGTGAATGTGAGGAATGCCAGGTCTCCACCGTGGTTCGGATTCCACGTTAAACTGTAGGTCCTTCATTTCATCTCACAATCACCCTACCATTGCACATTAGCGTAAGTGCGTATAACCCGAACGGGTAGTAAGATGCGGTGATAATAATAATAACATCATTAAACCTGAAAGGCAGCTATCTGAGACCCACACTTACACCCAGTTAAATCAGGACCCTACCGATATATATGATAAACAACTACAATAGATTATTCATGAAGAATCACAAAAGCACAATCTCAATAAATATACTGTACAAAATTTAGTCCCTCAGAAAACTATCACATGACAGTTTTAGCTACTTCCAAAGATCTAAACGGGAACATTCCCTCCTCCAGGACAAACATTCGTATCAGGATGTAGCTCACCTACAGAATGCACACCAGCAATTGTGGAATCACGTCCCCAGCCTATAGTCAAGAATCTTCAATCTTACATTTAAGAAACAAATAATTTTCTAGGACGACTTTACAGAATAGTCACCCCTCTACCATAGCATGTCATCTCAGCCTCCATTAAAAAGCATTGGCTTCTTGCGGCTATAGCTTTAAAAGATTTCATTTTATGAAAAATGTGCATATAAACTTTTTTATGAAGTATTTTATTTGGAATAAAATAGATAGTAGCTATTTTTACTGTAAAATTAACTTTTAACATGATATTCATAGAAAATCCTCTTTTCCCCGCCATCTTTCCAAGAACTCGTAGGAAGGGGAAAACTAAGTATGTTCATAACAGACTTAAAATAAGCCGATTTAAACCATTTGCAGATTTCTTCCATGTATTTCTGAATTCAAATAACTGACGCACAGCCTATTATGTAACATACTTGTGAGAAATGGTATATTTGTTTGAATAAAGATGTAGTTAAAAAGAGCCCCTTAAATGTTGTTTAGTGTCTTTTAGCTAACATTTATTTATTGAAATAGAGGTGCAAATACAATATAATGGCTTTATGAATGGGATAAGTTAGTTTATTCAGTAAGTAACATCCAGCTAAGCATAGTTTATTGTTAAAGATACAGATATTTCGCAAGTTGTGTTTTTACAAAATTTACTTAGCACATTAAAATTGCCATAGAAACATAATTAAACATCATTGTGGCAGTTTTGAGTGAAAATATTGACGTGAAATAAAACGAAATTAAATCTATTTGCAAAATTGATGATTTGGCCATTTAAACGCGAATTATGGTCACTTTTTCAATCTAAACGTGAATAAATAATAAAACATTGCTGACATTAGCAGCCATTCTAAGACTTGAACAAAAAAATAAAAATAGTACCAACTGAACCAATATAATTTTCTTTCAAAAGAAAGTTTATTTCCTTCAACCAAAGACTTGCTTTAAAAATTGTTAAAACTGGCTACTAAAACGGTCATATTGGGCACCCAAGGCAAGTATTTAAAGAATTAGAAGCCAAAAACAACGCCATGTCCAAGCTAGAGTGAGATCTCTCTACACTCATATCTTTGGCTTTCTGATGATGTCACTCCCAAAGGTTTTATAGATATTAACTTTGCGTTACTTGTTAACAAGATCATTTTGTTTTTAACCTCTCTTATATTTATGTAATATTTAAACATGCCTAAAGTTTTAAGTATTTTTGAGAGAGAGCGTGAGTTTGGAAAAGAAGGATTTTATATATTTGATATAGTTAAAAAAATAATGATGTGCAAATTGTGCAACATGCGCGTTGGCTGGTTCAGATAAGACACGTGTTTGAAGCATATTAATAGTGCCTTGCATAAACGAAAAAAAAGTAATGTTTCTGAATCATCAAAACAAGCAACCCTTGAAAATTCTCTAAGTCTAAAAACTCAAAAGAAGACCGCAAAGAAATCATTATGGATACCACGAAAACATTTATGGAAGCCAATATTCCTATTGAAAAACTAGATCATCCTTCTATGTGATGTTGGATGGATAAATATGTGAAAGGTAACCATTTTGAAGATTTAAAAAAAAATCCTTTATTATTTAAAAATCAAAAGTAAATAAGGGCCAATTATTTTCCATTCTTTTCTGATTTTATTTTCCTAATGACAAAATAGTGTTTTTTAACACTTTTGATTATTTACTAATTTATCAAAAAATAGATGAGATAGAAATGTTTGATTTGGGTTATTTTCAAGATGTTTATCTTTAAGTACAATTAGTGAAATAGCCTAGTAGATTAGTGTATACACACTTTGTCAACCAACACAGCCTAATATTAGTTTGTTCTATCAAAAATTAGTATACTTACAATTCGGTTTTAGGTGAAGAAGACCTCCCTAAGGCAGAAACTATAAGAAGTGTTTGGATCCCAGAAGTTAACCAAGTCAAGAGGATAATATCAAGGACAATGTAAAAAATCAGCAAGTTGCAATTCTTTGTGATGAGACAACTGATAAAAAAGGATAGTGCATTTTTGTTATTTTGTTGATAACGTTACATGCTGATTCAAAGTAAAGCTTGTTTGTTGGTGCAGTTTAAGTTTTGCAGCAACAGAATGTTTACGGGCACTTGTGGACACCATCACCAAGTATGAGATTCCTTATGAAAATGTAGTTTGTGTTGTAACAGATGACAAAATGTCAAAATGTGTGACTTCTTTGAAAGTTCTCTTAAGCGATGATTTTCTACATATACAGTTCTGGGACCACAAACTTAATTTGGTTCAAAATTATTGGTCAGCAGAGCTGCCATAGCTGAATGAGTGTGTTGCTAAAGCAAAGGCTGTATTTCTGAACACTCAAAAGAGAAAACATAATTATCTAGCATTTATGAATGAAAAATACAAAGGTGAAAATTCTGCTAAACTATTTCCAAACCCAGTTTTAACGTGATGGAACTCTTGGTTTTGTTCAGTGGTGTACCTCTGAATATTTGGTGGATCTAGTGGAATATTTTTCCACATTGGAGGAGGTGACAGCAGCACTTAAATACTTTCAGGATATGTCAAATGATAAAGTAACCCTAATGTTGATTGAATGCCAAGCAACATTTTTAATTTAACATTGTTCTGAATTAATTACTATACTCGAAGGTTCTACCTATGCCTTCAGTCATAAGCTGTATGGTAAAGTGACAAAGCTACAAAGTCATTTTAAACTGATTTCTGACATGAACTACTGAGAAAAAACACAGGAAATATTGAACATTCTTCCAACTCTAAAAGAAGCAAATTTCAAAAGTCAGTTTCAATCTTTAGGACAGCAGTGCCTTACAAAGCTGAATTCACTCCATCAGTCAGACCCATCAAAAACATTTTTTTGAAAACATCGGTACTTTTTTTGACATTCGCTCGATAGAGACAAAACAAGTTAATTCTGATCTCTTCCAATTAGCTCGGAAAATACCATTTTTAAAAACCTGCTCTGGAATTAATTTTCAAAGAGGATACTGTGGGTTGCAGACACAAGTGAGAGCTTTGCAAAGCAATAGTAAAACGGTTGACAGTTTGTACATATTGTTTGGACTGAAAGAAGACCATGAAGAGTTTGCCATCAACAGCATAAATGCAATATGGATTCCAGTGTCTAATGTTGACAGTGAACATGCATTTTCAGCATATTCCAACTTTATGTCAGATAAGCGCACTAACTTGAAAATTTGGAAACAATGTTGTCTTTGTACTTTGGTGATTGACGTGAAGTATGTTGATAAAAGGTATGGACATTATTGTCTTATCAAATAATTCAGTCCAAGTACTTTCTAAGCTATTTGAGTTAATTTATTACCATTACCTTAAAAAAACTCTTAAGACTTTTTATACTGAAAATCAGGGTCTTACCCTTTTATTTACTGAAATTCAACTTTTTATTTAACGAAATCAAGTAATTTTATTTACAGATTTTATTTACCGAAAATCATGGTTTTACCCTTTTATTTACCAACTTTTTATACCGAAATCCATCTTTTTATTTAATAAAATCCAGTGGTTTTATTCACTACAAATCAGGGTCTCTATGTATTGTTCAGTAAAAAGAACACTTACACCTTTACTCAGCACAAAACAAAAAATATATATATATATATATATATAAAATCGAAAAGAGTGTGGCTGTTTTTGTTGTTTGTTTCTTTTTGAGTTTTTTTAGCTAGGTCTTAGGAAGGTTATACCGTTATATAGTGGAAGGCCGAGACACTGCTATGTCTCTGGTGGGTAGAGCCTAAGACACTTCTATGTTACTGATGAGTAGAGACAAAGACACTGCTATGTTACTGATGAGTAGAGACAAAGACACTGCTATGTTTCTGATGAGTAGAGACAAAGACACTGCTATGTTACTGATGAGTAGAGACTAAGACACTGTTATGTTACTGATGAGTAGAGACAAAGACACTGTTATGTTACTGATGAGTAGAGACTAAGAAAATGTTATGTTACTGATGAGTAGAGACTAAGACACTGCTATGTTAATGATGAGTAGAGACAAAGACACTGCTATGTTTCTGGTAAGTAGAGCCTAAGACACTGTTATGTAACTGATGAGTAGAGACAAAGACACTGCTATGTTACTGATGAGTAGAGACTAAGACACTGCTATGTTACTGATGAGTAGAGACTAAGACACTGCTGTGTTACTGATGAGTAGAGACTAAGACACTGCTGTGTTACTGATGAGTAGAGACTAAGACACTGCTATGTTACTGATGAGTAGAGACTAAGACACTGCTATGATACTGATGAGTAGAGACTAAGACACTGCTATGTTACTGATGAGTAGAGACAAAGACACTGCTATGTTACTGATGAGTAGAGACAAAGACACTGCTATGTTTCATATGTTACTGATGAGTAGAGACAAAGACACTGCTATGTTACTGATGAGTAGAGGCTAAGACACTGTTATGTTACTGATGAGTAGAGGTTAAGACACTGTTATGTTACTGATGAGTAGAGACAAAGACACTGCTATCTTACTGATGAGTAGAGGCTAAGACACTGCTATGTTACTGATGAGTAGAGGCTAAGACACTGCTATGTTACTGATGAGTAGAGACAAAGACACTGCTATGTTACTGATGAGTAGAGGCTAAGACACTGCTATGTTACTGATGAGTAGAGACTAAGACACTGCTATGTTACTGATGAGTAGAGACTAAGACACTGCTATGTTACTGATGAGTAGAGACTAAGACACTGCTATGTTACTGATGAGTAGAGACTAAGACACTGCTATGTTACTGATGAGTAGAGACTAAGACACTGCTATGTTACTGATGAGTAGAGACTAAGACACTGCTATGTTACTGATGAGTAGAGACTAAGACACTGCTATGTTTCTGGTAAGTAGAGCCTAAGACACTGTTATGTTACTGATGAGTAGAGCCTAAGACACTGTTATGTTACTGATGAGTAGAGACTAAGACACTGCTATGTTACTGATGAGTAGATACTAAGACACTGCTATGTTACTTATGAGTAGAGACTAAGACACTGCTATGTTACTGATGAGTAGAGACTAAGACACTGATATGTTACTGATGAGTAGAGACTAAGACACTGCTATGTTACTGATGAGTAGAGACTAAGACACTGATATGTCTCTGAAGGGCATTTGCCTATAGGGAGAGTGTAAAATAATTTTGGAATAACTACCCTCAGTACACTCAATCAAAATTTGAACCTCAATCTCCCTGTCATAGGCATTCGAGTCCACTGCAAGAGTAGCACTTTAGAGCATGTGGCCACCGAAGTGAGTTGCAGCCGTTGTTTCTCTAACAGTGATAGGTTACACTCTGCAATTATTTTCAAGGCTTCAGAAAATATCATAAAGGAGGAATGCAGTTGACTTTTTCATGACACAGGAAAAGAGAGTGTTTAAGAGATCATCCAACATAAGATCAGCCAAAAGTGACTTCAAAATTAGAGGATAAGTTTATATTATGGAGTAGTAAACATAAAACTCCAGCAAAAATACATACAGCTCTTGTGGAAATGAGAGATAGGACAGTGTAGGACTCTGTAGTTAAGCATCGGCTTGTTGGCGATGGGTTGCATGATTGATCGGAAAAAAAACTCATGTTTAGAGAGGGTAAGTAATAAAAAAGATTAGCCTGGGCCTAAGTACAAAAATACTGGTCAAATGAATACTGAAAACAAGTATTTCTTTACTGATGAATAAAAGTTTCAATTATTTAGTTCATGGTGTAATTATTTGACTCAGAGTGTAGTCTTATCTTCATCAAATACTTGGCAAGCAGTGAGCACATTAATGCCCTATTTTAAACCTACCGTCAATGGTGGAGGTTCTTCATAGTTTGGGGAGGATTCAGAGGAGACGCAGTTGGGAATATATTCAAAATAGTTGGTAGCATGAATCAAAAGCATATCCATTGTAATCTTAAAGCTACGTGTTTCTGAAGTAGTTACATATTCTCAGAAAATTATTTATATTTCAGTAACACAATAATAAGAAAAATACTTAATGAACCAGTGCACCAATTATATTGATTCAAAAGAACACCAACATATTTTCAATAGAATTATCTGGCTACTACAAAGCCCTGATTGTAGTTTAAACAAGCTTTTAAGGGATCATCTTAGTCGATGCATTCAAAAGGTGTAAATAAATAACCAAAAACTACCTTATGGTAAGTCATGCAAGACGATTGGACGCGGATTAAACCATAATAGTTTAAGAAATTAATCAAAAGAACACCCTGTATATGTGGTGCTGTCGTTAAAGCTCATGAATTACTCTTTGAAGCAAGTTATTTTATAATTTAAGGAAATTGATAAAACTAAAGAAAAAGTAAAAATAAACTATTAAGAGTAAATTTGATGAAAAAAGCCCACCTAGGGAAAGAGGAAAAATGTGGGAAGAGTCCAATGCACAAAGGTGACGTCTTCTTCCTTTCTTCTGTCTTCTATAGTAGAAGTAGTCACACACACATTTTAACACATATCATAAAATTTCGGCATTGTTGCCTTTATCAAACACAAAGAAGAAGAAAGTACATAGTACACAAACAATGGATTACTCCATTTGAAGCAAGTAAAATTTGAAACTACAAATGGTTAGTTAATTTTAATTTATTTTTGAAAGTTATAGTTACTCTTAATTTCAATTACTTAATAGTTTTATATAAAATAGGGGGTGGGAGGGGAACCTATCCATTCAGGCTTGAATCCATAATTTCTACCGTTTACTGAAATTAATGAGCATGATGAGCATTATGACTAACATCTTAGAATAAAGAATTTAGTATATTCACTCACACCAAACATGTCAACAGAAAGATTCTCGAGGCTAACATTGTCAGGATCCGTGAGCAAACGGTATAAAGTAGACCCATCTTGTGCTGGAAGGTCGGAAAGGTCACCAGGCTCCTGCCCTCGACTCGACCTCAGGACAAACGTCTCAGCATATCCTAGTTCCATGATGACTCGCCCAATTGTTCCCGCAAAATCCAAAAAGATGTGTGTGTCAAGGAGATCGGACAAAGAGTTGTGAAGATAGTCCTGTCACAATAACATACATGTACTCGACAAACCTTGTCAAAGTGTGTTAACAATGCTTTATTTTTATATTTATTTTCCCAAAAAACTTATTTATGTTTACTTTTTAGCTTCAAATACTTAATTTGAACTAAAAAAAAACTTGATATTGCCACAAAAATTATTTTATTTTGATCATATTTAGTATTAAAAATGTATATTTGTATGTATATTATTTTATCCTTGATTAAGATGAAGTGAAAAAGAATACGAGTTAAGGCATGTTTTCTGTTCAAATTTTAATAACAAAAAACCTTTTGGCGCTTATGAATAAAATAATGCTTCAGTAGATAAAGTAGGTTTAAATTTTCTATGGTCAGTAATCTCAGCAGTTCTTGAAGATTTGTCATAGATATCATGACATTTGAACAAGACTTTTCCGCTTCATAAAAGTTTATGTTCAAATTCCACAGAGACGGTGGTGAATATTAGGGAACTGTTAAGACTACTATATGAAGCAAATTAATCTAAATGTATTTACTGAGCCAATATTTGATTTAATTGGAGCAAAAAAAAAATTTTGTTATGAAAATTTCAAACATAATTTCCTCACTCGCAATATCTTTCAATTCATTTTAAATGTATGAACTAATTCTACAGAACTAATTTATTCTGTGTTACATTAGAATGATAAATAAGATGGTTTGTTTAAAAATGAGGTGGCCCAATGGCTATATAAATGTATAATAATGAAAATTGATAAAAAATAAAGAAAAATAAACTAGTATGTGTAAATTTAATTAAGAAAGCCCGTCAAGGGAAAGAGGAAAAATGTGGGAAGAATCCAATGCACAAAAATCAAATTTTCTTCCTTTCTTCAGTATTCTATAATAGAAGTAGTCACACACACATTTAAACACTAATTTTAACACAAATTGAGTAATATTTTAGCAGTGTTGTCTTTATAAAAAAAAAAGAGAAGTGGGAATACATTTCACACAAACGCTGAATAATGTTACTCTATTTTGAATTCAATGTGTGTGAAAAGTGTATTCCCTCTTTTCTTTTTGTTTGATAAAGGCAACAATGCAGAAATATTACTCAATTTGTGTTAAAATTAGTGTTAAAATGTATGTGTGACAACTTCTACTATAGAATACAAAAGAAAGGAAGATGTCACCTTTGTGCATCGGATTCTTTCCACATTTTTCCTCTTCCCCTAGGTGGGCTTTCTTCATTAAATTTACACTTAATAGTTTATTTTTCCTTTTTCTTTATTTTTAATCGATTTTCATTATTATAAAATAAGATAGTTTGATAACTTGGAAAACTCTCAATGAGGACTATTATTCTTCAGTCCCTTAAAATTTTTAGCATGTTATTATTTTATAACAAAAGACTTAGATAGTTATTAATACAAATATTAACGAGAAAGAAAAAGCTAAAAAGTTAAATCAATGGAAAGTGATTAACTAATGTGTTAAAATCATTTTATTTTAATAATAATCTTAGGTTGAATAAAAACATAAAAATAATATGAGTCAAAGGGGGCTAGAAAAATGGATTAAAAAAATATATGGTTGACAGTATTTATAAATAAACCTGCAAGTCAAGAATATAAACAAAACACTAAGTGTAATATGGTCATAACAAATAAAATAAAATGGCTTAATTAAAAATAATAAGCTAAGCTATAGAATAAATTGTTATATTATACAAAATTATATGACCAAGTATCTAAGTCTTTATTTTGAAGAATTGACGTCCCTTACTCCTTTTTAACAGTTTTCCTGTGTAGATGGTGGTTACAGGAACTCTAATTATCCCGACATGTTTCGGTGCTAAATCAGCGCACCATAATCATGGAGTCCATTGGGTGTTGAGGACACGATGTGTTGATGTTGAACGAACA
>CABFVX010000358.1:102009-137240 GCA_902151425.1 Timema shepardi
CTCCATGATTATGGTGCGCTGATTTAGCACCGAAACATGTCGGGATAATTAGAGTTCCTGTAACCACCATCTACACAGGAAAACTGTTAAAAAGGAGTAAGGGACGTCAATTCTTCAAAATAAAGACTTAGATACTTGGTCATATAATTTTGTATAATATAACAATTTATTCTATAGCTTAGCTTATTATTTTTAATTAAGCCATTTTATTTTATTTGTTATGACCATATTACACTTAGTGTTTTGTTTATATTCTTGACTTGCAGGTTTATTTATAAATACTGTCAACCATATATTTTTTTAATCCATTTTTCTAGCCCCCTTTGACTCATATTATTTTTATGTTTTTATTCAACCTAAGATTATTATTAAAATAAAATGATTTTAACACATTAGTTAATCACTTTCCATTGATTTAACTTTTTAGCTTTTTCTTTCTCGTTAATATTTGTATTAATAACTATCTAAGTCTTTTGTTATAATCTATCAACACTCCTTACGTAAGATTATTTTAGAATGTTTTCTAAAATGATGTTATTATTTATTATAGTACTGTATGTAAATCTTTAAAACTAGTGAATTTGATACAATTTTTCATAATATTATCCTAGTTTAACGTGAGTGTCAATGGGTAGTAGTACTGTAGGAGGATTATCACAGGTGCAAGACGTACAACAGTCTCACACCCCTCGGCGCCTCTACCTTAGTGTCTGTCAGAACACATCAGTGTTAAGAGCCGCAAGCAATACTCTAGCCTGTCGAGCCACTCACTGACATATTACCTCAAGCGTGAGACAACACTATAGTTTATAGAGCATAAAGATAAATAAAAACCACAATATATTTTTTCAGGCAAAAAAGAAACAAAAAATATTCAAACTTCAATTCGGCTTTGAGAATATTTTATGAGTCTGATTAGAGTTCACTTTGAATGTGTTCACTTTGTGTGTGAATGTGACTCACCCAGTGCGTTGAAGTATTCCAGGCCAGCCCTGCTCCTACCATGAACCCAGGCCAGCTGAAGGGATGGGGGGTGAGATGGTAGGAACCTGACCAATGAGCCACCACCAACCCTAGACTCCCTTGCTCCCCCACTGCCTGTACAGCTCGGTAGATGTTGCACACAGACGCCTCAGGACAACCTGCCAGGCTGAACATATATATATTATATTCTGTTATTTACTATACTAGTATGTGGTTAACTTTAGTTTTCTATATTACACAAGGGTATGATTGTGTGATAGTTCACGACAAAATGTATCCTTATCCTATATCACTCAGGGTGGCTACAGAACTTCTATTATAAAATTCCCTGACTTTTCCAGGTTTTCCAGAAATTTTTGTCCAAATTTCCCTGACTTTTTTTTCCCCCCACTTCATATAGATAAATGGCGATTTTTACATTTATTAAATCAATCACAAATGCCTATATTTTAAAAAAATATAAGCTTAAACATAACAATTTAATAAGTTTTTTAGTTTTAAATGTTTTAGATATTATTTGTGACGCTGTGCAAATATTGTATAAAAACAGGCAAATAGAGAATGTGAAAATAACTTTCCCCCAGTTCACCTCGATGAATGGTGATTATTACATTAATCAAATAGGCTACCTCGGCCTAGGTTATCTTTAAAAAATATGAGACATAAACATAATAAACAATTTAATAAGTTTTTCAGTTTTAAATGTATTAGATACTATTTGTGACGCTGTGCAAATATTGTATTAGAACAAACAAATACAAAACAGAAAGTCATTAGCTAGAACTTTGTCACCATTGTTTAACAAAACACAAAAAATAAAATAATTTTTAATTAAGTGTGCACTTACAGTAGATAATTTGTAAAAACTAACAGATTTGTGAAATTGCATCTATTTCTTCTTCAAAGATTCTATTTCTTCTTGTAAAATATCGGCTTGTTTTTGTGCCTCTGACAAAATTTTCTGTTTTTTAGCTTGGAGTTCTTTTTGCAATACCGCTGCCCGTTTCCGATCTCCCTCTTGTTTCTCTCCATTCTGCTTGTCCTTCATTTTTTGTTCTAAACTATCCTTATATCTTGAACGGGCATTGCGGACAGAATGTATCAAAGACTTGGTAATGTCTACCTTCTCTATCCCACCAATTGCTTTAACTGAATCATAAATCTGCCTTTGTGCAATGAGAGAAGCTTCATTTAGATTTTCCACAATACATTCTCGATTTATCGAAAAACCTCTTTCCAAACTGGCATTCCCATGAGAAAGAATGAGAATTAATCTGAGAAATGATACCAACTTTTGGTTGTCATCATTACTTGGAATAATACTCATCCATAATGTGTCTAGTCTATCATGTTGTTTTGAAAAAGCATTCATTTTTTCCAAAAAATCTGGTTGGCTACACACACTATTGAACTGGCGATCCACAAGGTCAGCTGCAACACCAGTGATCCAATTATTTGCTAACACTATCTCCAAAGTAGACTTCAGTCGCTCGCTACGTGTTGACTTGAGCACAGCTACTGCAGGGTCCAAGAACGATATGGCTTTGGTTAGTTTGTATTTAAGAGGGGAACGCTCAAGAAGCTTTGCACATAGCTTCTGTAGACATGTCTTACAATCTTGTCTAAAGAGCAGAATTTCCTTTTCTGATACACCTTTAGTTTTTCTAATGGCCTCTCTGGTTGCATATCCAAGATCCACGTACTTTGCATTTAAAAGGTTGGTTTCGTTGAAAATGCCTAACTCAAGCAATGACCTAGCAGAATCCAGCTTATCACTTTTTACAAATCTCTTCATTAGAGATTTCATAAGAGAAATTAAAGCCTCATACAAGAAGGGTGCAAGAGGAGCATCTGATTGAAATTGAATGAGGAATGGTTCTACCATGATTGCAACGGACTGAAAAAAAGCTAGTTTAGGTGCAAGTAGCTTGTCTTTCACAGACGTTGAGATAATATGAAAGCTACGACAATTGGGTGCTTTCTTTGCTGCAATGGATTCATTTACATATGCGACTACATTGGGGAGAATAGTTTCCGCTCGCTCAGCAACTTCTATATTTTGCAACCACCTGACTGCACAGAACTTTTTAGGATAGAGTTCACTGCCACTATAATGTACATAATCTGCTCTACGCGCAGGAACATTTTTTAGTAAATTATACAGAGCCCGAAGAAATTCAACAAGCCCCCAATTGGTTGAATTTATTGCTGCTTTAAAAGCACAATGGAGACTATGGAGGCCACAACTTCCGATATCTAGCATTGTAGGACTATCTGGATCAGTAGTGGATTTTAGCTCTCGAATGAACTTTTGATTGACATTAGGTCCATCCATTGACACCTGTAACAGCTTGACATTTTTCAATTCTAGAAGTGCATCTGAAAAAGCCTTTAACAGGTCAGCAGCTGTCGCATGGCCGAGAAAGGTCGATGTGAAGTAGCGTGTTGAGACTTCATTTGTTTTTAAATTCCAAAAGCGTACCATAATGTCCATTTGACCCTTTTGGGCAACCTTGTTTAGAGACTCGTCAAATCCAATCACTATTTCTGGACACTCTAAGCACATCTTTACAAGGTCTTCATGAAAGTATGGGGCCAAACCATACAAGATTGTGTAACCAATTTTAGCCCTTCCTAATTGTATTTTGTTTGCAATTGTACTGTCTGGAAACATTAATTTAAAGAGATTAACACTTTTTTCAGCTGCCCGCATTGAAGTATGTGACATTATAGAATTCAAGCACCAAATAATTTCAGATTTTGTCACATCATCGTTCACAAGAAAGTTTCTCAGTCTTCCGGCTTCCTTCACAGCAACAGCTGTAGACACGATCTCAGTCACACCCTATAAAGCGAAAAAAAAATTATATACTAACCTGCCTATTTATTTTATCTAATTTTGTAACAATATTGTAGAAGAAGCCTGGGTAAATTGGTTTAATTGAAAATAACTTAACTATGGCTGTATCCAAATAGTCCACCTATTTACTATACCCAACATTTTATTTAAGATTAATAATAATTCTAATTTCCCTTTAGCTTGCATAAAACATAATTTGTCCTCCACCAGCAGAAAATACACAAATAAATAAAACTTAAGTAGGCCTACCTCATTTTTTGCTGACTCTGAAGATGGTGGTAGTAGTAATGGCGAGATGACATTAACAGCAACTGACTGGACAGAAGTTGTAATGGTGGAATTGGAAGAATTTCCTTTTAAAAAAGCAGTCATTGAATAACTCTGCGTTTTATTCAAAGTGGCAGCTTGATGTTTTTTGCCTATAGCGTGACTTGTCAGAGCACGTTTACCCATGTTACTTAATGTGAACTTTGTATTGCATAAATTACACATGGCGGAGTAGTTATCATCTTTTGCTGGCCTAACCCACTCAAACTTCGAATCTAATAACCACGATTCATTGAAACATGTTTTTTTATATTTCGACATTGTCCGGATTTTAAATCTATATCTTCAGTACACACACGCGCCTAAAAACTGAAAAAAGGTAAAACTTTTAAATCAAAGGGTTTGATTTGAATGTCTCAGTTAAAAACCACGTGGAAATATTAGCGAAAATGGAAGTTAAGACAGCACAGCATGAACTAAGGAACATTATCACTTTTAAAAACTGAGTCGTTACGATTAGAAATGAAGGAAATGGAACATCACTTCGGCAAACTGTTTTTTCAGTCACGTTAACATTTTAACAAAAATCTAGTAAGAATTAAATTAAATTGTATTAGTTTTTACGTCTTCTTTTGAACTAAAATAATCGTTATCTGTTAGGTAATCCAGGAATAGTAGTTTTAAAATTGTAATTAATATAATGTATTTTTCAATACTTGCGCATGCGTAAGATGTATTAAACGAGTTGCTATTCCAGTACTTGCTCATGCGTATGACAAAGACTCGAATATCTAGTTCTAGATTCTCCTATGTTCGTATGAGTGACGTCATCAAATTATCAAGGTCAAGAACCATCCCTACTTCTCTCTCGCTCACACATCAGTTCTGCCTGCACTCGCTAGTTACACTCACTCTTTCTTTGTTCAGTTCCGACTTCAGTCTGTTATTAGACGGGCTCACTAGATAGCTTGCTACAAAATAGAGCTTTGTAGGAATATTTGCGCCAATACAGTAAACAACTGATGTTAGAACACCATATCTTGGCACTTGCATTTTGTATCTATTGCAGTCTATAAATTCCCTGACCTGTCTGTAATTTTAAGTTAATTCCCTGACTTTTCCCGGTTTTCCCTGACCTAGCAAAATTCCCTGACTATTCCCGGTTTTCCCTGTCTGTAGCCACCCTGATCACTATATATATGCACAGATAAGATATGAGTTTAGGTTTTTTGGAATTGTTTCAAGCTCAAGAAAACTTCTTCAAGAAAACTTCTCCAAGTGTTAGGTCAAATATAACCAAGCTTGAGTTGAATATATATAAAAACATGGTGCTGAACCAACATAAAAATTAAAGCATTATTGATCTTGAAGATGTACCATGAAAGGTAGCTAGCCTACCTTGTTTGGTTACACTATGGTGTATCTTATAACAGTGGTTCCCAAACTCCCTCGACTCGCGAACCGCTTTCACAAACATCTGAATCGCATGAACCTCCTGGTAAAAATCCATAGCCACGCACTTAAGTTTATACCTAATTTTTATGAAATTTAGTTATTAATTGTAATCAAAATGTTTAATACCTTTAAATTAACCTACTATAGCTCGGTAGGTAGTTTGGGATACCTTACCAAATATAATGAAATAATAATGAAACTACTTACGTAAAAGTTCAAATAATCATACATTTGTTTTAAAAAGTTAAACTGAAATTAAATATCTTTACTGCCACAATATTATCAAATTTCACATGTTTTTTAAAGTGGTACTGGAAATTGCTGCTCTGACATAGCTGAAATACCCTCCTTTAGTCACAGAATTCCATGCAGATTTAAGTAAATTTTTTTTAACAAGTTTTAACAGATATTCACCTTTTCATGTGAATTAGTGAGAAGGATGCTCTTGCTTTGAATGGCACAGAGCTTTAAAGTCAGGAACCACAGACAATAAATAAAGTCTCAAGTCACTTGCAGCAATGAGGTTGTTCCTGTATTTATTTTTTATATGAATATGAAGAAAAAGATTTCTCACTCAAATATGTAGAATAAAATGGTAACAAAGCTGTTATAGCTTTATTCTCTAACAATGAGAGATCCTATTTTAGACTTAACCAAGAACCAATTAATGACAAAGATTTATAGCTTTTCTTTAATTCAAAATCAGTAGAAATTTCAAGAAGCTGCTTTAATTCATCCATGCTTAATGTGGAGAATTTCAAAACAGCTGTCGCTTTCAGGGGATTGCAAATTCAATTGTTATTATGTCTGGGAGATATTCTCTGAAGGTTTTTCCAAGTCCCTTCAAGTGTTTTATAGCCATGTTCTTTACATTTTCATCCCAAGAAAGCTGATTTTCTACCATGAAGTCGTGAAGGGTAGCAAAGCACTCTGTTTGATCGCTAATTAAACATGTTTCCTAAAAGTTATTATTTTTATGAATGACTCAATATGGTCTTGCACAGTAAAAAAGTTACTATTTGACCCCTGAAGAGAGAGGTTTAAACAGTTTGTTTCAGAGAAAATGTCTACCAGATAGGCCAAAGACTGGAGCCACATTTGATCTTGCATGCACTTTTCTTTATGAAAGGGATGGTTGGTAAGATAAATGAAAACGTCGTGTTTAAGTTCAAACAGTCTTGTATGAGTTCTACGTCGACCTGATTTCAGTGTGAGACAATAAACAGTTGTAAATGCTTCCCATTTTCTCACAAAGTGCTGCAAAAATCCGCCATTAAAGAAATATTTTGGCGAACCCCCTGGGGGTTTGCGAGCCAAAGTTTGGGAATTGCTGCCTTTTAAGATGGGACTGGGTAAACTGAAGGTAAATAAAACACTTTTACACTAAGGTGTTTGATACAGGCTCGCCCTAATCTATTTGTGTTTTCTTGTTGTACAGGGTGATGAGTTTATCTACATTATTTATCTATGTGTGATACTCTTTTTCAAACAACCAGCTTTCCGAGTTGGTGACTTTGACATTCCAATTGTTATCTGCACACTTCCCTTTTTGTTAGGTTCTAAATTTTCCTAGGCCTACATCGCTTCCCATCCCTCTTACAACATTTTTCAAAACACAATAACTCAACTAGCTCAAAAAGGTGGAGCACATGAAGCTATCAAACACAAGCCAGAGTAGCTATTTAAAATATTGCACGGTTCAAAATGTGAGTGCTCGCAGATCTTTAGAATATGCTAAATTTTGAACTAATGAAAAAAAGTAATACATGCTTTTGAATAATGTGAAAACTTTGAAGAAACATATTTGTAACATTCAAACATTTGGTGGATTTCGGATAATGTATATTTATTTTTGTAGAGTTGAGCTCACTTGCTTTGTGGCAAGGGGAAAACTTTTTTTAGCTAACTTGTTAAGATTTTACTGCAAAAATGTAATGTCTTTCCTAAGATAGAATTTTAATGAAATGGCATTTTATGATGACAATGCTTCAAGTGAATGATTGGTGCTATAGCTAGAGGAATGTAACTTAGAAGTGAAAGAGAGTGGGGTGAAATTTAGCATGACAAAAAGTGAGGTGATAGTGATAACAAGGAAGGTTTAGTATTTCATTATTTGCAATTTTCACTTAGGAACACTGATCATTGTTAGGTACCGTTTACGGGTTATTTACTCCCCTAGTTCCCCTTACCATACTCTACATGCCTGCAGATTTCTCAGAATCCTCTACCCCATCCACATTCCTAAAGCCAACCCTGTCCTGGCGTTTGGTACTCTACAAACAGTGTGCGTTGAAAACCATTCTCTATCACAGCTCGGTGAACCTCTCTTGCTCTGTTTTGTTTGAATATGAACTTCTCAAAAACTTTGTGTAAAATGATTTAGTGCACAACTATTGATGTGTAATAGGTTAATAGTGTTCAATCTTTGTGTGTTTCCGTAGTATAATATGTACTCATTAAATGTGAGTGTTTGGGGGAGCTCCTATTGCCAATTAATATTATTAAGAAGATCATACTTCATGTCTCAGATTTGTCTGTGTATCTCCAGCCCAAGGTATCCCTTAAAGGCAGGTTCCGCAACATACATTTTTATATACCAAAGTTCGAAACCTGCCTCTGTTTTAGTGTTACTAAAACTGGTCTTCTGGAACTAAATAACATTTTAATAAACATATCACCCACACAAGAAAGTTAATCTTTAAGGCTGGATGGAGTAGATATGAGAAATTTACAGAATGTAAAATTTCTTGGAAGTGTGATTCAGGCAAATAGGGTCAGAAGAGACATTCTAATAGGAAGTGGGTAGCAGAGGAGTAGTCCTATAGATGTGTATGAAAATATTGTGGAAAATAGAAGTGCCCTTGTAGTGAAAGGAAGTGTTGTACAGGCCATACTTTGCACCCATATTCCCATATGCAGCAGATATATGGACATTGAATGTGAGAGACTAGGGAAGTGAAGGCCATGAGAATGAAGTTTGTGAGGAGCATGTTAGCTGTCACTAGGAGAAACGAAATTATAAATGAAGGTATCCAGGAAAGAGTGAGGTTACTGGAGGTACGAGAGATGGTAAAGGAAGCAAGACTGAGAGTGTATGGGCATGTAATGAGGATGGAAAAGTAGATAATCTCAAGGAGACAAATGAAGCTGAAGTATGCAGGGAAAATAACACAAGAGAGACCAAGAAATAGATGGGAGTAGCAGATAAGAAAGGAAGCAAATAAAGAAGGAAGAATAGTGGATAGTTTACTAAGTGACACAGCCATAGGCTGGAAACATTCAATGATAATTATTATTATTATTATTATTATTAGCACCGCGTCTTACTACCCGTTTGGGTTATACGCATTTACGCTAATGTGTAATGATAGGGTGATTGTGAGATGAAATGAAGGACCTACAGTTTAACGTGGAATCCGAACCACGGTGGAGGCCTGGCATTCCCCACATTCACAAGATGTCTTGTCAGAGGTGAAGGAAGGATTTGGTAATCAGATAAATCTTTGCCGGGACCGAGGATCAAACCCCGGCCGCCAGCATAGAAGTCTGACACCTTACCCCTAGACATTCAATGATAATGATGATGTGAATGGTGGTGTTTAGAAAAATATAATTTATTAGTACAATGCTTTCAGTTCCTAGTAAACAAATTAATTTTTAAAATAGATAAATTCAATTTTTGCTTTAGATTTTTTTCAGCCTCATTTTCTTTCCTGTCCTATTGACACCAACCTAAAATCGGTCTCGCAATTTATGTCCTTATCCACAAGTAAATTAGTTAACCAAGAAAATATATAGAGCTTAATTAAATGTGCAAAGTAATCTAATAAGAATTATATTTGAGGAACAAAACTAGCAAGAATTGCAAAAAGAGTTTTATTTATTCTCTGGATTAAATTCAAAAATTGTGAAACATTCCTGTCAGGAAGAATCACAAAAAGAATAACAAAATGAGTACTATCCTACTGTAGCAATATCACTAAACAAGATAAATGAGTTTTCCAACCTGTTCCAGCTTGCCGTGCCAGGACACAGTAGTGTCATGGTACCTTGGTTGTGGAAGTCTCGTGTCCACTCTTGGAAATCATAATCTGCCTGAGAAAAATTAAAGTTATAAACTAAATACATTATAAGGCAGATTTTGTAAGAAATCAACTTCACATATGAATTATGGGAACATATAGATATAATAATTGGATGGTAATAATTGATTTTCTTCAAGAGGGAGCCATTAACTTAATGCCTGATGGCAACACTGTAAAGTGTGAACTGTGTTCTTCTTTTCATTCTACAAGCCATATTGTGTTCGTTCCTTTTATATGTTTCTATCAACCTTTACTGTACCTTTGTCTAAATATAATAGGATATTAAAATAGATACAGTATTAATCTAATACAAGTTTGCATAGTTATTAAAGTATTTTTTAATGTTCAACATAAAAATATTCAAACAACTTGACACACACACAATTATTATGAAATCCCGTGATGTCAAACTAGAGTTATTTCTGACATGTCCAAAGCTTTGGTATGACAAAGTCAAAGGTCAAATCCCCTTTGCTTTGACTTCAACACCTGCAATAACCTTCTCATCTTCGAAAATGTTTGAAGAAGGATAAAACTTCGATAAACTATTAACTTATTTGATATATCTCACTAAATATTACATATGTCAAGATATGTATGAAAAAAGTACATTGAGCAAAAACATATTGTAATAAATAAAATGATAGAATATTAGTAAAATGTTAGAGCACAAATAAAAGTAGAAACACTAACACATATTTACACACACTTCAATATTTTGATGTCATTATAGCATCTTCCTCAGGGAGTAGTAGTAATTAGACTCAAATGCGGAACTCGTCCCCACGATCGACCTCAACAATATATAATAATAAACAAGAATATAACTATACCCCTAATTCGATTACCAGACAACAATTTAGCTAGAAGTATACCTAAGGATGAATGTGTAAAAAGAGTAAGTAGGAAAATTAATGACAAGAGTTGTTTATTAGATATTAAAAAGATATGAACAACAATTAATTTAAATAAATAATCCAAAGAAAGGAAAAAGGTATACAATATTTTGTAATCTCAATATCATGGCCTCATATGAAGAGCGTCTTAAAGGTATAAGTGATTACCATCACTAGTTACGTTAACAAAATTAACAGTTAGGCAAAAAAAACAATATAGGACTCATCAATATAACCTCCGCCAAATGCTCATGTTCTTTACAAAAATTATTAAAATTATTTATGTCAGTATCCTTCCATTTCTCCGTCCCATAAAAAGGGAAAATATACTTAGACCTAAAATTATCATATTTCTTACGTTGGCATTAGCTAGAGCAATCCACATTCAAACTGCCAACACTTAAAAAATTACCAACCATAAATTAAGTTATTAAGGCGGCTATTGCTGACCTCTTACTAGCGCTAATGGCACCCGGTACATCAAGTTCATATGTAAACATTAGAAGTGAAACATTAATGGCACTACTCTATAAACAGTATTCAATAACATTAAAGTTCAATATAATAGAGATAAGCCTCAAGTCCGAAAAGGGCATTGTTATTTAAATTACTAGATATCAGTATTCTCGTTAGGGTCCAATAACACAAGTTTATTATCATTGAGATAAACCTGAAGTCATACCAGGAGTATTATTATTAACAATATTACTAGAAGTATGTTTTCTAGTTAGAGTCCAAAGTTTAAGTCTGTTAAACTTGAAATAAATATTTAGTACATAAAAATATTATAAATGATATCATTAGATATTCCTTTTTTTGTTCAAGTTCAAAGTTTAAGTCCATTATGCCAAAAAAGAATTTTAAAAATAACGATTAAGCTGAAAAAGAATTTTGCTTAAATTATTAATTTCTGAAGCCTTCGCTTGCTCACGCGATTATCAAAGCAAGTCCTAGAATGGCACTTCCCTCACACAATCACTCTTTTATACGGTTAAAACACAGTCCACAGAACGAAGGGGTGACGAGGGGGGAAAACCAAAGAACATAAACAAGGAGGGGGTGTTCTCCAAGCTTCTAGACTAGAGTCAAAACAAAACTTGGCACTGGCGAAGAGTATCTTCTTTTCGACCGAAGATCTTTGGTCCGGCGGGGGGTACGGGGGGTGTCGCTGAGAGTGGAATAGGCGCGTGGAATAGTCTCAGTTTATCATGGTCAAACGTCTTGTTCAGGCGTGTTTTTTTTCGATGGGCCGGTCGAGTGTGTAGTTGATCCAGCAGCAGACGGTGTCAATAGGGTAAGTCCGTTGTTATTGACTTGGTTATGGTTAGCTTGTGGCTAATGCTACACTGACAAATACTGTCCAATCCTGGTTTTTCATCAAATCAACCCTTCTTCGATCCTTTTCTCCTTTGTCCGCTCAATACCACACCTACATCATTATTTATTCTGGATCTCACTAAATTTATACTAGAAAAGAACAAATTTCAATTCATGGATCAAAACGTCATTCAAACCAAAGGAACAAGGATGGTATCTTCGTATGTCAATCTGTTCATGGGCAATCTGGAGAAAACATTTCTTGACCGCCAAATCAACAAACCACTTTGCTAGCTACGCTTCATCAATGACATATTCATGGTGCGGACAGTTGGCCAAGACAATCTAGCCCTATTTTTTTAACAACCTAACCTCTTTTTCGGCTCTGAAGTTCACCTCAAATCAATCCCACGACCAGGCGACATTTCTTGATGTGGACATTAGGCTATCAGAGGGCCACTTCAAAACCTCGGTATATCTCAAACCCACTAATAGACAACTTTATCTGCATTTAGAAAGCTGCCATCCATTCAACACTAAAAGATCCATCCCATACAGTCTCACCGTACGGGCTCACCGCATCTTCTCCGATCCAAAAAGTCTTCAAAACCAAGAAGCCTTTACAGAGAGAGGATACTCTAAACCTCTAATTAATAACCTACTTTGAATAGTTGAAACTCCACAATCACGAAAACCTGAAAAACCAGATACTATACCTCTAGTGACTAAGTACTACCCAGGCCTACAAAAGATAAACAAAATATAAGCGTCAGGTTTTCACATATTGGAAGCATCCAAGCCGTACCAACAATATTCTCAAAAAACCACCAGTCCTTGTGTATAAACAGCCTCCATGACTTAGAAATCTTCTGGTACACCCTAAACTCGAAACTGAAAATGACACAACCTTCATTCAACCAAAACAAGGTTCTCAACCCTGTAACAAAACAACTTGCCAAACCTGCCAAATACATCATCCAGCAGCCATTTTCTCTAGCAACATCAACTCCATCCATACCATCAAAGGCAGTCACACATGTGAGTCCATTAAACTTATCAACTAAAATGCCAACAATGTACTGCACAATATGTTGGCCTCATCACTGAAACTCTTCGTAAACAAATGAACAGACGCCGCCATGACACAAAAATCAAGAATCCAGAAAAACAAGTTTCAGCACACACTGCCACTCATAACCTCAACTTTGAGAACTGTTACACTGTCAAGGTGTTAAAATCATTCAACAAGACACAATGTATTGTGTCTCAGTTAAGAAGATAGGAACTGGCACATCAATGGGTCGCAAAGTCTAGAAAACCACTCAACCTAAATATTCGCTAATTTTAACCCAGACGCTACACCAGCACCACCTACCATCCAGAGTAATAGCGAGACATTCAGAGAATTTCATCTCCACCAGAGAAGTTTTTATGCATACCAATCAAGTTGGCATCACTAAAGACAATGTCCTATTTAGTCTAATTACTACTACTCCCTGAGGAAGATGCTATAATAGCATCAAAATATCGAAGTGTGTGTAAATATGTGTTAGTGTTTTTACTTTTATTTGTTCTCTACCATTTCCCTAATATTCTATCATTTTATTTAGTACAATATGTAAGGATATGGTAAATTTAGAACCCCTACTAAACTAAATTTTAACACAAACCGGTAAATAATAACAACAGCTATAACGTAAGCATGGATAAAATGCTAGTAAGAATGAAAATATCTTATAGGCAGTTTTGCCAACATCATTTTGTAAAAATAAAAATATCCGCTAGATTTTAATACCATTGTATAGTATCAAATACAAACCTTGTAATTGTGCTAAAATCTTTGCTTACCGCCAATGTTTAGTGTTTGATATTCTATCACTTTTGAATTATTTATAACAAATTTATAAGCACACTTTTGATACAGAAGTTTTTCAACAAAAATCTTATCTTTGACAGTGACCTTCGCAAGCCCCTAGTTATTTCATAAACATTCTTGCCAACTCTCGGCTATCTGCTCAGCAAATCCTCTGGCTTTATCGACTAGATATTAAAGTACCTACTACCATATTTGGTTAAAGTTATCATTGTTTATAGTTTTAAAGTTAATGGATTTGAACTCGATCATGCTATTATTAAATATATTTTATTTATTTATAATATGCTTTCTTGTTTCTCTAAAATCTAAGTGGATTGATTTACTCTTTTGTCTGACAATATATTTGTGCATTAAGATGTGTGTGAAGACTTGTAATGTGGTTCCTATTAACTTTGTATGGCTCTAAAGTTGATAAAATTGACTAAAATTATGTAATTAAAACTTTGCTCTTTCTTTTCAATTGAAAATCTTTACACTTTAATCAATCCTTTTATGTTTACAAAGCAATTTTGTATACTTTTTTTTAATGTGGAGAAGGTGGAAACAAGAGAAATGGAAACCAATCAAAGGAATGGACTAGGGCTTTGTGGGTACTCAGATTTCAAGCTTTCTTCTTAATTGGTTTAAGCTTGGAAAAATATATTTTGTTATTTATCTAACTTTATGCACTAAAACCGCTTTGAAAATGTTTTATTGCACAATTGTTTGTAATATTTAGTCTAATTCTGATAAATCACATTACTATCACAATTTACAATTCAATCAATATTTTTTCCATATGAATATTGTCTTGTACTGTATAAACACTCAGAATCGCAATGACCATTCTTGGAAAAGATTCAAAGTTGGTGAAGCTGGATTTTTTTTTAAGTGAAGTCGAAGCTTATATTTGTTTTGAAACCAAGTCAAAGTTTTGGAGCTTCACATACCCTTAGATATTTATAAAAATGAGTGTCATCTATATTTTAAGAACATGTGTTATTTGCATGTAGTTTAAAAATCTCCTGTTTTAAAGATGTGCCACTTACATTTTATGTTTGTTTTGACCAGTGACATTTTAAAATATCGAATATAATCAAACTTAGGAGCTTTTTGAAATATTCAACTCAAGTTCAACTTAAATTTTGTTTAAACAATCTTGCAGACCCTTAGAATGAACACTACTTATGGCTTCTACAATAAAAAGAAGAACACATTTTGACTTCGGACAAAGAGGCAATTGCTGTCTCTTGAATTGAGCTATGAGCAGGTTTACCTTAAGTAGGAAAATTGATCATTTAACACTCAAGCCCTCAACTTAAGTTTAATTTTAATTCAATTAGAACTCACCAGGAGGGAATGTTAAATGCATATTGCAACTTTCTGAAAGGGGTAACTAGAACGAAAAAAATGTAAAAATAAATATTAAATAGGTAAATAATTAACACAAAGGACCAATAGAGGAAAAATTCAGGGGAGTGTATGAAATTCCCTATATTTTTAAAGTTTGATTAAATTACCTATTTGTAGGAACCCTGAGTTTACAACTGTTTAAAGAAATTAAATGGGAAAAACACAACATACAGCCTCCAGCCATTAGTCCAACACTGTGAAAGGGGAAACCCACATTTCACCAATGATACATTTTTTGGACTTGCCAGAAATCAAACCTGGTACCCTTAGCTCAGTAGATAAACATGTTACTGACTGAGTTAGATTCAAATATTGCTTTAAAACGCTTGAAGAGGTTTCAAATAAACAAAGTGTTCAACCAACTTAAATAAATAAAAGGAAGATAAGGCAGCTAGGTGTGATTTTGTACCTGGAAGCCGTACTCCACAAGGAGGATGTTCGGAGGAATGTCAAGGGGTGGAGCTGCTTCCTGTGTGTGCAGACTGTTACTACACAGCATGAGGGTGACCTCAGGGGGGAGTCCCAGGATCTGCCACAGCTCCTGTAGGGGAACATGATGGGGCACATTTTCTCCATCTTCAACGCGACACTGGCCCAACAGGCTACATAACTTGGGGCCAATGTGAACATGCCTGTAACCGCAGCAGAGGGTCGAATTAACAAATGAAACTTTAAATGGTTGTGTGAATTAAATATTTCATTGGGAAGCTATTATATAATAGATTTTGAGAGGTAAACTATAAATTCTAAGTATTTTTTTAAATAAGCCTGCTTGTTCAATCAATGTATCTTATAAATTGTCTTCATAGAATTTGTGCCACACGTCATTAAAAAGCAAATTGATTGGTTTCTATCATAGATAAGCCTTACTTTAACATGTGTATCCAAACAATTTGTATATTTGATTACAAAAATGTATTTTAATGCAAGAAATATTGAAATAATTTTGTCAAAAATTAAATTTACTAACTTGATTTTTTATTGTGTTTGTAAAATGTTAATTTAATAGAATCTTTGGTGAATGGTAGAATTAGATACCTTTGATTTATAAACATTATATATCAGCTATAATGACAATAGTTACCTAAGTGTAGGAAAGCTTGCTAGCACCTCCTGCAATATCAACCACATGTCAGTGAGATCATCGTAAGTGACGTGAGATTCTACATCTAGTACAGGTACCAGGGTTACAAACCGATCCAGGCAGTAGCGATCTATTGTAACCATCTCACTGCAACACATATGTTAAAGAATACATATCTTCATATTTGTATATGACTACAACATAGAATAAAATAGCTAACAGGATAATAATATGTAACTTAACATTTTCCAAAAACATACCAACACCCCATATGGTTCCATTATGAAAGTAAAGAAGCCCAGTTTAAGCTGTAGAGTAGAGATGTTAAACTTGTGGCCTAATCACTTATTTTGTGTGGTCTGATGACTTCATAATGAACCAACACGTAAAGCTACCATATTCTTCTGTTTTTAAAAGAAATAAAACATTTGGGAGTTTGGCATAATTTGAGGATGTGGCGCTTCAAGGCTGTACCAAACACGGTGTTCTTAAAAGTGTTTGAATTTGAGTACCAACTAGGTTATGTTCAGGAGCACATACATATGATAATATTTATTTTCCCGCATTAAAAGGAACAAAAAAAAAAGCCTCGGCTTAAGGAAACCCATTTGGTAACAATTCTAAAAGTGACTTTGGCACAGTATTTAAATATAACGCAGCCACCTTAGACTCGAGAAGACTTTATGCCACCAAATGTACAAGGACAATTGTACGAATATGCTTATCATGATGGATTAATGTAGCAAAGCTGTTATATTTGATAATAATGGTTATAGCTGCATCATTGGCCTACTAAGTTTAAGTAAGGTCCCAAGTTTTTCCTGTGTCTAGATGTCATTTTTTAATCTGAAGAATATGATATTTATAAATTACATTTTAACACACAAAGAAGTTATTGATATTAATTTTGCAAATTTTGAATTACCCTCCCCCATTTCACATAAACCCAGTAAAAATTTTAAATGTTATAACTTATTTGGTTAACTGGAGTGGTTTCTCTACCTCCCTGCCCCTCTACCTCAACTAAAAGGCGTTTTTTTTTTCTATTTAGAGACATCCATATTCCCAGAGCACCATTTTTATACTTGTCTAGTTTTAAGGAGTGATCCCACTATCTGCTTCATATTCCTAGTACCTTTAAAGTGTTTAAACAATTTGTGCAGAAGGAAGAACACACATTACCTTTTATACATAGATACAGCTCTTTAGGGGAAACCTCTTTTCACTTTTTAAGTACAGGGTGGGGCAGAAACAATAAGATGATCTATGCTGAAGAAAATGATGAACAACGTCCTGAGGTTTGCCTGAAGTCCGGTGGAGTTCACCTGAGTGACATTATCTTCAAAAGTTATAAATATAATATGTTGTTTGCTTTTATTTAGATAGTGAATATTTATTTTTCAATTGAAGTGTTTATTTTCAAGTTACTAATTGTGTAATTGTTTTGGCCCCACCCTATATATTTTGTTGTTTATAGAAATAAACTTATAAGGTATTCATATTCAAGAAAAAGAATTATAAAACAACAATATATGACCAACTTATCTTAAGTGGGCTGTAAATGGTACCTAGGTACATTATGATACTGACCTTTTTGAATAGCAAAGTGGCCAATCACAGCCTGGTGCTACCCTGGTGTAAAGATGAAGGTGATTGATTTTGATATTGGACCACAATGAAATCATATGGAAGAGATAATCCTAGAACATAACAAAGAGTTTGTAAGATATATAACACCATACCCTGAGCTTTAACAACCAATATCTTACAAGAAAATCAATAATATAGTAGGAATTTATATAAAAACCATATCAATATGTAAACCTGTCATGTGGTAGCAATATACGTTTCAGTTACTATTGAACTGTTTCAAATATAAGAACCAATTTTTTCCCCACCTAATTTTTTTGTCTCTATCTTGATTTGAAAAAGAAATATTTCTTAGAATTAAAAATCATATCTAACTGTGAAAAATAAGATGGAAGTGTGAAGAATGTGTAAAGAAATGAGAAGAGTTCAAGTTAATTTGTTCCTATCAAGATCCACCCTAACTTTCATAATGGGTTAGCTTTCTTCCCTATATTTACATTATATTACTTTACAGTTTACAGTGTGTATATACTGTGCTTAGATAGAATATTAATAAAGGAGTCAGGAACATTTTTAGGGGAATATAGAATAATCACACCTCAAAGAACATGTTAAAGAACTATCAGTACCTGAAGGATTATAGTGGACACAGCTAGGACTGCCTTTCCTCAAAATAATGTCCAAATTCAATGTTACAGTTTAGACTGAAGATAGTACATTGTAACCCCAAATTATTTACCCAAGTGTCAGTTCATTTATATAATTGTTGCAAAAGCTGTCATCTTCAGGTTTAGAGTTTAGTGCAGCTGCTAGTCAAACCCAGTATAGTTTTTACAATGAAAAGAAGAACATAGTTCACACTTCACATTGCTGCCATTGGACTAAGAGGTAATAGCTACGTCTTGAAGAAAACCAACCATTACCACCTAAATCCTCAACCTAGGTGTCATTCTAGTGGGGAAATTTATTAAGTCCAAGTAATTTCAATGATTGGAATATAATATGGTCAATATAATAGCAGAAATAAAATTTGTTGTCCAGGAGAACAACTACCGGTAGCTTATTAATATAAAGGGAACAAACTATGTTATCATTGACCAATTTACAAGTAAAAAAGAAAGGATTAGTTTTTCTAGTAAAATATATAGATTTGATCTTAGATTTAATAGACATTCCATTTTCAAGAGACCATTATAAAATACCATTTATGTCGGTTTGTAAGTCCATACAATCTGCAATTGATTTGATAATTTTAAATAATTTTACATCATCCGCAAAGAGTAAATAACTATATGAGTCTAAATATTTATCAATGCCATCAATAGAGACATTAAAGAGAAGAGGACCTAAATTAGAATCCTGAAGTATACCACAAGGGGCTAAGCATGTGTTGGAGGTGTCTGAATTTATTTTAATAGTGGAAATAACTGCTAAACCAATTTACATATGAGTGATATAAGCCAAAATTACAAAGTTTTGAGGGAATAATACTATAATGACATAAGTCAAATGCCTTACTTTGGCAAAATAAATAGCATCAACCTGGCTTTAAGTAGAGACTTGGAGGGGCAGCATGCCTCAGAAACTCTACTAAATTTGTGACAGTAGGCATGGATACAAGGACACGTTAGTTTCAATAACAAGGGTAAGACAAGTAAAGCTGAATTATACATAGGATGAAAGTAGGTCCCAAATTCATTTGCAATTAATAAAAGCTCCATAATAATCTTGCCATTAATTTCTAGGTTTGATGGGTTGCACGATTAATTTTAACAAATTTACAAAAATCTTTGGATTTGATTTTGATACTATTTTTCTATTTAGTTCATCCAAATGACTTTATCTATAATAAAAATTGTTTTAACTAATTTACCAAAGTGTAAAAAATGTGAGTAAGATTCACTATTATTTGTTTGTTTAAACTTTTTTTGGGGAAAAAAATCCTAATATAGTATTTAAGCATAGAAGAAAACCAATTAGGATATTTGGAGGAGGGGCAGGAGGAAGAAGATCATCATCATTGTGAATAGGGAGTGGAGTGTTGGAATTGAGAAAGGGATATACATTGTATTGGATGGGAAACGATAAAAGAGGAATGCTGTAGGGTTTGTAGTAAGGCTAGGATGGAAAGTGGAAATGGAGTGGATCAGTCAGTGAAAGATAATAATTATAATTATTGACAAAGAAAAACAAATACAGGTATATGAATCGCTAGTTGGTTGACCCTTGGAGGAGAGTGAATATTTTGAGGAGGAATTAAAAAGCCACTCGAGAAAGGAAATAGAGGAGGTGATGGAAGACCTTAAAGCTAAAGTTGGGAAAGAAAGAAATGAAGAAGGAAGAAGACTTCTAAAACTGTTTGCAATAAATGTATTGTAGAAACAATTGGTGTAAGAAAAACAGAGGTACAGTGAGGATAACACACTACATTTGGGATGGTTTATAAAAGTCAGTGTGAAGAGGTGCACAACCAATATAAAGGTTGTACCAAGTGTGTCTCTGGACAGGGATTATAAAGTGCTGGTAGCCGACATTAAAGGATGGAGGAGGAGACATCTAACAGTGTTCAAACAAGAAAAGAGAATAAGACTATGGAAGCTAATTGTAAAGAAGAGGGGAAAGTTAACTTACAAACAAGAGTTAGAGGGTCACTGCCAAAGTATGAAACACAGCGAGTAGAGAAATAATGTCAAAGGTTTAAACAAGTGGTAGAGAAGATTTGAGAAAGAACTAGTGGAAAGAGGAGATGGAAGGAAACACCATTGTGGAATGATAAGGTAAAGGAAGCAGTAAATGCAAAGAACAAAGCATATAGGGCAGGCTTTCCATGGATGGGCTTCAGGGGGTCCATGAACCAAAGACAAAAAGCTACAAATTGTAGATCAAAGCTTGGATTCATTTACAGAGTTTCCTGTTTTTTCATCACTTGGTGCCATCAAAACAACAAATAAAAATAGATGAATGTCAAAGATGGCATGAGCGCTGCAATGTTGAAGAGGGGACATTAGCAGACTTAACATGGACGGAGGTATAAGATGCTTTGAAAAGAATGAGAAAGGGAAAGGCAAAAGAAGTGGATAAATTTACAAGGTAAATTATAACAGTAGCTCAAAAAATGGAACTACAGTGGTGTTATAGAGAGTTAAAGTGCCAAAGAATTAGACAAAAGGTATCATAATACCAACATCTAATAAAGGGGAAAAAAGTGATGCGAAAATAATCATAAAATAACACTGATGTGTCAACTTGCAAAAATGTATTAAAATATTAGGGTGAGGAAAAGTATAAAGTGAGATGAAGAGAGAATCAACATGGGTTCAAAGAAAATTGGTTGAGGTTTTTATATTTGTAGCTAAAGAAGAGTATGAATATGGAAAAAGACCTAGTAATTTCTAGGGATGGTCGGCCACCCAAAATTTAAGGCAATAAATCAGGCATATAAGAATCCCGGAACGTCGGGCGAATATTTTTTATGCCCGTATTTTGATCGGGCATCTCAAGAACTTGGTAAGTATATAATACCATGTTAGCACTAGCCTCTAGTTCAAACTTTGAAAAAAATAGTGTTTAAGTGAAATTCATAGTTGAATTATTTAAATCCAACTAATATTAAACAAAGGTAAGTATTATTTTTCATTAATTCTTAAATTAGTATGTTTGCTTTCAAAAAAACTACAATAACGTTTCTCACAGGTTACAAGTCTACAACATAGTGAAATCAAGATTCCTAAGATTTAATTTTCTCTGTCAATGCCAACATAACAAATGCAACATTTACACATTGAGATTTTTAGGCCCAATGCTTGTGAAAACTTAATTCAAAATAGTTTTCTTTGCATTTATTTAATTCATTATTAATTTCCAGATTTGTTAGGATATAAATAGAAACATACGCATCAAATAAACATTAAATAGGAAACAGCCATTTTGCATTTTGTGACAGTTTCAACTTGTAATTTGAAATTTAATAGGCCTGTGACAAAGTTGTTTATATCTTCTTTTTTTAAATTAAGAGGAGTGCTGATGGAGTAAATAGCATGTATGATGATAATGTAAGTTGTATAAAGACGGAGAAAGGGTGGCCTGATTTCAAATAAAAAATTGTGTGAAACAGGGAGTTCCCTTTCCCCAATAATCTTTGTAATTGTTGTAATGCCCATAAATAAGAATAAGATTAAAGTACATATGTCTGCGGATTGCTTGATGGTATGGGAAGAAAAGGAAGCGGAAGTACAGAAGCAGTTACAGGAATGGAATGAAGGAATGAAAGATTGAAGAGTGAAGTGATAATAATGACAAGGAAGATTGTTAGTAGTAAAGAGTATCTTGGAGCGAGCTTGAAATGAGGGGTGGCAGCATAGAAGATCTAATGAGAAGAGGGGAGAGGAAATGGAAGTGTTTTACAGGTGTTTAATTGACTTACTGTGGGAAAGGAAAATACCCCTGAAGTGTGAGCAAGTGCTTTATAGGGTATACTTCGCACCCATGAGCACCATACCCATACCCATATATATCAGAAACCTGGACATTGAATCCAAGAGAGACAAGGTAAGTTGAGGCTATGAGAAGTTTTTGAGAAGAATGTTGGTTGTGACCAAGAGAAATCGGATTAGAAATGAAGACGGTCAGGCAAGAGTTGGGTTATAGGGGGGCACATGAGATAGTAGACCAAGCAAGGGTGAAATGGTATGAACATGTAATAAGGATGGAAAAGGTAAGAATCCCAAGGAGAATAATGGAGTTAAGTTTTGAAGGAAAAGACCACAAGGGAGACTAGTTGTGTGTGAATATTAGAAATTTTGAATAATCAACATTTAGAGAAAGCTACTCTACCATGAAAATGAAAAGGGGGAAAGGAGGGCGGGCAACAGTGCAAGGTCAGCCATTTGAGTGTGCCCCAGGAGGCCCCAAGGAGGGAGGGTAGGCGAGGCAATGGCCCCAGGTACCGTGAACAAGGATGCACCGATAGGCGCCCCTCGTACCCATTTGTTAGAAAATCGTTTTAAAAATGTAAAGATTGAATATATTATAAGGGCATTAGATCAGATTCCAATGGATAATGTTACCAAATTTTCAAAATATGTCTTGTAAACATTGGAAATAATTGTATAATGTGTTGTGTTATAAAACATCAGTGTAATTAAATCAATAAAGTGAAAAGAGCAACTGTTGTAAATCGGTGGCACCAATACAACATGAATTCGTTCAGCTGACAGCCCGTGAGTCACAGGCCTCGTGATGAACCTTTTCCTTCTCTCCACTATCCACTATCTTCTAATAAATTGGCTGACATGGTGAATAAACAGACATTTAGACTAAAAATCAATAAATATTTTGATTGTATTGGTTAAGATTTATAAAAGTGAATAGTGAATGATTAGGTAGTAATAGTTTGAACATTCCAAAACTACAAAAAACATTTATTATGAGTTACTTTCAATTTTTCAAATTGTGTGAATAAAATACCGTATTTATACTCAGATATATTTATTTAACCCAGTTATTAAATAATAAAAAATTGAGATTTACTCTTATCAACCATGGTGTCAGGTGACAGGTATTTGCTATGAATTAATTATGACCTACTATTTGATTTGTACTATTCGGTATTCGTTCAAAATTATTCAATTTTATAAATAATCTTACTCACACACCCCTAGAGATTATAAACTATTTAAATGTATCCCGATATTACAGGTTGTCCTCAAAGTTATGTATTATATAAGGATGTGATTAGAGGCCGCTCTAGGGTTTTATAAAGGTGTTCATAAGAAAAAAAATGTGGCTCATTTTCGAGTCAGTATGGCAAAAACCAAAATCAATATTCTTGCTTACCACTATTAATATTTACAACTTTTCATTTTGTGTAAGCCATGCGATAAACAATGTAGACGCCTTAACCCTAACAAGAGTAGATAATAATTTAAAACAGCAAAATAAAACATAGTTATAGTACAGCTCTGCTGGAAGTATAAAAATAAATAATAATTCAAAACTTGAAAGCTTCAAAATTTGAATGCAACCTGATATGCACAAAATAATTCAAAATACACCATAATCATTTTCATGGCTGGCCTATATACATACATAATGGCACAACAAAAGAAATAAGGTACAAAGTTAATACTTATTTTATATGTTGTAGTAGACCATTTAATGGATGTGTTGTGTAGTTTTTATAAGCTAAATAATTAAAACAATATATATTTAAATTATTATTTTTTTGCAATAAATTCCTTTGATTATTTAAATCAATATAGAACATGCACAGTGTATTATGTGAGAGTGGCTGTTAACAGAGTTATAGAATATTGTAGTTCACAGTAGCAACTTATTTGCTCTGTCACAGAAGACCGATTTGTTTATTTACTACTTGTTTGGGTTATATGCTTAAGTATTAATTAAGCTTATGGGGGAGGAATTAGGAAGGTTGAATTTAGAAGAAGTGAATCTGCATTTGTGTGGAGGGAGCTTTATTAATTAAAGTAATTCTTAATTAATATTAACTACTACACATTAATTATCCTTTTTATTTATTTGAAACTGTGTTCCTCACAAAGACAGATGACAAGAAGTTCTGAAAATTGCTTAAAACACATTACTATTGGCACCCGGGTCACAAATTAGAGTGTCCGATTCAAGAGAGTTAAAACAAGAGTGACAAGTCCATACTCGCCCAATTAATATGAAAATAAAAAAGAGCCTAGAACAAGGGTTCCACCCTTCAAATGTCAGGGTGACGCCCCTGTGCCCAATAGTTTCAATCCTTAAATCAAATGAAGGGAGTTCTTTAGCGTGAAAAAATTAGTTGTTTTCTTGTATGATTTAGTCCATTCTTTAAAATATGTACGACTACACGCATTGAAAATTTGCATGTTGCATTCCACTATACATTATAGGTTTTAGTTTTTCTTTATAGCTACGAGGCACCGAACCAAGACCGGCGACACTCCAGGGTGTCACGACGCACAGTTTGGGTAACATTGGTAACATTCTTCAAACATGAATCAATCAACTGTTCTCTTGAACATTTGAAAAGTATTCCCAGAGCCATGCCCTGCAGTAGGCCAAGTGGGAAACAACAAATTTTACTTATAATATTGTATGTCTTTATTGAAGAGTTTTATTAGGGAGGCTGTGCCACTACCTTTTTTTCATGCCTGATTTGGAAACCATATGTCTAGTCCACAAACATAAATTGGTATTTCATACAGAGATTCCTTCAAAAAATTCTTATTTTGACAATGGTTATTAAAATTTGCAGCAAACTAGAAAAGATTGTTTGAATGTAGCTTACCAGAGAAGGAATCCTGCCTCTTGGAGAGATATCAAGAAGAACAGCTCTGTGTTTGAAGGCTGGATAGTCCTGGACTAGCATTGGAGAGAGAGATTCAGAGATAGACTCTGTTTTACACAACCTTAATAGTTGGATGAAGGTACAGCAGGCATAGTGTAGACCTACAAGGTTTGACGCAGTGATCCGCACCTAGGACATTACAATACAACAGTTAGGATGAAGGTACAGCAGGCATAGTGTATACCTACAAGGTTTGACGCAGTGATCCGCACCTAGGACATTACAATACAACAGTTGGATGAAGTTTAACTTCAACAAGGTTATTTAAAAATAGAATGAGCTTGACACACTAATATAAAGAGTAAATCTTTAAGCCAAAATGGCTAATGAAATTAAATGATCAAACCTTATTTATCTTGTTCTAATGTTCATTCATGTTTTAAAGACATTTTCTTGCAGTCTGTTGGTCACTAATGGTATTCTACTGTGACAATAATTTAGTGTATTTCTTAACTAGGTTTGAAATATTTTGAATGAAAAATCATGTATGAAAATAATTTACCAATTAAGATATAGCAGCAGCACCAATTTTAAAGTCCTAGTAATAAAACAGCAATAACAACAGTAATAAAAAAGCAAAAACTATGATCATTAGAGTAGCGAGGAGGAGTTAAGATTTATAGTTTACTTTATAAATCGACTCATTTTCAAATTTGAATAATTTTTGTCCCTATCAAAGTGATCTTATTTTTTTTGGGTACAACTTATTTTAGAATAAATATTGTGCTCAGTAATGTAATCATATTTGGTTTAGTTGATATTAAAGATGGGTCGAATCCACTATTTCTTGAATCCGAATCTACATTTTATTTTCGAATCTCGAATCCCAGAAAATTGTTGGAAATTTTAATGATTTACAAATAGACCTACATTACACAATATAGGCCTAAACTGTAAATTAAGATTTATTTCAATCATATTTTCAATTTTAATCAAACTCAACCACCCCTCACAAAATACAGGTTAAAATCCAGCCAAATTAAACAATCTAAACTCATATAATTGTTTAAAAATCAAATCAATCCGAATTTGAGTGTCTTTAAGTTATTTTTAAAAGTGGTGTTAAAATGAGTTAAGCTTCTAAAAAAAAGTGAAATAAACAGATTAGGCCTAGTTATCCTTTGATCAACTTTATTCATCATTGAAGGATTATAATTTATTTTATTATTAAGATATCAAAAATAAAAATATAAACAGATATTTTTAATAAAGACTAAAACAACATGGTTAACAATTAAACATACATTGGAAATAGTGAGCTCAATAATGCCTAAGTATGTTTTATTATTATTTTCTTATATATTCATTATCTATCTTTGCAAAGAAAAAAAAAATCGCTTCTTGCAATATATCGATTTCTGGGAATACATTCTATTTAAAACATGAACATATTTTCGACTACAATATGTTCATTCCCACTTTATAAGGCAGAATTATGTTTGAATGGTTTTACAATTATTTCAATAACATATTTAAAAAAATAATAAACTCTTAGTTAAAATCAATATAAAAACCAATAATGAATCAGCAAGTTGTTATTTGATTCTTAAAACTCGAGAGCGCTAAATGATCAGATTACCTGAATCGATTTTAAACAAACAATCGATATAGAATACGTAGGTCGGTAGGAATAAATATAGTTTTATCGATGTCAGACTCTCGTCAGTATTTATTTTTCATGAAACCCAACAAAATGCAATAAATTGGGGGAGAGGTTCTTTGCATAGTTGTAGATAATTAAAACCAGTTGGGTAGTAATAATTAATAGTATCTTTATTTTAATCATAACTCAGGCGAGTAAACATAATATACATCATGGCGGCTGACTTTGTATCATGTGTAATGTGTTCTTATTTCTGTTTAAAAAAAAAGCTGTAATTTGTTTTATTTATTTTGAGTTTATTTGTAATTCTAGTTTTGAATTTTAGTTTTTGAAGAGTTTTAATTTGTGTGATGCTATACAGACCTTTTCAGTAGAGATGTGAATACGGTACGAATCGGATGTGGGGAATAGGTCCTCATTCACAGTGCACTCCACTTGTATCTCAGTCCATCGTCCGCAAGCTGGCTGCACATCCCCTATCTTGGTAATGTAGCCCAGCCTGTGTAAGCTTGGCCCACAAACATCCCACACATCCAATATCCTGTTTGAACATCACAAGATAGATTACATCCTAGCAGTTCTGTGGTATTCCTCAACTAGCATCACTTCCATTTCTATTTAAATATGGATAATGATAAGATAAAGTGACAAAAAATGGATGGGCGGGGGACGAGAATGAGACATTACATAAATGACACTTTAGAATAATAGAATAAAAGGACTTGTAAAAGTTATAAAATTATTAAACATAATATAAATAATAAAACACTAAAAAAACATCATAAAAACATAATCTGTAATGATATTGGTTTGGATTAATCTAAATTATGTAAAAATTCATGGATGAAGGTAAGTTTTATTTAAAGTAATATAGGTAGAGTATCCTTTTAAGATTCATCCATGAAGAAACACGCACTTCTCAGAAACAATGTGAAAAGGATTTCACCCCTAAAATATATGTTTTATACCAGCTTTCCTGTTAAAAGAACTACTGCGTCAATTCCTGTTAAAAGGAACAACTTCATAGTATTTGGCAGAAGATGCCGTTTCTCTATACCAATAAGGAGCTAGCCTTCACAAAACCTGTCGCCAGGACTCTTTTTATTAGTTGGATTTTACACTCTTGAAAAGGGGAGAGAAAGGCAAGGGGTATGTTATATATAAACCATTGTGTGTATGTTTAAGGCATCTCCGAGATCCAAACATCTACACAGAGATCTTGCTCACGCACAAGCCAGTCACAGTCTAACACATTATAAAATAAGTCACATTAATATCACAAATGTGCAGTGATACAAAACATTTAATTGAAATAAGTATACATAATTAACAGGTGTCATTAAATAAACCATGTGTGAATAAACAGCCATCAACAGTTCTCTTTCTTCAATTTTATTAATAGACCGATTTAATTGGTGCTCGAACACGGAGCTATAGACAGCTGGTTAAACAGTATCTTTTCCGTACAGTGATAAGCGCTCGACCACAGAGCTATATACAACCTAAACATCATCACAGCATTATTATATTGGGGTGATTGATTCCATAGTGTTACAATTGACGCCCAAAGAGCGGCGCCATTAATCAATAGTATTACAATTGGCGCCCAACGTGTGGCGCGATTAATCCATAGTGTTACTAATCATATAAATTAGAGATGGGTCGAATCCACTATTTCTCAAATCCGAATCTACATTTTATTTTCGGATCTCGAATCCAAATCCTAGCAAATTGTTAGAAATTTTAATGATTTACAAATAGACCTACATTACATAATATAGGCCTTGTGGCGTCGCCCTTACTCTTCCTAGAAGACTAAGGCTGGCGCACAATAAGAAAATTAAACTAAAAAAAAATTACAAGGTAGCAAAATTTGCAGGGGGCGGTGAGAAAAGCAAGATACAAGTAAACAGCTTGTTTACGTATAATGTCCTTGACTTGTACTCAAGAATATTTAGGACGCCAAGAAGGATAACAAAGGCAGAAAACTAAATTACGACGAAATGTTTCAAAAAATAACATGGTGTAGTTTTATTGATGTTAACAAAAAATTTGAATAGGATACATAAAATGGAAAATGAGTTATTCATACAATGTACAGTTTAGAGAGGCTATTTGTATATGATAGAATATAAAAAAATAATAAACAATGGACTCTACAGGCCCGCAAGGCTAATGAGTTAAATTACGGAGATATTCACTATACAAAATATGGTCGTCGAAAACAAATTTACTCCTTCCGAGTGATAACATTGAAGTTTTGCCATATGGGCCAAAAGGTTAAACGGAGCCAGTGATACCATTACTGAAACTCATTGAAAACATTGAAAACTTCCATTTGTCTGGTTAACCGAGTTACCATAAACATTATACGGAAATACAGCATTTGATACCTTCTAAAACATACGACCAATTTGTACTTTAAATATTTGTAACTGTTCTAACTTGACTTTTGAAAAATTACGTACATCAGACTTATTTACATTTCAAAAGATTCTACATTAACATTATGAATGTTACGTGGTGACTCTACACCTGACAAATTTAAACTGCAACATATTTGAATTTAACATATTTAAAGTTACATAAAGTTTATACCTCTGACATGTTTATACTCAAAAAAGGATTCTAAGTTAACTTTTTAAATGTTACGTGGTAACTCTACATCGGACAAATTAATACTTTGAAAGATTCGTACTTTACATTTTTAAGTGTTACGTGGTGACTCTACACCTGACAAATTTAAACTGCAACATATTTGAATTTAACATATTTAAATAATATCTGTTGAAGAGTTTTATTCGTACCTAAAATAAACCCATGGAATGTCCAAGGGGGGCGGCCCTGCCGAGAGAAGTCCAGTCCTCACGGACAATCCAAGCATATATATGATTATACCAGCTCAGAGAGGGGGATAAGGGGTGACTCCAAACATAGGAAAAACAAGACACATGATTGAAGGGAGGGGATAAAATTGTATCAAACGTGGAGCAAAATGAACATTCTGGACGTATTACACATTTACGGCGCATGCCCACCACACACCCCTTCACACCCCGCCACGGGGGAATAGAGCATTGCATTTTACTCTTTCAGTGTTTATGGCGCGTTCAAACGAACAATGATTTTTGTGGAAGGAGGACGCCGTTATTCTTTCGTGTGATAACCAGTCAGTCGGGGCAGCACGGTGGGGGACATTTTTGGTGAGTTTCTTGCACTTAGACTTTTTCTTGGAGCATTTGTTCCAATAAATGCTACAGCCTAAACTCTAAATTAAGATTTATTTCAATCATGCTTTCAATTTTAATTGACTCCAACCACCCATCTCAAAATACAGGTTAAAATCCAGCCAAATTAAACAATCTAGACTAATATTATTGTCTGAGAATCAAATCAATCAAAATTTGAGTGTCTTTTAGTTATTTTAAAAGTGTTGTTAGAATGAGTTAAGCTTCTAAAAAAACATGTTAAATAAACAGATTAGGCCTAGTTATCCTTTGATCAACTTTAATCATCATTAAAGCAATATAATTTATTTTAATAAGCTAACAAAAATAAAAATACAAATTGATATTTTTAATAAAGGTTAAAACAACATGCTTAACAATTGAACATATATTGGAAATAGTGAAATAAATAATTCCTAAATATGTTTTATTATTATTTTCTTATATATCCATTATCTATCTTCATGTATAAAAAAATAAATACATTCGATTCTTGCAATATATAGATTTCTGAGAATACATCCTATTTAAAACACAAACATATTTTCGACAACGATATGTTAATTCTCATTTTATTAGGCAGGACTTCGTTTGAATATTTTTACAATTACTTCAATAACATATTAAAAAATAATAATAAACTCTTAGTTAAAATCAATACAAAAACAAATAATGAATTAGCACGTTGTTATTTGATTCTTAAAACTCGAAAGCGCTAAGTGATCAGATTACCTGAATTGATTTTAAACGAACAATCGATATACAATACATAGGCCGGTAGGCATAAATAAACAGTTTTACCAGGGTCTGACTCTCGTCAGTATTTATTTTTCATGAAACCCAACAAAATGTCTAACTCAAGGATCGTATGCAATAAATTGGGATTCTTTGCATAGTTGTAGATAATTAAAACCATTTGGGTAGTAATAATTAACAGTATATTTATTTAAATCATCACTCTGGCGAGTAAACATAATATACATCATGGCGGCCGACATTGTAGCATGTGTAATGGCAGCTGACATTGTATCATCTGTAAAGTGTTATTATTTCTGTTAAAAAAAGGTGTAATTTGTTTTATTTATTTTGAGTTTACTTGTAAATCTAGTTTTGATTGTCAGTTTTTGAAGAGTTTTAATGTGTTCATTAAAATATTTACAAGATTGTTCGTGAGGTGAAAGTTTTAGAAGTGAGCATGTAGTGAAACGGCCGAGTCCAAGTTTTACATAGAGGTGGGAGGGTAGGGTACTGGGCACATAAGATTTTCCACACTTAACAATTATTATATTTTCAAAAAATAATGATTTTATTCATGCTAATCTCTTTTGTGCGACACAGTAAATATTACTGATTAAGTTGTGCTTTTTAAGTAGGCCTGACTAAGTAGTTTTTTAATTCATAATATTATGCTTTGTTTATTAGGTGAAAGATTTGACCATCAAATCCAGTAAAACACCGAATCTTCAGATCTTTAATACTTGTCAGGATTCAGTGGATTCGAAGATTCGAGTGGCCCATCTCTAATATAAATAGAGGATGCAAATACTTATTACTACTTATCAAATTAAATAGCAAAATTTTTAACAAATAGCAAAAAAAATAGTGTGTGAAGTACACTTTTTAAATTCAAAGCGAACTGAGTCCAATTTTTTAAAGTAATTGAATTGTAAGTTGATTTATAAGAACTAAACTAAACATTAGAACAAATGTGTAATAAAACCTTTTGCAAGTAGTTTTAGTGCATAAAGTTATATAAATAACCAAAATGTAATTTTTTTTAATCATAAAACAACTAGTGAAAAATATTCAAACTTTGATTTGGATTTGAAAATATTTGTAATATTTAATTCAAGTTTGCTTCGTAAATATTGTAAAAAGTATTTCTATAGACTGCCCAATGTGAGGAACGTTTAACTATACCTACCTATGAACCGGTGTAGCCCCTTTGACAACGGATATGAGGAGTTCCTTCTTGGGCACAAAGGGAGGGCCCTCCAGTTCAATGATCCTTTGTGGCTGGGGCCACAGCAAATGATGACTACTTTTGGTCACAAGAGGTCGAACTGGAGTGCTGATGTGAGTCCGCAACAAGTTCTCTATGGTCTAACCATCAAATTGTTGCTTTAGTAAATTATTTTTAAAATACACCTTAGGTTGTAAACATCTCCTTGTTCAACTTATTTACATAGTTAACATGTTTTCTCCAAAAAAATCTCTCTTATGGTTTATATTTCAATATGTTCCTACCAAGCAGAATAGAAAAAAACTCAATTTACTATTTTTATAACTAATTATGTAAATTAAAACTATTTTTTATGCATGAAAGAATTAAATTCGAGGTACTAAAGGAGGAGGCAGAGGACAGGACACACTGGTGGCTTAAGTTCACTTACAGAAGGAATGGACCTGCCATAAGACAGAACATTAAATAATAGTAATAATAATAATTAATAAATAATAATTGTAATAAATAAAAAATATAATAAAAAATAATAATGATAATAATAATAATAATGAATACATTAATTGTGAACTTTATCTGTAAGCCAAAAAATTAAATAAAAGTCCAACAAGTTATCATTTTATATATTTTTTTACACATTTTTGTACCTGTTTGGGATACTCATATATTAATAATTCTAATGAAATAGAAATTTAGAGAAAGGGAGGGGGGAGGAACTATTTAGGATAACCACGCTCAGTACACAACCAGAATTTGAACCCTGGTCTCGTCACCGGCAATCCAGTCTAACAGAAGAGAGATGTGTTTGACCATGCAACCATCGATGCGGGTGTATTTAATTTAAACACAAAAAATATTGTTAAAACCAATGAAGTGTATTTTTAAATATATAAGAGTGAAAGGAGGATTGAGAGAGGAACCGTATGGCTTCACACCAAGAAAGTCCAGAGACACTATGGGTACAGGAAGGACCTTCTGATGGCCTTCTTGGATGTTGAAAAAGCCTGTGACAGTGATTTCAGTTGTGGAAAATGAGAAGCACTGGGTCATTGTGTAGGGGACGTGGAGAGGAGAAAGGACACATTGGAGAGGCTTATGTTCCAAACAGACCCAGCCATTGGCTGGAAGCTGTTCATGATGATGATGATGATGATGATGATGATGATGAATAGCATTTAAATACATAATAGCACTTGCAATGGTGGTCATGTGGTTTAAGGCAACAGGCTGGCAATAAACTAGATTGACAGTGGTAGTGATGTCCATGTTCAAATTTCAGACTTGTGCACTGGCGATGATTTATTTCCCATCTCGTCTCTTACTATTATAGGTGTAAGTTACTCTCCCTTTCCATATCCCTTAGATGAAGTTGTAAAGTCCCTTGGATTGAATAATTGAGGCCTACAGTTTCCTGGTAGGTAAGTCTGTAAGCCTTGCCCTTTTATCCTCTTTTCAATGTTTGTTTAATTTAATGTATCTTTATAATTAAAGTTGTGTTGAATCCACTATCTGATGAATTCAAATCTCAAATCAAAATCTTAAATTTTCATTTGAATCATGAATCTCAAATCCAAATTCAAATCTTGGGAAAAATTATGAACATATGAGGAAATACAAATATAATAAAAAAATAGAAAAAACAAATAGTAGCTAAACGTTAACATTATTTCTTATAATCCATTCATTATAACATTCACATATTCAGTTAAGGGTTAAATTACTAGTCTGGGGCCTGGTTGTTGAGTTAATCCCTTATTATAATTGGTTCTGAACCACCAGTAAGCAGTATTAGAGCGCTAAAACAAATTCCACTGGACTTTTTTCTAATGATTTGATTCTCGAATCCTTGAGTCTCTTTAAGGATTTGAGGGATTCGAGAGTCCGATTCCTTTTAATAATGTATGTACAGTAAAGGAGTAATCAGTTGCACAATCACCTGATCAATGCGGGGACTCAGGTCTAAAGAGGCTTGAGAGTTGAACATCAAGCCAGAGCGTGAGGTAGTTCTCTCATGAAAGTTATTAGGCAAGACAGGGTGAGGATCAGCCTTCAATGCCCCAGACACCTGGGGCTCCATCCTGGGCTCTGAATCCACAGAGACACTGCGAAAGCGGGTGCTACTGTTACTGTCACCACTATGGTTGGCAGCAACAGGACTTGCTGGGTTTGCAGTCTGGCCAAACGATGTGAAACGCTCTACGAGAGCCAAGATCTCGGGTTTGTGCGAGGCCAGGTCGAGCGATGTCTTACCACAGAATTTCCTGTAAACAATATATTTACTAAATGGCACGTCACAAGAGCTGTTTAGAAGGCTGTACTCGGTACAGGAGACTGTCATACTTTGTTTAGTTAGATTGCAGCAAGTACAACAACTTTAAATAATGTTATAGAGTAAAATAAGTGTGATTTATGTTACCTACATTTGACCGGTTATTCTATTTTAGTCTTTGAGTGCATTGATATATCGTTTGAAAAGAAAAGAGTTATCACCACCATATGTATATACTAATGATAAGAACATTTAAAAGAAATAAATAGCAGTGTCCAGTGGCAGCGATGTAAATGGGAACTGTATTCTTCTTTTTAGTGTAAAAACCATAATGTATTTGTTCTCTTTTATGTGTTTATAGCCATCTTTACTCAATAAAGGTCTTCATACACCAAGGTAGTGGCGGTCAGATGTAGCCTATGTTACCTAATGGATGTACACACACCAGCAGCAGACAGGCGGGCAATATCGTGGCCAGTAGCGATCAGATGCTGCATGCCGAGTTTGACCGTTGTCCACGTCCAGTTGTGTTCAGTTATTACAATTCACAATGAGTAGTGTTACTGAAAGACTCAATTAAATTGTGAAGCCACATACACCTAGGAGTACTTGGTAACTGAAAATTTTGAAGGGGCTCACCAAATAGAGGTTTACCAAAAAACCAAGCCAAACAATTCTCAAAGCCCAGAAGATCTTCAAAGCTGAAAGGTTGAAGGCAAGAAGCACCTAGCCCAAAAGGATTCAAGAAAACTTGGCGAATGAAATTTCCCAGGAGGCTCATCAAAATTGAGGTTTTTTGAAAAAGCCAAATCTGAAGAAAATTTGAAGCTAATAGGACCTAGGAACTTGAAAGTTTGTCCATAATCCACAATGATGGAGAAATACTTGGTGACCTAAAGTTTCTATTGGGGTCCCAAAAATGAGGGCAGCACGGTGTGTGTGAGAGAGAGAGAGTGTGTGTGTGTGTGTGTGTGTGTGTGTGTGTGTGTGTGTGTGTGTGTGTGTG
>CABFVX010000358.1:150591-182716 GCA_902151425.1 Timema shepardi
ACTTGGGAACTTGTGAAGTGCCCACCGTATGCTAGACCACTCACCTGTCGCTGGGTTTTGAGAGAGAAGACGAATGGAAAATTCAAAGCTCGACTGGTGGCACGTGGATTTGAACAAGAGGAAGGAATTGATTATACTGATACCTTTAGTCCTGTGGCTCGTCACACATCAATTAGATTGCTGTTGAGTCATGCAGCAGCTGAGAAGATGAAAGTAGTGACCTTCGATGTTAAAACGGCATTTCTTCATGGTGACCTGGAGGAGGAGCTATATATGCATCAACCAAAAGGTTTTGAAGACGGATCTGAAAAAGTGTGCAGACTACGGAAAAGTCTGTATGGTCTGAAGCAAGCACCTAGAAAATGGAATGAAAAGATTTCCTCACACTTGGAGAAGATTGGATTCACTAGTACAGATGACGATCCTTGTATATATTATAATGAGAGCAGGACAATCATGATCTCATTATTTGTCGATGATGGTCTAGTTATAGGCAAGAGAGAAGACGCTATTTTCGAAGTCTTGAAGAAGATCAACGAACAATTTGAGGGTTATTATGTTGTGTGGTGACCATAAGGAACCCTAGTTATCGTTTCGAAGCTTAAAACAGTGCGGTGAGCCCGCCAACCATACAGACAAGGCTATCTAAGACAAGTGATCAAAACCAGAAACAGCCACACCTTCACAACTCCTCAGTGCTCGCTCAAAGCAACAGCCTGTTAGTAACAAGCCTTACCTCTGATCAAAGAAATTTACATTAGTATGTATGGGAATTTAAAAAAAATTAATAAACACATTATCTTACTCACCTTAGAATTCTTTTCACGCTATTAATTTATTACCAATATAATACAGGGTTCTTACACACATATGAAACATAAATTTAAGGACTTTTTAAGAATCAAAACTGTTATTTCTCATACTGCCAAAAGCTAAACAAGTCAATAAAAAAATTATGAAACGTACCAAATTTTTAATAGATGGGAAACAATAACTATTCACCAAATTTAATGAAGAGATAGGACTATAAAAATAGTAATCTAACTTTGTTGTCACTTACTTCACTCTCCTTGGTTTATTGTTTAGTGCAGTCATCCTATATTCAGTATTCCCCAAGATGAGTGTGGATTTCATAATTTAATAATGTTTTCTGCTGGCACATGCTTTTTATTTACGGTATTTTATATACAGGAGTCTAAGCATGAATGTTTGTACTAACAATAATTAAAATATCAGTTTTTATAGGTCCTAGAATACAGCAGAACGAGTAACAAACAATTTAAACAAAAAAAATATCAAGCCAAATAACATTTAAATGTTTTTATATACATTTAACCTATCAGATAGTTGCTTGTTAATGTCAGCCAATGCAGCAGTTTTTTTCTTTTGCTGTTCTGAAACTGTTAGATTTTGACACAAATGTTAGATTTTCTGTTGTTTCTGCTTGCTCTGACAGTCTATCAGCAGATTTGTTAAGTGTGTCTACATCAGCCTGAAGCCTTTGTTTTTTTTGCTTTGAGTACATCTATTTCTTCTGTGCAACTTTTCCTTTTTGAATTCTTCTTCTGTGCAGTTTCTTTCCCTCTTCGATTCGCCTCCAAATAACTTTGCCACTTTTGTCGTGCACCAGCAACTGACATAACCATATCTTTGGTGATTTCAATATTAGTAACACCACCAACTGATGCAATTTGCTGACAAATTATACGCTGTGCAATGAGTGTGTGCTGTTGCATATTTTCCACTTCTATTTGCTTGTTTACAGAAAAACCTCTTTCAACTGCTGCTTGACTATGTTGATAGAATAAGTACCATTTTCATCACACACCACAATTTGTCATATTTTGTTCTAGGCTTTGCACAAGCACATAACAATGACTCCAAACAGTTTGTCCCAGGCTTAAAATTTTGAAATTCAGAAGAAAAGCCAAACTCTGCCATAAATTCTTTATATGATGAAATTAATGCATCACATTCAGTTTCCTGAAGTCTTTTAGCCTCTACTAGTATCTTAAGCACTGACACAAAACTTGGTTGCACAGTTAGTATCCACAATCATTTCTCGAGGATCCATACAACGAAGGTTTCTCACGATTGAGTACTGTAATGGCCACTTATGCCAGATTTTCTTTACTGTTTCAATAACAAAATCATGACATTCCATTTGTACTTGAAGAACATCCTTTTCTTTAACAATTTTTTTGTGGAGCAAATTCTTGACTCTGTTTTCCGCAGCGAATCCCAAGTTTACTTTGGTCACTGGTAGCTGGTTTTCTTTTTTCCCTACTTCAACTTTAACCAGTTTGTTACTGGTACTTGCTTTATTTATTTCATCTTCTTTAATGAATCTCTCCATTAAGTTTCTAAGCATTTTCAACATATCTCTTTCCAGAAATGGAAGCAAATGACGCATCAGTTTAGTACATTGTCATAAAAGGTTCTACTTGTTTTGCAATTGACTGAAATATTAATAGCGTTATAGGAATCAATGCATCACTGGTCGCTTCTTTCACAACTGTAAAGGATTTGGTGTTTGGATAGGGAAGTTTCTTGTCAGTAACTAAATGCACATATTTAGTTACATGAGGCCACATTTCAAGAGTGTGTGTTACAACAGTTGAATCTTCAACCCATCTTATGGCACAATTTTTTTTGGGAAAGACACTGCTATCAGTTACTTTCATGTAATCTTCTCTTCTCGCTGGTGTGTCCTTAAATAAGTAATAGAGGCTAGATAAAACTCGCTCCACATCCCAGGTTGATGATAATGAGCCATGCTTAAAAGCACAATGAATGATATGAGGCCCACAACTGCTGGTAAGAATTACTGCCATGTTTGTGTCTCTCTTCAATTGATAGCACACCAGGTCATAAAATTTCCAACTTACATTTGGACCATCCATGGATAGTTGCAGTAGAGACTGTTTCTGAAGATCAATTTCAGAAATCAACTTTTCAAAGGAAGTGAACATATCTTCTGCAGTAGCATGGCCCAGGAAATCTGAATGGATGTAACAAGAATGCACTTTATCTGCTACCCAGTGGTGAATATGGTAATCTAACGGCTTCTCTTGAAGCTTTTTGTTGAGGCTTTCATCGAATAACAAAACAAATGACTCTTGTTTCTTAAGCTTCTCCATGAGTGCAGGCTGAAAATAAAAAGCAATGCAAAAACAACATATATATATATATGCACATTTTGTTTCTCCTAATGAAAAACTTTTTGCAATTCCACTGTCGAAAAACTTTATTTTTAAATAATAGTCCGATATATTCGCATAATTTGTATGAATAGTGACTGCCGCATACTTTCAAAGCCCAAATAATTTCGGCCTTTAGAGTTTCCTGTCCAGTTAAGAAGAAGCTTACTATCTGCTGTCCTTGTGGTAGTGGTTCTGAATCAGGGGCCTCAGAACTCTAAGATTGCTCTGGTTGTGTAGCACCGAGAAAATAATGAATTCCTAAAGGGTTTTTTTACACGCAAGACTACAATGTTTTTTCCCATTCATGTGACTTGTTAAAGCAGATACCCCCATTTTGGCAATGTCAAATACTGAAGAGCATATGCTACATCTGACTTTGTTCCTGTCTGCCACTTTTACAAGCCATTTATTAAATTTGGGGTTATGTAACCACAAATCATTGAAAGTACAATTCCCCGGCATATTGACATGTAAATAAAAACAAAACAAAGCTAAAAAAATTCATTCACGGATAATGAAACAACGGTTTATTTAACCATGGAAGATTACTTGCTATCACACTGTAATCAAACTTTCGTGTGGAAATAAACACAGCAGTAATGAAGCAAACTGAACCAGTACTTAATGATTTTCATAGAAATAAAACGCATTAAGATAAAACAAACTACACAGCTACCATCTAAACACAAAATTTCACGAGATAATGTTTACAGACACCAAAATGGTGCAACCATAGATAATAGCGTTATAGAGTGGCAACTCCCTGTAGTATGGCTAGAAAAGGAATTTGAGCACTAGGGTGGTTGAAAGATGAACTAATAGCTATCGGTGGGCATTTTAGTGCAAAACTGTAATTATAGGTACTTAAAGTGTTAATAGGTAGTCACAAATCTTCAAAGAATTATTACAAATGATGGTTTTAACAACTTATAACACTGTTTCCCCTTGCCCCTATGGAGATCCCAACCCATGGGTTGATGACGCGATAAGATAACAAATAAAACAAAAGAAGCAGGAAGAGTAGCGGTGAGTAAAGTAAACAGCAGACAACAGCTAACGCTTGATCAAAGAACATGTGCTAGATATTTCATGTCCCAGTGCATCTTAAATCCCAGTTTTTACAGCCATTCTTCACAACCATTTCAAATATAAATATTGAAACCTGGAAATCCCAGAACTTTTCAAGGCCCGGAGTAACTTAAGGACTTTTCCAGGCCTTGAATATACACACATTAAATTCCAGGTCTTTCAAGGACCATACAAACCCTGATAATAACACATGCCCCTCCTCCAATTCCTTCCCTTGCATCCAAGAAACATCCAGGCTGCCAAATCCAAATCCTCTTTCCCTCCTCTCCCTATGAGTAGCCTCACACCTCAACCTTTACTGAATCACCAAGGGTGGCCAGAAAAGAAAGGACTGCGGAGGAAATTATTCAGTATTTTGAAACCTCTTGACCCCTTTACCAGTTATTCATTTTCCTCTCACCTTGACTTTCAAAAATCTCCTCCTGCTTTGAAACCCTATCGACTCCAGCTCTTGTCCTCTTACTTCCAACCTTACAAACAATCAGAATGCTAAACTCTACATTCCACTGATCCCAGAAAGATACACACTCAGTCTCTCAATGACTTCAAACTACAAAAGAGACTTTTGGCTCTCCCGCTGCCCCTCCTCCTCTACCCCTCAAGCAACACACCTTATTTTGTCTTTTTGAACCCTATTCCCTTTCTGGTCGGCTTTACAGGACGTGTCAAAGGAAAAGATGCCAATGGATGTCTGGTTATATGTATCTTCAGCAGACCCCATGTGACACAATGACCCAAATCCTCTCCCAAAAAAAACACCCCCTCCCTCTGCTTTCCCCAAACCGAGCTAACGCCCTTACTGAAAGAAGCAAGAAATACTCGGGCACACCATAACACAAATAAACAAAAACAACTCAATGACAGCTACAAATATGAAATTTTATGTAAATCATTTTGAATGCATAAAGACTTGTGATAAGGCATAAATGTAGGAAACTAAAATAAGCTACAGCCCATATTGTCAAGAATTAATTATGTGAATGGTTATTGAATAAACATTAAAAGTTTAATCCAAGAAAATACTTGTATTTATGAAGAGAAAAAGCTTTAACCAACTCACCCCTTATTTGCTTGGATTAGGGGGTTAGCCCCTGCTTGAAGTAGCTCTTGTACTACCCCATCATCTGTGCCAATCACTGCATCATGAAGGGGTGTAGCTCCACAGGCATTCATGGAATTGACATCGGCACCACGACCTGACAAGCAAAAGAATGATCTAGCTAAAGATAGACTAAGTGGGCAGCAATCCTGTAGGAAAGACAATATCAAATTCTTCTTTTGATGGTATATTTAAAACAAGACTCTTCTCGAGTGTCAAGAGAAAACAGTAGATAAGAAGAGAGGGTGTAACTCCTCGTGAATTTGCCCGACTCTATTTGAAGAACTATAAATATCTTGAATCTGTAGTCCTTTGATTTACTTTGAGTTTTGTGAATCTGTTGAAGTTGAAACTTACTTAAAAAAAAAAAAAATATATATATATATATATATATTAAGTAAGTTATATATACACACACCAAAAAATCTGTGGTAGTTATTGTGGCGTTACTGACTCCTGGGTTAAGGTTATGTACATGAATACTTGATAGTGAATTCAGTCTTAATAAATATTGTCCCTTGATGGGCATGACCAAGTGACTCCTAAAACTATGAACCCAAAGCTTGTGATTCTTTGGATTCATCCTTGATATATCGTATTTGTATGATATTTAGGGCTGGTTGTATGATTATCATATTGATTCTTCCATCAGCAGATTGCCATTCCGCTTAATCCTAGATAAAAAAAAGATTGGGTTGCAACAAAGTTAATTAGGGATCATATTCTCCAATCCCCTGAACATAGATTTGATTAAGCAATCAACTAAAACAAAAATGGCAATAGATTGTGAAATTAACTACATTTATACATAAGGCTAGACATGATGTATAGATTTTATGAAACTCATGGTCTAGGCTGCCTGATATTTATAAATTAATTTTTAATAAATTGCTATTTCAATCAAGTTCCTTAAGAAAATATATTTTAAACAATTTTGTAGTGATATTAATAAATATACAAAATGTACTCAGTGTAAACCTAATTTCAAATCCTACTTCTCTTTGATAAAAGCTGTAGCTGCTTTGGATCTCAACCGTTCCCTATAACGTCATTGTATAGTTGAAAAACTTCATCTGAACATGCCATCATTGAAATTAGCCTACTAGTCTTAAAAATAGATAATACTCAAAATAAGTATATTAAACACCAACTTTACTGTTATTAATAACTCAAATAAGGATGAATACACTAATTCACTTACTAAAATTTGTAGAGGCCCTATATTATGGAAAATACATTATTTGATATTTTGTCATAAAAAACTTGAATTTCATTTTATAATAATTTCATTATTGTTTAATCAAATCACAATTTTTTGTATTAATTCACTATTGATTTATATAAAAGTTACATTTTTCTGTTTACTGCCCTTTTGTATTAATTTAGTTTTTGTTCGGTTGTATTTTTACGTGTGTTTTTCTTTAATCCACAAAGTATTTCTTTCAGATGGAAACGTGAGTCACCACTACCACTCAATTTAATAACCTATCTTTCACTGACTCAACTTATATAATTATGTGCGTGTGAAGTGAATAACAAATAGATATGTGTGATTTCTTGGAATTTGCTCACGAAGAGGTACCACAACACCCAATATTTGACCAACCTACACACTTATAATTTAATTGATCTACCCAATATTGAACAGGTAACTGTAAAAAATATTCGCCCATTCTTGTTAACTTACAGTGAACACTTACAAGGATTATCTGCACTCTATCAAAAGATTTCTAACCAAAACAACATTTTATTAAATCTGTAAATTTCCTCAAGAGCTCAATATAAATGTATATGTTATTTTCAATTCCTAGCTCTCCATAACAGATTTGCATTATTCAAATCACATCTATTTCGCATTAATTGCTTAGAGACTTCATATCATGTCTCAAGGTGCAAGACAAAACATGTGTGCCAGCATTTGTAAGAAACCTCATCACACATTGTTAAATCATTCCACTAATACAAAGACTTCAAATCTTCAAGAGATCTCAAAAAACAGTCTACAGTTACAGAACTAGCACAATGAGTAGCCGACATGTTACTGTTGACACTACCGTTTCTACACGCTCAAATTCAATCAACTCTTGTCTTGTTAGCCTATCTTCAACCACTACAGCCCTTTGCTTCTTTCAACCCACAGCTCTAGTTCCCATCACTACCTCCTTTGGCAATGATGCACAAATTGTGCATGCAAAATTGGACTTTGCGAGTCAATCCACATTGATGAATGAACACTGTGCAAATATGCTGGGTGTAAAACCTAACTGTCTCACACCTAATAATATTCAGAGAACATCATCAATTCAAGTTAACATTAAGGGTGTAATGCAATTGAATATTTCCACATGATTTCCAGTTATGATCATTGATTAAATAGTCAAATATCCTGTAAACTCGCATTTCATATGAGTTAACTAAAAAACTAAAACCTTTGTGCTTTGACTTTTAATCATGGAGCCAATTCCATATTTTGATGATTCATCATCTCCAGCAAAACAGTGTTTTAATGCACTTGAAAGTAAATTAAATTTCTCAAATAGCTCTCAAAAAATCTTATGTTGAATTCATGGATGATCATCATAACGCTAGACACATAAAGGTACTTCCCATCTGATTCCCAAATAATTCTGAACACTACTTACTACCACACCATGTGGTACACAAAGATAAAAACATTGTATGGGAGTTGAGTGAGAAGGTTAACTAAGGAGTCTTACAAAATAAAAAACAAGCGCATGGTGCGATCTCACTTGCTGGTGATGATAACTTGGAAACGTTCTTTTCTCAGTAAGTCTATGTAAGTGTTGGGTGTTGCGATTATGAGCTTGAAGAATCATTTATTTGTTATAACTCAATAAGGAAAACCTCTTTTCACTTTATGAGGTAATTGTATTATATTTGGAAGAAGGTACAGGAAAGGTGGATAGAAACATATAAAAGGGAGACAAACACAATATGGCTTTTACAATGAAATAACACAGTTCACACTTTACACTGCTGCCACACCCACAATTTTTTTTATATATATATAAAAAAGTTAAGTCATAGAAATATGTGTTATTAGAATGCATGATAGTTAGTGGTAGTGACAAGAGTTGTGAGCTGCGGTGGTGACTCAGGTCTACATTTGAAAGCAACACTTTGAAGACTAGAGAAAAACCCATATAAACACCCAAAAGAGCAAGATGTACCACACTTACAAGAATCAATTAACACAAAAGGGTGGTAAACATAAAAATGTAATATTTATATCAAATAATAATGGATCAATATAAAATATATCTAGTAAAGTAAATAATAATAAAATTAATAATAAAATATATAAGACATAAGTACTAAACACCTGGACTAATTTAATTGTGCAGGTGACCTGGTGGTCTAGGGGTAAGGTGTCGGACTTCTGTGCTGGCAGCCGGGGTTAAATCCTCGGTCCCGGCACAGATCTATCCGATTACCAAACCCTTCCTTCACCTCTGACAAGACATCTTGTAAATGTGGGGAATGCCAGGCCTCCTCCGTGGTTCGGATTCCACGTTAAACTGTAGGTCCTCCATTTAACCTCACAATCACCCTACCATTACACATTAGCGTAAGTGCATATAACCCGAACGGGTAGTAAGACGCGGTGCTAATAATAATAATAATAATAATTTAATTGTATAGTCAAAAAGAGCGGATAGAGAGTAACACTCACTAATAAGACAGGTGATTACAAAGTAACACTCACTAATAAGACAGGTGACTACAAAGTAACACTCACTAATGAGACAGGTGACAATCTCCTTGTTGCCGTAGCAAGCAGCCCAATATAGTGAAGTATTCAAATAAAAGATACAAAGTAACACTCACTAATGAGACAGGTGACAATCTCCTTGTTGCCGTAGCAAGCCGCCCAGTGTAGAGGAGTATTCTTGCTCTCCACGCTGTCCCACGAGTTGATGTTGATACCAGCAGCAACCAACTGGCACACACGACCAACCCTGCAGTGCAAACAAGTTCAGGTGTAAAGGAAGAACTGTCATCGCTGTGTTCCCCCTGTATTTCTTCTATTCCAGTGGTTCTCAAACCCCCATTATATTGTACCCCTTGGTTATGACTAAAATTAATGTACCCCCACAAGAAAATGTTCCCTAATGACACGTCAAATGACAAATGTCAGGTAATCAAAAGAGAACATTTTCCTTGGTCGCCTCAAATATTCCCTGTAACATTTGCTCCCGCCCCCACTTTCGGCTATCTTTTCATCTTGCCAATTTTCCCCACAGTTTGAGAATAGCTATTCTATATTTTTATCTCTAAAAGGAAAACAGTTTTTTGCTTTATAAGGTAATTGTAATATATTAAGAAGGTAATCAAAGACTCTAACTATCAGTACTAAATATTGGTTGTCTGATTAAGGTGTGCTAGCTGTACTAGCTATACTAATGTAATAAAAGAGTTTGCAATATAGGGCAAAGTTTCCTTCTTCTTCTTCTCTTGCAATGCCCACCCCCTCCCATTCAACGGGCCTGCTAGATCATTTATATGTCTGTACAAGATCTGTTCATTAGACAACATTCCCTCAATACAATGTTTTAATATCTTAATATATTTTTTAAAGTTGACACTACTTGAAAGTGACGAATGTTTGATACGATGCCTGAGTCGCTCATTTGTAATAAAAAATTAAGCTATTAGTTAAGGACCATTATTTAATGAAATGTGTTTATTTAAATCTATTTCATAAATGCTTTGTATATTGAAAAGCATTGCTAATCCAAAATAAATGGGCCCAAATAGTGTTTTGATTTATACTAATTACCGAACAATATTTACTTGATCTAAAACAAGATATTTCCTTTGTTCTTAGGTGTTGTTGTGCTATATCATGAATTCTCTAAAGAACATTTAGCACACACAATTTCTGAAAAGGGGGTTGGAAAAAATAAATAAAACCGTATAGATTTACATATACTCACTGTACTTGCTAGTAATAAACCACATTGACATTCAGATAGTCAGCGCTCAACTGTAATTTAAATCAAATTAAAAATATTTTAATTTTTTTTAATGTTAGAAACTTTTTTTTGAACAAGACAAATAAATTGAATGAGCACAAAAATTGTCCACAAAATAATTACACAATAATCAGACAATTTCAGTACTATAAAACAAGAAATTAAGTAAGACTTGTTAGTGGCTCATGAAATTTAACATGTGCAGCGTATTGAGTATTTCCCTTTAATATGGGATGTATACATATAGCATGGTATTTACCTATAATCAGCAAAAATATCCAAGAGCTCAACAGTTAAAAAAATATAAATTGATCTGAAGCATGAAAAATAAACTGTGTAAAACTTTGACATAAATAAGAGATAATAGAGCTTATAGTGAAAATATATTTTTAACAAGTGCATGTAAATGAAATCATTGATTACTGATACAAATGAAACAGTTATGCAATTTTAGCAGTTGAGTAAACATGCGGATGCCAGAATTTATTGACAAACTTGGACACTTGGTTGTAGCACCTGCAACCATTTCACCTCTAACTAAAACTATTAGGGGATTATATTTTGAGGTGTTTTTTTAAAATAAAAATGCAATGTGTATTTTTTATTTTGAAAGGGGACAACTTGTCCGTAGGTGCAAGACACGCTCCCCCCAGTATATATAAATTGTAAATTATAGCCTTTAAAGTTATTATTCACACTCACACAACAATAATTCCAATAATTTCAAGAAAAATGTGTTTTCAGTTTAGGTAATGGCAGGCAATGTTTTTGAAATGGCATGCAGTCAGGCATGTGGCTGTCAGCGCCTTGCAGTGTGAAACTAAACCTTCCTACTCCTTCAGATACTGTCACCAGCTGGCTACAGTTATATAGCCCTACCTTTTCTGCGTGTCAAAGTGCTTTCGTGTACGCACCCTGAAGTTGAGAGTTAGTGAGATATGTTGCGTGTATGGTGTGTACAAGTGTGAGTGGTTTTATGTAGGGTAATTTTAAGATTGTGTTGATTTGTTAAGTCATATGTTGTAACATTTTACATAGGTAGATTGAAAAATTCAATTCGGGTGATCAAGCCAATAAATGTTTCAAGATCAACTCTTGATCAAAAAAGGGAATTGAAATCATTAGTTAGGCCCTGTCCTGAATTCTGTATAGAATAAACAGAAACCAATAAAAATGAAAATCAAGTTTCCAAAAGGCCACGTTCTCATATTATTTTTAAAACTTAAAGATGAGTTATTTGAAACCGAGATAAACAGGGGAAAACCGTATCTACAGAGCGTTTGAAATCCTATCAAAAGGACTATGAATATTGAAAAGTTAATGACTCATTTTATTCAAACATATACATTCCCTAGCGTTTAAAAATTTCCTTGGCATGGAAACTATAAATAAAAAGCTCATACCATGTATTAAGTGTGTTAATTAGGTGAAACTTAATTTTGAAATAATCTTAAATGTCAATGGAAAATGATTAATTAATCAAAAGTATTTGACATAAGATGTTCATATGAAATGTCTTAGATGTTAAACTACTAGATGAGATTTTGATGATAATATTGTCAACATTTAATATGATCAGATCATTTTTATAAATGTAAAGAGGACTATAGAATAACATTTCATCAAGTCTATACAGTGGATGAACCTAAAATCTTCAAGAATGTTCTGTGGTTATTTGATGAGTCAGTGAAGAAGAAGTGGTTGTTGCAATCTTGTTGATCAGTATCAACTACAAGGCACAACCTACCTATATAATATCAGCCGTATCATGGGCAAGAGGGGTTTGCGAGCCAATCAACCACCACAGAAGATGTCATCAGATCATCCAGGACAGCGGGACTATGCCTGAAGGGGCCCAACATTCATCAAGGGTGTGGTTTTCTCTTCAAACATCAGTAGGTATCATCTCTCGAATCTGCCACACACTAGGGGACAACGAATGAGAGTTAGAAAGAAAATCAAAGGATATCTTTAGAGAAAAAGTAGTGGTAAATTTTTATTAGAGGAATTTTCTGTTAATATGAAGCCAAATTGAGAGGGTAATCACTTGGATTTTGTTTTTGAGTTTTTATTGAATAATTGTCCATTGGTTGGTGTCTGGTGCCTATTTATATATTTGATTTTGCAATGCTGTGTTCTGTGATGGATATGAAAAGGGGCAGTGGTGTTTGAATATAAGGTAGGACTGCGAGTGCAGCCCCAGGAGATATATTGGCTTGTGACAGAGCCCAAGTGTACTTGGTGTTGAAGTAATATGCGTCTAGAACGAGAGGTATTTTTGGTATTGTTGGAGGAGGTTGAAGGAAGGGTGTTTAGTCAGTTGTGAGCTTGAATTGTCTGTAAGACCACCTGGACTGTTGAATGTATTGTGATTTTTTGCTATTCATAATAACTCTATTGTGGACAAAATGCAGTTTATATACATAAGGCAGAATGTAAGGCCGATGTAAACAAGGCCGAAGCACAAGTCAAGTCAAATAAAAGTCCAAGTCAAGTCTACCAAATTCCTTGTAGAACATCTGGATGGAAGTTATGGGGTTAAATCTTACACCCCGGCAGGAAATAAAATCATCTACATTCAATATCTGCTAAAGTGACGATTTCGCTCATATATTAACAAAACTAATTATAAATGAACAAATATTTTGTTAAAATAGTGAAAAGGTGAAAAACACAGCTTTCAATGTGGAAGAGCGAGATTTATTTATCGGAACTGACCAAGAATCAAATAATTATATTTTTTTAAAGCCAATTTTGGACTAGGGCAGCAAAGAAAAGAGCGTGGAAATAAATAACCAGGAATGTTAACACTACCGGTAGTTTCCAAAAGGTGAGTGTGGTTTGACCAGTATATAATTTCATGGGCATTTCATTTGGATCTGTTATACTACACATATGTATATTAATTGAGTAGTTGGCTTATTGAAATCTAGGCCTGCCATATTCTACCACGTAAACAAAGCAATATCAAAATATGTGCTGTCTCGATAGACCATTTGCAGCAGGCTATCTTGAGGAATATCATTGAAGTATTGTCGAAGTACAGCCAAAGCTTACTTGGGACCAAACATCAGCCAGATTTCTTTGTGACTAACTTTATTGCATCATTTCTTGAAAATGAGCTGCTCGATCATCCTATCAAGCAAATCCACACGTCTTCTTCAACTTTACTTATATTTCGGCCATGCTTAGCATCGTTCTTGCATACGGCCATCAATTAGAATCTTTGAGGGAATCACAAGCTTAATTTAGGATACTAACATTACCACAGTATATCTGTCCTAGCCTCCTATCTTAGCAACAGTTGGTGTTGTTATTGTTATTATCATTATTATCATTAATATCATCATTATCATCACCATCATAATTATTATTATAGCCGCATCTTACTACATGTTCGGGTTATAGGCACTTGCGCTAATGTGTAATGTTAGGGTTATTGTGAGATGAAATGGAGGACCTACAGTTTAACGTGGGATCCAAACCACGGCGGAGGCCTGCCATTCCACACACTCACAAGTTGTGATTAATACCCATCTTGTCGGCTTAACAACAGGAATGGGGAGGTTTGGTAATAGCTAGCCATTACCTCCTTAATATTTGCAGTTATCTCAGAGCTTGTTGCAGTGTGTGTACAGTACACTAATTGTTGTAAGAAGCTTGTGTGGCACATTGCATAGTAATGGGGTGTCGAGTGTAGTGTTATGTGGTGCTATGCGATGATAAGTGCTAAACAGTGTGTTGGTGTAATGTGTGATATCAAAGGAAACAATGAGGTCTAACAAGGGGTAAACAACTAGGTAAAGAATGGTGAAGGTTGGTGGATGTGTAGGAAAGTGAGTTGCAATAATGTGATGTAGTGATGGGTCGCTCGTGAACGCCATTACGCGCTACATCACGCACCTGGTACAGTGACCAATAAGCCAACAGTTTTTACTACACATTTCTACTATTATTTGTACAAAATAAACATATACATGTCAGTTGTACATTTAAATCAAGAACTTAGTTTAATGAAATTAAATAGGCCTATTACCCTAATTATTACCGCAAGGATGCATCAGGCACAGCTCCCCTATCTCCCCTGATCATTACTTTGTGTACATGTGACACTTTATGGTAGACACCGTGCATTAGTTTGATGTTTCTTTACATCTCTTCTTTTCACTCATATGCTATCATTATTTCTGCCTACTCACTTTGAGTTTTTGTTCAATGTTCGGTTTGATATAGCTAGTCTTGGCTATCAACGCATCCCTTCTGCACTATTTCCAACCACCCTTCTTCGCAGAGCTTAGAGTTTTGGTCAATCCCGACTATTTTTCGCTCTCGTTCATTCGTTCTGGAAAGAGTCGGAATGTTTGTTATACACGACTCTTCCGTCAATCTTCATTTGTTACTATGAAAAAATCAACTATACATATTTACTATCGTTACTAGAGTGCAACCCTGCCTACAATATTAAACTATTTTTCTTAACATCAATATACATAATTCTGTGATTTAGACACTAAATTCTATATACTAAGGTTTGTTATTATAAATAATATACATAAGTAATAAAATTATAGAATCAAACACAATAAGCTTCGGATAAATTTCACATAAATCCTAATTCATTCATAAGTTGAAAGGGAAGGGACAGATTTTCACGGTCAGAATTGTGATAACTTGTTATCGTCCGTCAAGTTATGGAGTGGTAAGGGTTAAGGGATTGGAAGTGAGCCAGCCATGCAGTGAAAAATATGACACATATGAACGACTCTTTTGAGTGAGCGAGCTTATGTGAGCTAGCTCGCGTCAACAGACTTGTTCGACCCATCACTAGTGTGATGGAATGTGGTGGGATCAATTACAAGGTAATGAAGAATGTTGTAATGAATAGTGAAGGAATGTAAAGTATTGCACGGTGTGGTGTTGTGCAACTCAACAAACTGTTGATAAGTGTTGTAAGGTATCTTAGCAATCTCTGCACTGTCGAATCTATGTTAGTTGAGAATTTGGGTTTATTTGTGCTAAGGTAGCCGGACAAACTGATGCACAGGATGCCACAATGGATGCCGGGCCTAAAGAGCTTGAACCATTGTGTACATGTGATCCTTCATGAAAAGAATGATTGCTCGACGCACAAACCTGTCCCGATGGGTGTGGAGAATATGACACTGAAGAATGGTCAATTATAATTAGATGTGCGTTTCATCTAGAATTTTACCAGTAAAGTCAACGACCTGAGTGGTGTTGATTTTTGAACACTTGGAAATATTGTACTTTGATAGGTGGTTGTGTTTAGTTTGAAATAAAAGACAGCACTAGCATTACTTTACATGTTGATGATTGTTGCTGCTGGGTTTAGGGCTCTAGCTAGTACCGTCCTACTCCACGAGGTTTGGGCTTGGAGTACTATTTGGATGAAGTCAGTAATCAGCATGACTATAGCCTGTCCAATACCTCACATCACATTTGATTGTACTTGACAAATACGCTAGAAGCTCAGTTTAAGATGCATAGTTTGTAGCAGTACTTATTTCTATAATAGTGTTATGTACAATATAGTTTTCAACCCCCTATGAACCAATGGACTGGCTGCTATATGCTCAGGTCTAGGCAGTAATGGAGGGGGAGGGGAAAATAATTCAAGAGGTGATTTTTTTTAAATCTCTGTGAGAATTTTTTGTCAGGTTGTTCCTAATATATAAGTGTTTTTTCTAACTGTTTGTGTTTTCAGTAATCTACTATTCAACAAGTCTTATATGAATAAAACTGGGTCGTAAGAGAAATATTTTCCTTATGAGAGCAGACCTTTACAACATGCCACACATTCATTGGTAGACTATAAGGACTAGGCCTTACAATTTTAAAAGATGATTTATTGGTATTCATTCCAAGACTAATACCAGTTCATGTTGGCACTCATTCTTGGAACAGTATATAATAATTTTTCATAAAAACACATATATTGATTTTTTATTATTTAATTTGCAAACAAATGTTTATACTAAATGTTCATTAGAGAGCTATAGTATTACTTTTTCATTCCATGACTACAGGAGTTATAGTTAAGTTGTTCAGAAATATCCGATATTTAATTTTTACCTTTATAACATCCAATCTGGGCAAAATTCTTGATTTCATAACATTGTGTTTGCCATTCTCATCTAAATCTTTGCTTTTGGGGCTATAAGTAAGGTGGCCATATGTATGATTTTTTGCAGGATAGTACTGTTTTTTGGGGTGATGTCCTGTTGTCCTTCAGAACAGGTGGTAGTATACTCATAAGTACTGTTTCCAATGTACTTCCAAAAGTACTTCTTTTTGAAATTAAAGAAAATAATGTTTTGAATTGAATTGCAAGGAACTTCAGCCTCAAGTTTTACTTTTTCAAGAAGTTGTATTTAAAAGTTTTATTTGCCTAAAGCAAGATTTTGTTAGGAAAAAATACCTTTAAGAATTGACTTCATACCAAAATATGTATACACCTAAGTTTTAATTTTTTTGCTACACACTCAAAGATGTTACTTTTGTACTGAAATATTATTTTGAAGAGATTAGCAACCAACACCCTAAGTTTATCTACAACCAGTAATGAAAGATGAAATAAAAAGTTTAACTACAATTTATCTATGTGTATGAGTGTCTGAACAAAGTTTTTCTTATCATTAATATCTTTTACATGAAACTGACAAAAACAGTGTTTTTTAGACATTATTTGAATTATGTAACTCAGTGTTACCTTGAATTAGCAATAAAAATGGAAATTTAATAAATAGTTGTATTTCAGGTTTTTTTTCCTTCTCCCTATATTATTTTTCCACTATCTACTCTATTTTTATTTATTTTCTCCCCCTTGCTGCTTTTCCCAAATAAAAATATGGTCACTGTAGCTATAAGACATTGAGACTTGGATGAACTTGTTAAGATGTTATTTATCCTTCACCAGTCTTCTTCATCCTTCAATGGCCCAGATTTTCTTACTCATTTTTACTACATGAAACACTCTCACTTCCTCTCTCCATATGACCTAAGTCAATTAATGAACTCTTTGTAAGAAGGTTCAGGTAAAAATACAATAAATATAATAACAAGACATCTCTTTTAGTGCTGTTTCACAGGGCCATTTTCAAAACGCACTTTGTCAAGTCTATTGTGTGTTGTCAAAATACATTGCTCAAAGATGGTCACTTCCCACAGGGAACATATGTTAGTTAAGTCTTAATGCCCAATGGAGTTGAAACAAACACACTTCCTCTACATTTTCTTAGCGCTGAATGATGACAGCAACACTAAACTTCAAAGAAACATAAGAAAACCTTTCAAATGAGCAGTGTCTACTCCATGTTTTTATTTGTGACTTTTCTCTCTTGATGTAAGTTCATGTAGAACTGAGTCTTGGTAACCTATCTCCTCGCCCCCACCATTGAAATTTTTAGGCCAGGAAGTTAGTAATAGTACCGAGACTGTTTTTTGTGAAGTGGATGCACACCCAGTTTTGTGGGTAAGTTGTGATGCGTATACGGGATGGACAATCCAAATAATTGAAACATTTAGGTGGATGGTGCCTAAATGTATTAAAAAGCAAGTGAAATGTACCCTCAGTCAATTACACACTGTTTAATGGGGTAACTCAAAAAGTATTTGATTCTTTGTTCTGTGTTGCATCCTTCAGTGTAATATAGACTGTAAATAGATGTACTCAATTCACCTCAAATGTGTGGAGACAGCTAATGACACCTGTAATCGATGGTTGCATGACCTAGTATGTCACTTCGTGTTAGACTGGCTGGTTGGTGATGGGGAGATCAGGGTTTGAATCCCTTTCAGATGTAATGAGGGTGGTTTTTCCTAAATTGTTTACCACTCTTCCTCTACAAAAATTGTGCTATATTTCCTTTGAGACTCTACCTTCCTCATTCATAGCCCACTATTGTAATTAATGCATGCATTAAACCCGAATGGATCCTAAAATGATATAAGAAAAAATAAAATAGCTACTGACTGCAATGTGCTGAAGCATCAAATTATTGCGTATCGAGATGAGTCATGGTATTTGCCGGCAAACCGCATGATAGAAAGTGTTAATGTGAAAATAAACCTTAAGAAAACCATCGTGTAAAATGGCACCTACACCACTTTCCTAAATTGAATATAATTATGATATTTTATAAAATATTGATAAAAGAATTTTATTGAAATATATTTTAAAAATTGTCTTACATCTTTATCATGCACATAAAAATGTATGTGCAAAATTCTCTGCTTGGTATAATAAAGGTTATTTCTGTGAAAGCAAAGAAGTCAACTTTAATTATTTCTAATTTATACTGACTACTAAGATGAAGTTATTTACACTTTTATAGACCAACTATCTTTATTTACATGTTGTGGCCAAAGTTCAATTCCATAAAAATTGTTCAGCAATATAAAAAAAAGTGTAAATTACATGTCTCTAAGATGTATCAAAAAAAATAAGCTTAATATTTTTAATTTTGTATATTTGACAATAATCAGAATAAAAACCACAAATGTTATAATAAAATGAGTGGAGCAAGTTATGTTTTATAACTCAAATGAGTCACAGCTCTTTACTTTTCAAGGCTGATAATGGCATACCATGTTGAAAGATCTCCTATCAATTAAATGTATATATAAATGCACAGTGGAAAAAAAATTTACGATATTTCATTTGTTTATTCTTCAAATTTTTATAAACTTATATAAAACTAACAAATTCGATTTTCTTAACTGTTACATGATTTTAGTAACTTTTTAAACTTTATAAACATTTTAATCAAGTTTTGACTTATTACTCTTTTAGCTATCTGACGAAAACTTTATGTTTATGATTTTAACTATACATTTTTCTATTGTTTTAATATATATTTACTATTTTACTCCACTCATTTTACTCTAACATTTGTACTTCTAATTATTATCAAACATCAAAAATTGATCAGTGCCTCAGGACAGTAACCAAAATTTATTCTATAATTAATATTTTTAATTTTTTCAACTTTCCAGTTGGTTGAGGGTGATGGCTATATGCTTTACAAATCTCTATATACCCAGTAAGCTGTATGATGACTCTGTGCCAATGGAAGGACTAAGAACTGTCACGCCTGCATCAGTGGCCAAGCAATCTAAGGCATCAAGCCTGCAACATACTGGATTGCCAGTTGAGGACCTAATATTGACCAGGTGGCTTGATGAATTCCCTTTTTATGCTATTGTGGGTACATTTTCTCCAAACAAACTTCCCAATCCCTACCTCTTGGATAAATATCTTAAGGACCTTGATGTTAAATGTATTAATAATGATAAAAAAATACTATTATTGCAAAGTAATGTGTATTTATTCAAAAGAACAAATTTGATGTAGTTTAAAATATAATAAAGACACAGAGGGTCCGATTCTCAGTGGATATATAAATTTAAATTAACATTGTACATTGCTGTTATAACATACTCTGAGTTTGCTGTGGCTCGGAGCAATTCATCAACGTAGATCTGTCTCATGTGCTCTGAAGTGGCCACATCAATGGCATTGAATCCCTGCGTATTCTGAATCCCGGGGTCTGCCCCACATGACAGAAGTGTGCGAACGACGTCTCCCTGGTTCAACTGCGCCCAATATTAAACAAAGGTATAGCAAACAGTTTTTTTAATATCATGCATATGACCCCTAGGACTACAGATCATGGGTGATAAAAATAACATTCTCTTACTTAAATAAGACACCAAAATTTCAATTTTATATTCTCCATATTAAGTTCCTTAATTTCAAATCATCAATAAAGTAATTAAAATACTAATCCGGATTGCTACTATTTTCTAGGTGTCATGTGTTCAAGCCAATGTGTTTAGTTCTTCAGTTCCCTTTTTCTTCAATGCAAGGGCTTACTATTTAAAGCTCATGGATAAATTAGCTAAATTCACAATTATGTATGTGTTATTTTTTTTATAAACTCCTGGGTGACCTGGTGGTCTAGGGGTAAGGTGTCAGACTTCTATGCTGGCGGCCAGGGTTCAAACCTCGGTCCCGGCAAAGATTTATCTGATTACCAAACCCTTCCTTCACCACTGACAAGATATCTTGTGAATGTGAGGAATGCCAGGCCTCCACCGTGGTTCGGATTCCACGTTAAACTGTAGGTCCTTCATTTCATACTCACAATCACCCCACCATTACACATTAGCATAAGTGCGTATAACCCGAACAGGTAGTAAGACGCGGTGCTAATAATAATATAAATTCCTTGTGTTTTCCAAGTTTTTTCCGGACACAAAAAAAATCTGCTTATTCCCAACCCTTCCTGGTTTTACAACCCCTAACAAATGTTTTGTAATAGAAAGTATTATCAGGATGGTTTCGTTGTCACCTCCTCCTTTTCGCCTTATTTTGGGGTGAAGTTGACTAAACATTGATTTGAGTTTATAAAATATTTTCTTTAAGTGTTGCAATGAAGTTGACACAAGGATAGGTTGGTTCCAAACAATTGTTATTATATTATAAGATTTTTTAATATTCTTTTATAAATATTTGGTTGTGAAATTAAAATATAACAGTGTGGAAGATTAAATATTATATTTATCTAATGTCTACATGGCGTTACATGGGGGAGAGGGTGGGTACATCAAAGTGTTATATAGGCCTAACACAAATCTTATACTTAAATTATTATAATTAGAAAATGTTTTCACTGTTAATAAATAGACTTATAGATAACTTTCGATTCTGAATGGAATTAAATCTGAGTCCCTCATTTAGTGTCACAAAAGCTTCCCTATGAAATAATGACATTCACTCTTGATGGGGAAACCTGCGTAACACAGGTCAGAGGGGGTGTGGGAAGCGTTACATGAGAGAGTAGGGGTTCGGGTCAAAAAAGCTTTTAAAACGTGTAAAGTGGATTACAAATGACCCCTTAGAATCATAAATTTAGAGTCACTCCATATTCCTTAACAAGACTTGTTGGCACCCTGACTGAAAAACAATGGTTGAGGACCTGATAAAATTGGTGTTTGGAACCCTAGTACTATTATCATGTTTTGTAATTGTTTCCTCAGTATTAAAATGTAAATAGGTTATTATCGTTCATTTGATGTTAACAGACCTAGTTATAATTGTAGCCCATAGTGTCCAAATGTAAATTATAATAGTTGGCGACTAAAGTTCAACATTCATAGGAAGAGCCTTCTAGTAAATATAAACATACTAGGTTACAAACAAAATTAATAACATCTTTTCCCGGCAAAGATTTATCTGATTACCAAACCCTTCCTTCACCTCTGACAAGACATCTTGTGAATGTGGGGAATGCCAGGCCACTCCACCGTGGTTCGGATTCCACGTTAAACTGTAGGCCCTTCATTTCATCTCACAATCACCCTACCATTACACATTAGCGTAAGTGTGTATAACCCAAACGGGTAGTAAGACGTGGTGATAATAATAACATCTTTCTATTTTATTTGTATTATTTTATAGTTATTTATAATATCTACCAAAAGTGGTGGATGAAAAAAGGCCTAATGTACTAAAGAGTGAAGTAGAAGAGGCCATAAAGGATATTACAAGAAGTAAAGTTACAGATGATACTAAAATACTAGCAAATTTAGAGAAAAGGTATTAGGTGGAAATGAAATTAAGGTTCTTACTCAAAAAGTAAAATAGTAAACAAAATATACAAAATAGGGGAATGGCGTAAAGAGATTTTAGAAGTTGCAATGATTGCACTACCAAAGAAAAAGAACTCCAAGAAATAGTGACTATAGGTCCAACATTTTGATATCACACATGACAAATACAGTGGCCATAGGTCCAAAAGTTTGATATCAAACATGACAAATATAGTGGCTATAGGACCAACAGTTTGATATCACACATGACAAATACAGTGGCCATAGGACCAAGTGGCTATAGGACCAACAGTTTGATATCACACATAACAAATATAGTGGCTATAGGACCAACAGTTTGATATCACACATGACAAATACAGTGGCTATAAGACCAACAGTTTGATATCACACATGACAAATACAGTGGCTATAGGACCAACAGTTTGATATCAGACATGACAAATACAGTGGCTATAGGACCAACAGTTTGATATCACACATGACAAATACAGTGGCTATAGGACCAACAGTTTGATATCAAACATGACAAATATAGTGGCTATAGGACCAACAGTTTGATATCAAACATGACAAATACAGTGGCTATAGGACCAACAGTTTGATATCACACATGACAAATATAGTGGCTATAGGACCAACAGTTTGATATCAAACATGACAAATATAGTGGCTATAGGACCAACAGTTTGATATCACACATGACAAATACAGTGGCCATAGGACCAACAGTTTGATATCAAACATGACAAATATATTGGCTAGAATACTCGCCAAATGACTAGAAAAGAATGAATATAGAGGAGATATTACGAGAAATGTAATTTGGTTTCAGATATGGTAGAAAGAACCATGGATGATAATTGGTTGCTTGAGATAGTATGAGAAGGAATAAAGAAGTATGTGTTTGTTTCAATTACTATAAAAAAAAGGCATGAAAGGGACCATAAAGAACACAAATGCAACTGATGGATGACCTAAAACAAGGAAAGAAGATGAAATTTCAGGAAGGAAGCTGTTATTAGAACATTCTGGAGGACTCAATTTGGACAAAGCAACAGACCGGTCTTAAAACTGAAATAATATTTATAATTTCAATTTCTTTTACTCTAGTGCTGACCAACAAACACAATACCTATTTCAATTCAGCACTGAAACATACATACAACATGTAGGAATTAATTATTTATGAAGGGTATAACTCAAACGAGTAGTAAGATGCAGTGCTCTCTCTCTCTATATATATATATATATATATATATAAAAGAAAACAATAACTAAATAGTTATTATAAAAGTAAATTGAGGTTAAAAAATGATACAGTGAAGAACTGTAACTGAAAACAATTAATAATTTGGTGGTATTTAAAAAAGCTTAATAAAGTTAAATTTTGCAGATCATAAAACTAAGCAAACTACTATAATGATAGAGTAGTTTGTTAAATAGCTCTCCGAGTTTGGCTCTTCTTTTGTTATAGAAGTCAAATTCGACAAATCTAGAGTTTGCGCTACAGATACAACAGTCAAGAGGGTTGAGCTTGTTAGAGTTACTAAAAAAAAACTTTTTTTTTATTTCGAGAGGCCTGAGAAGGGACATGAATACTTACATTTTTAAGAGCAAATTAAAAAAAATTGCTGTTGAAGGTATTAAAAACAAAGGGGATCACAATAAAATGTGTGAGAAGTGATTTTGTATCCCTAAGAGGTTATGAATTTTATCATAATAAACCCAGTTAAGAACTAATTTATCACCGTGAGCAGCAACAAATTTACGATGAATGTTTTCCAATCTAAGAGAGGCAGTTAAAGTACATTATGGAATTCCAATCAACACTTTCATATTTAAGCTTAGATCTAACCAAGACATTGTACAGGCTAAGAATACAGGACCAACTTTCTTAAATGAAGAGGTAATAAATTTAACAAGTCCAAGTAATTTCAATGAGTGATTCAGTATATGGTCAACATTATAGTGGAAGTATAGTTGTATTAGTAATTTTACATCCATTACTATTTCCAACCTATGGTCTGGGTCAGTTTTTTACCTAAGGTATATATTTTCTACTGCCTGCTTGCTATATCTGTCGTAAGTTCATATGCCTTATAATCTAACTTAAGACTTTTTATTTATTCAGTGTTTGCTGGCCCGGTATCTTACAATCTTACAATCTAGGACAAGCACAGCATCCAATCCCCAATAGTTAATTTATCACTGTGAAAGAGTAAACCTCCATTTCACCAATAATAAATTTTTCGGCCATGCCAGGAATCAAACCTGGGACCCTTAGCTCAATAGAGAGACTGTTATTATCATAATAATAATAATAATAATACCTCAAACCAAGAGTGATGACTGAAGATCAAATGACTTGATGTATAAATTAGATGAAAGTATAGAGGCCCTATTAACTTTACTAGCTGTCAGATAAGGTATTTTTTTCTATTATCATTGGACCTTTAGTCATAATTATTTCAATCATAAGCAATTTATTATTTCTCATTAATAACTCATCCCATCTTGAAACCTCCAAAGTGTATCTTGCTACCCACATCAAGTTGTGTTGTTAATATTATAGTATTTATCAGTAACGTATGCTGCCTACATGGGATGAAATAAAATGTATAATCTAAAACAATACAACTTAGCTAGTCTTAGACATGTCCTAAAAAGAAATGATAAGGCTCTGAAACATAATTACCTTGGTGGCCATGTAGAGAAATGTTCCATCTTCCATAAGAGGGTTGTTGAGGATGTACTCCCTAGTTACAATGGGGTCTGTGCCTTCTCCATCACCTGATGCATCAACAAAGATTAGAATGTGGCCTCAACTATACCCAAAGAACACACAGTTTATTAAACTAGGCTCTCACACAAAAAAACATTATAATTTAAAAACAAATTTATCGAATGCTGCTAAGAAGGAGTGCATAGCCCATAAAGTGACATGACATGAAATAAAATATAGTTTTATATGTTTCTTACAACAATAACTTAGGGAAGAGAATTATTAAAATACCATTGGTTGGTAGAAATGAATTACACTAACATGCCCCAAGCACAACCTTGCTGCTTCTGAATAATAAGTTTCCTATACCTACATCTTTAGCTTTTATCCTTGGATAGAACATCCTTCTGGAATGGCATTGTTAAGTGGAAAGAGTGTTAAGACATTCATGACAGTAGTGAGCATACCAGTATATCAATCTGGTGGCCACTTTATAAATAGTGGTATGTTTTAATGTCGAGTATGTGTTGTTGGTTACTATTATATCTAAATTACTAAAGTGGCATAATTTCCTTTTTACTATTCCGATTTCCACCACTTTTTCCCCCCATATCTTTCTAATTCCTGTAAGATGTAAAATTGTGTTTGCAAATAAGAATGTAGTCACAGTCATCTTAATCCACACCCTTCTCAATCTTCTACAGATATAAGTTGTACCCTTCCTCCTTTTATGATTCATCGTGTGACATGCACCCTATTTCCAATATCCTTCCAAAGTTCTCCTACTGTCTACCTTTCTTTCTTCACTTGCACAAAGGTTCATCTGCCAGCTTATTATATTGTCAATGTATATGTAGGTCCTTTTTTTTCTTTAGCACTGTGTCTTACTACCTGTTCAGGTTGTACTCTTAAGTTCTAATTACGTTAATAGTTTAGGAATTGGAAAGGTTGAATTTGGAAGAAGTGAGCCCACATTTGTGTGGAGGGATAGTGGAAAACCATTTAGGGGACCCTCTCCCCCTCCAACCCTGAGTTCATCCGACCCAGATTAGAACCTCGATTTTGGTGTCCTTGGCAGCATAACTCAACATGTACGTCCTTTGTTCAACAAATTTGACATCTACTATATCCCTTTACCTGTTTCATACAGTATGTTAACACCCACTAACGTAACTAGTTGCACCATACTTTTCAATACATTCAATACAATTTTCTTTAAAATAACAATCTAAGATTTGGGTCAAATTCCTTTGCATCCAATGCTAGTAGGTAGTTGGTACCTTCCTACCTACTGTTAGGTTGTTTACAATGTTCACTTTAGGCTCTAAATTCTCTTTCTTTCTTTGTCACCTACTTCAGTTTATCTCCTCCTCTTTCCTCTTTTAAACACCATTTCTTTTCCGTATCTAGAAAATCCCTTCAAGATTGTAACAAAACTTATTTCCACTAACCACCACATAAAACTCTCCAAAAGTAGGCAAGTTAAATGCATCACACTTCCCATCATTTATTAAATGATCTAACCTTGCCTTATATTTAACCGGTGTTACTCTCATCCTTTAAAAATTATTATATTTTTTTTTTGTGCATCTTGTTCTATCTACATCCCCTATTATTCCCATTCATCACATCCTCAACACCTTGTCCAGTTCCCTCATATTCTCCTTCCATTCAATACTTTGTTTAATTATACATTATTTTACAAGTATCTCAGCCCAACCTAGCTATACCTCTTGCGGACACGGTGCAACCTTCCCTTGGCACTTCAATCCAACATCCTCAGCAAGCCAACACTGGGATTACATTTCCTAATAGCAAAACTTTAATAGTGCTGGAGATCCTTGATTATAATTTCAACTGCAAATGTGATTATTTACAGTATTGACACACATTCTCTTGTTTTGTGATAACTGTAGCATAGAAGCACTTTTAGTTTTGGCTAAGAAGATAGCAAGATCCTGTATGGTGTAAATGGTGTCATAAGTTGACAAGTAAAAACTGATTAAAAGGAGCGTTAATAATATTGATTGTCTAAATAGGCCTTTCCAAGTTACTAAAAAATACAACTATCTTCTACCGATAGCACTTATAGTAATTTCAACAACAATAATAATAAAAGTGCTAGTGAAATGACCCTATAAGCATTTCAGCCACAATAACAATATTAGCATGAACACTTTCTGCCATTTTATGTAGATAGTAAAACAATTATGTCAACAGAACTTGGGTCTGAATCCACTAGAAATTAGATGACTTGTTCCTGTATACTCACATTGTGTCTACGCACTTTTAGGAAACAGTATGATTAGGTATGTCTGTTTGTAGCTTATGCAGTTTAGTGAGTGAAGTGAAGGGTGAATAGGGCCTATAGTGAAATGTGCCCATGATTGTCAAACAAATTAAACATCCTCCCATCCTCTTATAATCAGAATATGGTCAACACTGGCTAGTGATGGGAACAATCAAGTGAAAACAACTGAAATGAGAGAATCCCTCAAGTAGTGAACTCATGTTTTTTAGTAGATGACCAATACCAAATGTTTTGTGTCAGTTCGGTTTCATTTGCAGTTGTTCACTTGCTCCACCCTTACGGTCCACCCTGTATTCCGTTCCAATTCCCTCTAATTTTCTCGTTTTCTACTTTCTACTTTACCCATCTGACAGACTAGACTAATTGCAGGTGAATTCCCTCATATATTTTATTTAAGACATGTATAAATGTGTGCAGCAGTATAAAAAAGGACATTTTAAGGTGGATGAAGGACATTATATTTCAAGTGAAAAAGGAGGACATGCCTTTATGTCTACCATATAGTAACCATAGACGAGAGTTAAGTTAGATTGTTGCACACCCAAAAAATTCCGCGTATGAGATTTAATGGTACATTGTGGAAGTTCGAGTTAAGGATGCCCCACGTTTGTTGCCAGTAATATGTATTTATATTAGCTTCATTCCCTTTATATATTTTTAGGCTATTAAGTTGCGAAAGGGCTTATGTTTTTGTTTAAGAGGGGTGAAAACTAAAAGTTCACTGTTAGGTCAAAACATTTAATCGAAGAACGGCACCGCATATATTGTTTCGAATCCTTTTATTTATCCTAAGGTATTTTAAATATTGAAAGTTAGGTTAAAGCCTTTGAAATTGTATATTAAAACAAGCTAGTTCTGATTGGACATGCAATAATCTAACTAAAATTAAGTATGGTGTTGTGAGCGAGTTTTATATAGGTAGACCGGCACAATCAATTAGACAATTTCAACTTACATGCTTCCAACAAAGATCTTATTATGTCTGTTCGTCCATGTTCAATGGCTGTACGAATGTTGTCACATAGTTCTTGCAACATTTTATTTATTTTATGGATGAGTTTCAGAACAGAGAGAGAAAACACACAAATCACTTGTCATTCATATGCATATTTTTACTTTAATACATTAAAGCCCTTGTAAAATTTCATTCGCCCATCTATGATTCGCCCGGCTATGCTTTTTTCTGGACATCAAAATAAACATTTAACATGACGCTATGTGTCGATTTCAAAACTATTATGTATTAAGAAAACATTAGCTTGATATACTTTAAAAGCAGTTATTCGTAAGCACAAGCACAAATACACAATTAAAAATTAAAATTAGTGACTATATTTATACTTGAATGTGTGCAAATAAAAATTCAAAATATGGCAAACATTCTCTTCAAAAATTTTAGGTTTTTACTTGACATTTTACAACATTGAAATATTTGTAAAGTGTTTTTTTTTACATCTAATAATGAAAAAGAAGTGTGTACAGATAATAGTTAAAAATCATCTCTCATCAACAATTTTTTCTTGTAAATATGATGAGTAAAAATAAAATACAACTATGAAAATAATAGGTTTGCTGTGAGGACTTGGTTGATGTAAAATGGACAATATGAATGTGAGAGTGCTGTTAAATACAGATGATGCCGTGTTAATGGCCAAGAATGAAAGTGACTTGAATTAATCGTTTGAATGTGGTGACAGTCAGATTGGAGCTTCGTGTAAGTGTGCCTTACGTAAAGAAGTTTTTAATTATTTATCATAAAAGTTATAGTAAATAATAGTTGGTCTTTGCAAAGCTATAGGTAGTCTTCTCCCAAAGATGTTATCTTGTTTATATAAGTCACAATTCAATTTATTGAAATTTTTACTACCTTTAAAACTTTCAAAAGTTAATTCCAGCTTAATTGTGGAGCAAAAAAATGTGTCCACACTCCAAAACTTACACCAGTCCCATGATTAATAAAAACATGGTGGAAACAGTCAGGAACATCTTTTAATGATAACAATTTATATTATTCCAAATTAATGTATATATTATATAAAGAATCACGTTAAAGGCAAGAGTAATAAGATATATATACACTTTTTAACATTTCAAGCAATGCTCTAAATATTATAAATTATATACTACGAACTATCAATCTAATTATCAATTTGATTTTCTATGGAACAATTGTTTTGATTTTAGCTATACCCTTTGGGTATATATATAGTTAGTTAACCACATACTCTGGTAGATGGCGGTTATTTCACTAGCAATTACAGAATCTAGAAGTAAGTGTCTCTTATACGCAAACTCAGTAGTCTTTAAAAAGTACATTTTAAAATTTTAAAAAACTGTTTTGCCTCTATTTTGATAGTTTTAAGTTTATTTATGAACACATTGGATAGGTAATATGAAATAGGCTAAAGTTAAAAAAAAAAGCCGCTGCGGACAGGATTCGAACCTGTGCGGGCAAAGCCCATTGGATTTCGAGTCCAACTCCTTAACCACTCGGACACCGCAGCAGATAATAATTTCGGGCGACAGGTGTAATAATTAAATATGCATTTTTAAACATCATTTTTAACAACTTTTGTAACATTATTGTACGTATATTGATATGAATATTTTAATCTTTTGAAAATTTATAATTTCTCTATGATTTTTCAAAATAGTACTTATTATAACAGTCTTAAATATAAGTGTATTTTGTTATTAAAAATTACTTACCAACTAAAATGAAACGATTATTTGTGTGTGCTTAATATATGGCCGCAGGCAGTATACTTTTTTTGCCGGAGGGAAGGAGGGTGGTGGAATTAACTATCATTGTATTACTATATTGTTTTGTTTGATAGCATCTAATTGTATTGTTTTGTATAAAAATCCAGATTTTATATTAAAAAATTAATTGATTTTACCGCCATGAGACATAAAAAATCTGAACACATTAATTATCATGAATACATGATTCTTAGTAGCGTAATGACTTGTGGGAGACCTTCGGTGGCTGCAATTGCAATAGACTAGGCTGCCATTGTCAGGGAGATCGGGGCTCAAATCCCGGTCGGGTGTACTGAGGGTGGTTTTTCCTAAATGGTTTTCCACTCTCCCACCACGCAAATCGGGGTTACTTCCTTTAAATTAATACTCCATCGCTAACACGTTTTGTGTAATTGTTTCATATGCATACAACCTGAACAGGTAGTAAGAAACTGTGCTGAAAGAAGATACTTGTGCGAGGATTTCCTCCCCATCGAACGTCTAAACTTTGACCGTCCACACTCCACATGTTTAATTGACAAAACTATGTGCTAGTGCCTTGCTTCTTTGTTGATAAAATGTTGAACTAATAAAAAGATGAATGTATTATTTAGTATGAGATATAATAGTCTATATTTAACAAGACGCAAATAAATTAAAAATCTTTTTTGCTCCAAAGGGGCGCTTGAATATTACCAACGCGGGAACAGGTGCGAAATTCGCTCATACTAACAATGCCGTTGTGTTTTCCAGCGTTCCGCTAGTCGTTTTGGCTACAAACGGTGGTCCTGTGTGTTTGATCAACATGTCTATCACAGAGCAGTTGCTAGAAATTGTGCACACTTACCCCGTGCTTTACGATAAGTCATAAGAACATAAAGAAGAAAATGAAGAGCTTGCTAGTACGGAAAGAGATCGAGAAGGAATTAAAAGTATCTGGTGAGTTAATATTCCACGTGTGACAGTCTTTCTTTATTAATGTCGTCCAGCTACTGTTTACTTCTTTTATCTTCAGCTACCCAAGTAACAACAATATTTCTTCTTCTGATAAAGCACACATAGCTACAAACTTAGTCTGCACTTAGTTAATAATGTAATGAACATGTACATTAAAACCAACTCAAGAGACACAGGCCTGCAGACACTGGTAACCTTCCTTGAACTACCGCGATTCGCTTCTCGTCGGTATATCCACCCTCAATCCCGCCAATTTTTTCCCGCCACAAATTCCCGCCCCGCTCTCAATCCCGCGTTGGTGTGCGAAGGCCAGACGCCTAAAATAATTAACTCTAGTTCGAATTCTTTGTGTGTTAACTCTTTAAGATTTAGTGAAGTAACCGTGTTTATAAGTCACAATTATCTTTCTAGGGGGAGATGCCAGGATGAATAAGTATTTGTAGAGCTATTAAATCTTTAGTTTAGTGAACCCTAGTTCGTTTCCGATCGAATAAATAAAATGGATGCAAAGTTATTTGAGAAGTATTTTTATTGCATATACTAGGATAAATAGGAGACTTTTAGGTAGGTACTTATGTTAATGAGAAATTGTTCGATTCGTCGAAATACCTACCATTTTGAGTGACAAGAAATAATCCTGATTTGCGAGTACGGCTGAGCCAGTTGTGATGGACGAACATTGTTCTGATTAGGTAGTATGTAACATGTGCCAGGTATGTTAAACACTATTAATATGAGCTAGGACTTATTAGGACACATTATATTGGTAGCTATGTTAAACACTATTAGTATAAGCTAGCATACCTGATGGGATATGCTAAAAACTAGGGGGAAAGTGCCTAAAATGGCATACTCAGGTAAAATGGCATAGGTAGATTTTCTCGCGAATATTATTATTTGTTTTCAAATGAAAGGGATTAAGTTATTCCTTAGTTGGCATAATTGATGCTCTGTAAATGGCTGACGTGTACAGAAGGGGTTTTCTGAAGTTATTAAAGAAAGAGTTAAAAGTTGCTTAGTTAAATATATATTTTTGTTATCTTTCATTGTTAACAAACACAATTAGTGTTACTTCAAGCGTAAAATACGGTATTTATGACATATCATTTTTAGCACCACATCTTACTTACTGTTAGGGTTATACGTCTATGTACTAGTTACACTAATGGGTTAGGGATTAGGAAGGCTTGGTTGAGAGGAAATACACCCACATTAGTGTGGAGGGAGAGTGGCAAACCATTTAAGAAATACTACCCTCACTGCACCCGACCGGGATCGAACTCCGATCTCCCCGTCTTTGGCAGTCTAACACAAAAGTATCACGTAAAGGCCGATACACTCAGAATGCTAAGCTAAGTTAAGCAATGG
>CABFVX010000358.1:187530-222902 GCA_902151425.1 Timema shepardi
CCCTGCACTAAACGATCCCGCAGCATCCGATTTGTAAATGTTCCAAAGTTACAACGGTTGGCCATCTCTCTCAAAACGGCAACATATTCCACAATGGACTCGTCGGGTCGCTGATCCCTTTTGCTGAATTTGAAAGTTTGTACAATTTCATTGTGCTTTGGCGCAAAATGGCCGTTTAAAACACTAACTAAATCATCAAATGATTTAGAATCGGGATCCTCTGGCGCAACTAATGCAGTTAAACGATCAAATGTTTTATCCCCGATCACACAAAACAATATCGACCGTTTCTTCTTATCGTCGATTATATCATTAGCAATGAAAAAGTGTTCTAACCTCTTGGCGTAGTTCGTCCACGTGTGTGGTTGGGTAGTATCGAATTCCGCGAAACTTGATAAAAACGCTGCCATTATGAGCACTCCAGTGGCTTGACCAATATCATGGGTTACGTATCAATCACCTCGTCGCCAAACTGTTGTGTCCTTACACATACACATATATATTTAATCTTGTACCCTAACCACATAACTCGCGCACCTTCTTAACACCAAACAAACACCGAGAATAATCCTTAAAACGGAACCAGTTACCTATATTTTCTGCTATGACTACTCTAGTCAGTTCAGTCCAGATTGACCAACTTAACCTATACACATCCCTGCTATAGAGTATATTACAAATATAAAACCTAAATAGAGTATTACTTAAATACACGCGAAACAAACAGAAAACAAAACTTCAACACTTGTCTAGTTATTTTCACCAAACCAGCACTGCGTTTGTTCAATACGGAGCCCAAGCTACGTTATGCGCATGCGCAACGTTAGATGGCTCAAAATGGGAGATAGAAAAATTGCCAGGCCAACAATTGGAAAAAACATAGCGTGGCGTAGCAAGGCATAGCTTACACCTAATTTTATATCTGAGGGAACTGCAGGTCTTATGGAGTAAATATTTATCTTCGCTCTCTCTCTCTGTTACCTGTTGCCAAACCTTTTAGCTTTCTGTTGTTGAGAAGTGAGAGGGGAGGGTTTACTTGGAAATCCCTCATTGTAAACAATGCGTCATGGGAAGGTTGGGCGGTTCAATTGACAGGCAAAAATATTTCTTATCGGTGTACAGCCTTTTCTAGAAACATTAACTATTTCCACAATCTTTTTTCCCCCAAGATTGAAGTTTATTAACTTTGTCTATTCCCCACGTAATTATGCTTAAAACTATTATATGTATAAAGCTTTTTTCCTCATAATTAATATACAAACAAATCTATTACAACATGCATTTTATACTAAATGCTATAAATTACATTCTTACTTGTTCTTAATCAGAAAATTAGGAAGGTCACTATCAATATAAATCAAAGCTTTAATTTTCTCTGGGGTAGGTAGCTCATTGTTACGGTAAATTGAATGTACCTTTCTGTAAATTTCTGCTCGAGTAAAAGTGTCATATTTATCCAAACCCTTCATTTGAGTGCAAGTTATTTCTTTTTTTGATTGGTGTCAGTAACTTTCCCTTAGTTTTGAATTCTTGTTTAATAGAGATTACTAACTTACGGCAAAAATACAAAACACCAAACCAACATAAACACACAAAATCTTAACGTGATCAATGACAAATATTTTCCAACACAGAGTACTAATAAAATATGAGTGTTTATTTAGTGAATGTTTTTGAGCTAGCGATTATGAACACGAGAGACTGTAACTTTACGATTGTACTGGAGGAAGAAGCACCAATTGCTGGCAACAACGACAGCCCAGCATTGCCAAATTTGATATACATTCGAAGGAAGACTGATCACGGAAAACAAAAGAATGACAACGCTGTTTTTTGCTCAATAGTACGCATGCATTTCCCTCAGCCATGAAATTAGGTGTAGCTTTCTATGTGAACTAGCACGTTTAAATATATGATCCGCTATTTTCCTAAAGAGTTAGCAGAGCAAATCTTAGCGTTCTGTGTGTACCGGCCTTAAGACCACGCGGCCACCGAAGCGGGTGATATAAAATTGACCAGAGATTATTTATTTTTATTAGTGTCATATTTTATTTCATAGTTAGTAAAATTGCACACTACGGTTAAGGATAAAATGGCATAGTGTGTTATTTTATCATAGGTATAGTCTTAATTATTTATATCGTTATTTTTCTAAAATAAATAATTTTTTGATTCAATTTTTCAAGCAAAATGTATTATTAATATTTTAAATAATATATTCATTTTATTGGGGAAGCGAACTACTTAATAATATTAGTAGTTGATAAAGTGCATATAGCTCTCAATAGAAATCTCTCTATTTTTTTTTTAGATCTTCTCTGTCCTATTTCTCTCGCAAGCATAGTGATATTATGATAGAGTAGAAGGTAGATATTATCCAGTCGATTGAGATGACATCGTTTCCTCCAGCAGTAGCGTCACTTTGGGGCAAAAATGGCACAAAAGATAAGTATCCACCGATGAGTCAGTAAGCCTTATGACAGCAGTTTTGTGCGATTTGTTGGTTCATGTGGAGCAGAAGAAACTCACATTTTTATTATCACAGTATAACAAATTTTGGCTATTGATTTTACCTTGTATTTATAATATATTTTTTTATATTTGACTTATTTAGTTGCAAAATTGTATTTGACGGAGTCCCGCGCATATATGCATAAAAGTTAAAATCACGAATCGAATCAGAGTTTAAATACAGATCAATTTCAACTTAGCACAAGTAAGCCCAAAACGATATAAAACTAAGTATTTGAAACATGGAATATTGAACTACACCCATTACTTAGAAATTCCAAAATGGAAAATAGATGATTATTATTTATAAAGTTAAAAAGAGTCAAGCTATGGGTTGTTAATGGATGGAAGGATACACGTAGAATGCAATAAGCTGTTCGGTCCATCATCAGATTTTTATTATGCACATTATTCCTAAATTTTCCACAGATACAATATAAATAAGAAATCTTAAATCATATTGCATCATTTTAACCTTATGCTTGTAGGCTAATCCGCATTTTAGCCCAAAAGTAAATTAAAATTTCCACATTGGTCTGTGTGAATGATTTTATTGTGCTACCCAAATTCATACAATTGATCAGAGCAATTGCACCTTTTTGCATGACCGTGCCCAAGGTAGAATTAGTGGGTGTTCAAACTTTCTCTAAAATGACATATAAAATAAAATATTAATAGTGAATTGCCTATCATTGCTGATATAATGAGTATTGTTAAGGAACTCTGGCAACAATTAATATTTTCTAAGGGGTTTTGTCAATTTTTATTGTAAAAAAAGCTTTGTTATTGTTTAGAATACAATACATACTTATTTTAACCATTTTTAAACTTTATCAATTTAATTTAGCTTTTCTATATTCCAATAAATAGAATAAGAACACCTAAATTTTTTGTGGTTTGGGAGTATGTGGTAATATGATTTTAATAATTATATAAGTTGTAAATAGTTTTATTTTAATTTATCTCACTCCCTCGTATAGCCAGCTTTATGATTCTCTTAAAGTTTTGAGTTCAACTCTGAAAATATATCCTGGATTTGGTTATGTTTTTTCATCAAATATATGTGTTTACCTATCTATCAAATTCTGATATTCATGTACAGTGCAAATTATTTACCATAGTATGTAAGATTAGCTATTAAATAGTAGGCCTTAATAACTTTACGCAAGTAATAATTACAAGTACAGTAAAACATTAATAGACCAAAGTAGTTGGTGTGGTTCTAAAAAAAGAAATGGGCATTTTGATGCTGACAACTGAATAATAACAAGTACACTAAATTCCCAAACTGACAGAATATATTAACAATCCACATGCAGCAGAAGAAACACTTCTAAACCTTGCCCTGTCGTGCGTCTATTTGTTGATGAACTGCGTGGGCAGGAGCACTTCGGCGCTTTTTACAAGGAGAAGGAAGGGTGCACACGATCGGCTCTTTTCTATTTTTAGAAACATACAGCTCTTCCAGATCCAGAATTACATCGAGGATGTCTCCCTTGTCCAAAGCCTGAAAGTCAGGCTCCAACCAACCTCTTACTATCTTACTAGACTCTTCAACGGCACCAGTGTTCCCACCTAACACGTCTTCAACCGATACTAGCTCAACAAGTTTGGGTGAAATATCGCCGAACACAGAGGGTGTGGTATTAGTCACTGGCTCCTGTTGGCTATCAGTTTTTGTGAAGTTACCGTGCATGTTTGGAGAACTATTCCGGACAGACACTACGCAATATTGTAATTTACCATGGTCGGAGTTAAATGAAGTGTGGTAAGAAATTGTATTAATTGGCGTAGAAATAGAATTAATTTCGCTTGTTTTATTGTTTGTTTGATTATATCTGTTGTTTGCAGACAAAGGAAGAATGGAGCTTTGGTCTCCCGGAAAGTGATGGGTCATCGCTGGTTCCTGCACACCGCTGGCTAAGTTGCACGCTCGTAGCAGGTTTTCTGGGAATAGAGACTCAAGTAGACGACAAACCTCCATATCGTGTGCCATCACCTTAAAAGCGCTCTCCTGTTCATAAGTTGGAAGAGGAGGAGAGGGCAGCAGTGAGCTGAGAAACGCAGAGTTGCGACGCCAGTCATAGTACGCCGCTGTTTCCTGACGCTGTCCATGTGGGGAAATACAGCCATATTGCCTTGATAGCTGCAAGCGATCATTAGCAAAGACATCTTGTCTAGAATACTGAGCATTGTCATCTTTTCTTGAGAGGTTAACGCGACCTTGGAAGCTGTTTTCTGGACCAGCTGATACCTGAAGATTAACAGGCTTCCTGGCAAAATGTATACAATGCTGAATGTTGTCAATCTGTTTGGGAGTCAGTAGGATATTATTATCATTGACATTATTCTTAGAGGGCTTTAGATGGTTCGAAAGACCCACGTTTTGTCTAGCGACTTGAATATTGACATTCTGCCTAGGTACTTGAACACTGACATTGTTTTTTGAGTAACTCAGTGAAACCTGACGATTGACATCTTCTAATAGTGATTTAATGTGCTCTTGAATATTGGTATCGTGTATTGATGACTTGAGACGATCTTGAAGATTGAGGCCTTGTTTTGACATTTTTGGAGAATCCTGTAGACTAGAGTGCTGTTTTGACAAGTTAAAGTTAGCTTGGATATTGTCGTCTTGTCTTGTTAGCTTCAGATGATCTTGAGGATGGGGGTTCTGCCTCGTAACTGGAATGTTTTCTTCTTGTTGATAAAACTGCGACCGTCTTTTGTCGTTTTCTTTCTGCAGGCGTCTACAGTACGGCATGAGTTCGACGTCCATGGTCTCGCCGTGCTCTGAACAATAATTATGACATTTTAACATTATTTGGGTACGAGTTTATAATACACGAGGAGTGACGATCTATTGATATATTTATATTATATTTCTGAGAGAATCCACACCACTTTATATGGTTCAAATAAATTACCTTGCCGTTATTTGAGAACTTTTGACATACTTTCCTTCTCTTTTGAATTAGATACCGCAAACAATTGAATTTGTTTTTTGAATAAGAAGTTTGGGGTGTGGTTTTTAGAAAGTCTACAGGACCAATATGACGGGTGGTTTTGCACCTCGTTTAATCAGTCCACCTATCAAAAATAGGTATGTAACTTTATGTTATTCAGTACTCTAGAGGGTGATGGGTGGTTTTGCACCTCGTTTAATCAGTCTACCTATCAAAAATAAGTATATAGCTTTATTTTACTCAGTACTCTAGAGGGTGATGAGTGGCTTTGCACCTCGTTTAATCAGTTCATCTATCAAAAAACAAGTATGTAGCTTTATGTACTCTAGAGCCTATAGGGTGTCATGATCTACTTTTAAAAAAATCGGGAATTATATGAAAAAATGAGTCAACTATAGTTTGATTTCTATCCAGTGATTGTTGATAGCAAGATTTGATGCAGTAAATGTATTGTGATCGCTAGCGATCATCATTAAATTTGTTTGATATGCGGGAATAGTGCATGATATCTCAAGAACACGCAAACCTTTCTGATATGAGTGGTTCATAGTTAACGATAATCAAAACGTATCAAACACTTGTATGTCTTGTGTATTAATTGCCTAAATTACTTTAAAAACTGATCCGATTTTTCGGTTGGTGGAATTTCATAGAGTAGTACAAAATAAAAATAGCAGACATTCTTAAAATTCTTTCAAGATGAAAGATGCGTCGTTCAGATAAATTATATTTTAGATGCTGTACCAAGTCTACCAAACTGTATTATTCTACAAATATTTGAATCAAGATTAACAAATATACTAAGACGAAATGTGGCACTTTATCCTCTTGGGCTTGTTATAGTGCTAAAGGTTTTTAAGAGAGTGTTCTAATATTTAAATAGGGTCACCCTACTTACGCAGATAAACTCGACTTAAGGCGAGTTCAAACTGACACAGGTTGTAGTAGGATGCGTCCACGTTGATGACGGGTCTCATGTCGGTAGTTCGGTTGACTAGCACCAAAGGCGGTCTGCTCGAGTCGACGGGGGCGCTCAAAGGCCGTCTAAAAGAACACCACACGTCATGACATCCCAGCACACTCGTCACCACGGTGACATTTTGATTTCATACAATCAGCATTTCTGAAGATTTTATCATAATTTGTAACTGTCAGAATAACGTATTTTTATATATAGATATGATAACAGTAGCCCGTCTTGGGGCACTAACGTGTACTTTAATACGCTTTCACGCAAATTGTGTTTGCGCTCACTACCATTCGGACTGCCGATTGTTGTTCTCAGTAAATCCCTAGGGAAGAGATAATGGCCAGAGAGATAAAAAAGTGTATGCAAGGGGGACTGCACTTGAATGGACTTATGACCTGCTTAATAATCTGGAACAGGAAGATGACAAGCTCCTATCTGACAAGCTGATGTTACTGAAAATACGTAGCGGGATAAGGGAAAAAAGGAAGCAGCTGCAATGAAGCAGAAGACTAATTCAAACTATGTAAGGGATGTGTTCATTTTGAGTGTACTGTACATTGATTTAAAGTGTTTTTTCTAATTATTTTCGCACGTGAAATATAATGATGTATTCACAGACGCAGTCACAATAGGTGAGTACTACTTTGAAATGAATATGCTACAATCTCATGTTTTACTACATATGTGGATTTTCCGTGATTTTCGGCTATCCGCTGTATTCGTCCCCTCCATTGCCACGGACAATCGGGATGGATATATATATATATATATAATTAGCAGCATGCCTACTAGATCAGACTAGGCCAAATTAATACATCCTGCCGCTTGTAGGATAAACCGATATAGCCTGATGTTTTCAGGCAGTACACGTTTTCATTCTTCTTAACCCATACGATGAACCAACCTTGGGCAGGTTTCATCATTCACAGTTTACGCGCAAATGTCGTCGGCTAACCTAATCTAACCTAACCTAACCAAAATCTGGTTTGACCTAATCAAATTGTAGGCTATACTGATTTATCCTATGAGCTAGGCCAAAATTTCAGGATTAACGAATTTAGACTAGGCTAAACTAGTACATCCTGAGGCTCTTAGGATGTATAGATTTGACCTAGTTCGTTCTAGTTTGTCCTGGAATTGGGTTTGGACGATAACAAACATATAAACCCTAATATATCTATAAGGAAAACCATTTTTAGCTTTATGAGGTAACTGTATTATATTTGGAAGAAGGTACAGGAAAGGAGTTCTGATAGAATGAAACCTAGGTTGGGGGATCGGGCGGTAACGATAATTCAAGAGAAAACCATTACTTCTTTGTCCAGTGGCAGCAATGTTAAGTATGAACTGTGTTCCTCTTTTCATTATAAAAGTCCTATTGTATTTGTCACTTTTATATGTTTCTATCCACCTTTCCCGTACCGTTAAAGTGTAACAATTGCTACTTTAAATAATTCAAAGGGGAGGCGGGGGACAAGTCTATAAATAATTACTATGAAAATGAAAATACTTAACAAAGACAAATAAATATCCAGGAAAACTAAGATTGTATAGAAGTGTGTTCATTGTAGGCTTAGTAACATACACGTAAAGTTACCGAAGTTTGACCCTTTGTTTTGACAAGTTCAGGGACCCTTAGGATAATTTCACACCAACCCAGTCCAATCGAGTTAAGTTCAATCCAGTCAAATCACACTAGTCAAGGAGTTTCACATCGAATCAGTGGTTGACTTGACTTGACAAATTGTTACAATTAATTTATTGAGTCAATTGGCTTTGAATCAAATGGATTTGGATGTAACTACGTTTATTATTCTTCCTAGGATTGCTCGTAGAAAAATAATAAAATCTATGTAAATTAAAAGGATGGGTCCATCCAGTAAGGAGACACACGTTCGTTTCTTTCAAACCAGCTTTTCCTGATTTTCCTCATTTCTTACCAATAACCTTTTCATTTAGATGCTTTGGATGTCTTACATAATATATTTCACTATGATCCCCCCCTCCCAAAAAAATAATCTTTTCAACATATATTAGTAAAAACTTATGAAATCTTTGACCAAAATGAAAGAGAAATCGGTAATATCGAGCCTGATTGTTTATTCTAGCTCTATGATCTAAATCAGTGATCAGTTGATACCTCGGATATTGGTGTCTCAGATTTGTTTTCTGTTGTAAAATTTGATCTTTGGACGAAAGTGACAAGTGCGACGAAACTTCAAGTTCAGCTGTTTCAGTTTAAAATCCTTGTCTAGTGATAATGTATTTGTTTATTTACAAAATTGGTAGCCTGTACTTTTCTAAAAGTGTATTCTTACCTTTCGTATTTGAGTTTCCTCTCCTAAGAGGCTCCCTACTAAAGAGAGGCCAGAGATCATGCGGCCTCATCCTTAAAACAGCCCTTATCAATAGAAATTTATAACTTTGTCCAAAATAACTTGCTGAAATAAAACAATTTTAGCAACTTCTATGAAAACAATCATCATTTTTGTAACTTTATTTTTGTTTGACGGTTTTAACTAAAATAACGATAACATTCATATATATTTAAATTGTATAGGAATTGCTATTATAGGTGGATGAAAGAAAATGGCAACCGTTCCTTTTCCTATTATTGATGTTTTCATTTCGACTCGCATAGCGATGTTCAATTTTTTGTATGTTTGAAAAATATATGTAGGCCCACACTTTTATAAAAGAAATACATGTTATTTTAGTGACACTAGTCCTAGTTGAAAGTCCTTCATAGAATGGCTCCCACTTGGTCTCATTAACTATCACGTTCATTAATTTGTTATCAATAGATGTATATAAATTTTAAACATACTCCACAGCTGGATATTTAAATAGTACTTTTATTTTAAGCTTATTCGTGCATTTCATATATATTATTAAACGTAAAATAAGTAGTCACTAGCTGCTACTAAGTCGAAGGTCCCGGGTTCGATTCCCGTGTCCAGGTGTAATTTTTCAATTTTCATAATATGATATCTAAATGGTATTATCCTCACTAAAATGCACAAATGATATCTTCGGCTATTTGATTCATTCATATGCAATCCCATAAAATTAAAATATAATTGTCAAATAGCTGTAATAATATATGCCAATCACCGAGTCGTGGGTGGCTGCGATCATATATAATCACATATTTATAAGCTGATGACTTCCGCACGTCCATCATAGACTCTGCCTTAAGCTATGAGTGAAGAGTGAAGAATGACCATGAGTAAGGGATGAATCCTGGATAGCTCAGTGGTAAGAGCATTGGCGTACTAAGCCGAAGCTCCCTGGTACGATTCCCGTGTCCAGGTATCATTTTTAAATTTTCAGAATATGATATCTAAATAAAGGTTGGTTTGACGTTCAGTACGCGTGCCCACCAATGTGAATTACAGATACTGGCTGTACCAATCCAGCAACTTAACGAGACTTTTTATAGTACTAAGAAATTACCTGAGCGCCGCTAGTTAAGGTTCTTCTTAGTGTAATTAATAATATTTAGTACCGCATCTTACTACCCGTTGGGGTTATATGCTTTAAGTACTAATTACTCTAATGGATTTGGAATTGGGAAGGTTTAATTAGNAGTTCACCCGACCGAGATTCGAACCTTGATCTCCCGGCCCTCAGCAGTCGAGCTCAACACGACAAGCGCGTTAGCCAACTACACCACCGAGGCGGGTCTTAGTGTAATTGAGGGAAAATAAAATTAATACAATAAAAGGTAAAATTTATTTTTCGACAAAAAATAAAATTATTGTTACTAAAAGCCGAACCACTCCTATCGTAGCACCAGTGATCCCAATTTAACTTCTTAGGAGATATTGTTTGCCGGTTTTAATAATAGAGGTTTAGTTTTGTGTTAAACAAAATTTTCGTGGGAACACTTTTTTTTTAATCTGTAGACTATATACAGTAACAGTAGGCTGGCGACTATCCAGTCTAATGTGGTTTTTGACCGGTCCGGTTACCAAAAAAGCCAGGTAAATCAAATATTATTATTATTTAGCACTACGTCTTACTACCCGTTCGGGTTATACGCTTTAAGTATTAATTACGCTAATGGATTATGAATTGGGAAGGATGTATTAGAGGAAGTTAAAACGCATTTGAGTGGAGGGAGAGTGGGAAACCATTTAGTTCACCCGACCGAGATTCGAACCTCAATCTCCCCGTCCTCAGCAGTCGAGCTCAACACGACTAGTGTGTTAGCCAACTACGCCACCGAGGCGCGTTTAATTGCTTATAATTTTATATCATAGGTCAGTTCTAGTTTGCAATCACCGTACGACTAGTATTCATATCTAGCCCATACTTTGTAAAATTCATTTGTATGAGGGATTGTTTTCGTTAGTGAAAACATGCCAACAATGCAGTTCCATATTTATTTATTTTTAATTGGCGAAAGGCACAAGTAGAACAATTTATTCCAAGGATTAATCATTGACGAAGTTAGTGTATTAGCTAATAAGCCTGTGTTTAAAAAGTACACTTGAATTATTTTAATTTAACTAGCATTATTGTTACAACAATACAACATTATGACCTATTCGCATTCAATAATAGTTATTATAAGCTAATAAATGATAATAATGGGAATAGCTTTGGATCATTGTGATCCATTTGAGAGAACACGAATATTATGAATTAAGATGTTATAAACTTACCTTTTCGTTCCATTTTCTCTTCTCGTTGTCATCAACAATAGACAGCTGTTAAAATTATTTCAATTATTTATTTTTAGTCTTTCAGTTTAGGAGGCTTACTCCGAAAGCTAAAATGAAAGGCCACAACGTTAGTTAATTTGAGTCTGATGTCCCCTCCGAAATATCGAACTAATACAAATATTATTAGATTTATTTGACTTTATTTTACCAAAAGTTTATAAGTATTAAAATATTCTATAATAAATATTATTAAGATGAGAGGTTCAAAGCTTGAAATTACAATAGGCCTACCTTCGTTTCATGTACTTATAGTAAATGAGTACTTTCAAAAAACGTGATAACTTTTAACAAATAATTGATTTTTAAACAATACACTAACTATTGTTCTAAGACACAGTAAATACTCAATTAACATATAAATGGTGTATTTGTCTCCAATCAATATACCAAAGGAAATTCAGCTCTGCTCAATAAAATAAGTTTAAAATCGCAGAACACAATTTAAAATTAGTTGTCACAAGGTGGTAAACTTTTTAAAAATAAATGTGAAGAAACATGATTTATTTTATTTTAAATGAAGTGCTACAATCGATATAACTTTCCAAGGTCTGCTTATAAATAAAAGGTTGGGACACGCTAAACACATCGTTGCCATTGTGGGTTTGATCCTTTATTCAATATTTCTTAAATTTCAAATGTTGTAAGTTTGTTAAACTAGGCCGAACAAAATATTAGATAGATAATGATTTCTAAACAAAATATAAAATATTATTGTTTTTTTTTTACAAAGGCAGCAAAGAAATATTTATTTATTGTGTGCAGATTTAATGCCAACATATATTTACTTTGTAGATGGTCATTGCTTGAAAATCTCATCTAGGTTGGTTACACGATTTATGACATCTTTGGTGTTATCTACCGCACTTAACGGAGATGCTAGAATAACATGTACGATTTATAATACATGTGATGTTGCCTACCGCTCCCAGCGGTAATTTTGAAACAGGATTTATACGATTCTCATTTATCTCTATATAATAACTGGATGGACAAGACATGTGTGTCTGAAATTTTCGAGCTGTCGTCTGCACACCATTGTGTAGGAGAGAAAGAAATTTTCGAGCATATTTTTCTCTTACACACATTCAAGGCAATGTGGAATTTTGACACCATCCCCTAATTTGTATGAATAAATTAGATACATCAATGTATGTAATAGTTTAATCAAATAAATGTGTTAATAAAATATTTTAAGAGCATTACTATGTTCGAAACTAAATTTTTTAAATAAATTGATGTAGGCTAATACATACCATGATTTTGAAAGGCCTTATTTCGTACCAGAATCTTATCTATAGTAGTATTTTTGTAGAATAAAAGACCTTCCTATAGCTTGAATGATCGTTTTAAAATAAGGCTACTACGCCAATTTTGTCATTCAAACAAATGTAATCAAGTTGTTAGCTACCATTCCTTATTTTATTATAGTTATCAAATTTTCATTACAATGTTACAGTTTATTAATCTTATTCTAAAATTAATATACAAGCTAATAGCCAACTTTAAATATATTGTAGCCTTAGCAGAATGTAAACAACATGGGTAATAGCTACATGTTTTAATACATCAAAGATTTACTCTTGTTTGTATATTATTACCTGTGACACTGAAATGTATATTCTTTTGTGTAAATTTATATTCACCCAAGTGTAATTTAATACTTCACTACAGTGTTTTCAAATGAATTTACATGTATGTATCAAATACATGTTTTTGCACCAGAATATTGAAAGAAACCGTTAGAATTGTTCCCTCAAAATCAGACATGCTTGATAGTCTTTGGGCGCCTTAGTGAATATTTATTTCAAACAGGTGATTCTAAAATCAGGTGTTTTATGTCAACATATAGCTGTCAGAGTTTCGGACCATTGGGCAACTTAAAGAAAAGAATTTAAACAACGTGTCTACGTATTTACCTGGACATTTAACTTTATTTATTTTCATTCCAAGTTTCCTGTATTTTCAAATTATACATTTTTCCTGAATTTTTATTTTATACTGAGTGCGGAGCTGAGTCCTAGGTCCGGAACGGATGCTGGTCTAGCGGGAAGAGACGAGAAAACGTGGTTGGTGCAAAATATTTCTTGAATAATGCAAGTGGGAGATTTGGCTCCTAAGTTTTCTTTAGTTTTTCCATAATCTAAATTACCTTACCTGTGCCGTAAACTACTTTAAGATTACGACAACCACTACTTCGAAGACAGCGAGAGGATTGGAGAACAGTTTCTACTAAAATATGAGTAAATTAAAAAAATATATATTGCCTGCTTCTCACGACCGACTTACCACACTTCAACACGGGTGACTACGAGTCATTTTACTTACAACTACATAATTATGATTTCTTCGTTGATCCAAACCATACTTCAAAGACGTCATATTCACCACTACTTCATTTATTAAATACATAACCATTTTATACTAAGCAAGATTCAGTGAATAGACTTTCGACTTTGTAGTGAAAAATAACAAAATGTGTGTTATAAAAATTATATGGTTTTCTGGTTTAATATCAGTGTCTTCTGAATCCTGTTTACATAAATAACAATAGTTAACATCAAGATGTATAAAAATTGTGTTTTTGTTGGGCGCCACTCCTAGTATCTAGGAGAAAAAAAAATCAAAAGAAAAAACATTTACCTCGGCTAATTCAGACAGTGGCACGACGACTCTCAATACTCGAGACCACTGGGGAATACTTAAAATAAAACATGAGCAATTTAGATAAAAATGGATTGTTGAAATAAAAATGTAATTTAGACCACAATAAAAAATAAATATATAAAATAATAATTATTGGAACTTTTGTGAATTTATTATTTTTTCCCTTTGTACCACATCCTAATCCTACCTATGGAATTCCGGATAGTTACAATTCTAATTTAACAAAGTATAAAATAGTATTGTTGAAACAAAAGGAAGAGAGAAAAAAATCATACAATTAATATTAAGACATAAAATAAAAGGTTAATTAATTCTCTGAATTATATAGTCTTTCTGAAAATTCTTACATGAATTCTGATTTTTATAGAAGAGAGAAAGAAAATTAAAGTTGAAGAGTTGGCTTGACCTCACCCATGAATTAGTCCATATTGAAACACCAACTTCAGAAATTTGTTTCACTTTAGATAATGCAAATTCTTCCACAATTCAAACGAAAATAAATAGTCTAGTCCTTGCACATACACTTAGCTTGCCATTTTTGCTATTTGTACTTTAATTTACAACCGTTAATTCACTTTAAAGACAATTTGAAATAGGAGCTCCACAGATTTGGCTCCATGTTAGACCAACACCGAGGAAGAAGACCCAGTCTCCTACAGAAACCCTTAAAAATGAAATTTAAAAATGTTCTATTCTTTCCTTCCAAGTCCAAAGAGAAGACTAATATATTAAACCAAAAGATAAAATGTTGGCTATGGACTAGGGATAAAAATAAAATACAATGCTGGTTTAATATAAATATTGAATTGTATGCCAATGAATGTGAACAATGTTTTCATAAAATAATTAAATGTTTATTTCCATCTGTCAAAATTGAAAAGCGCGCTGGTTTTGAGTTATTTACATCAGCCTTGTTTATTCTTTTTTCTTATTTTACAATCACGAGATCCGCTACTCACTTGTTTGACAGATTTGCGCATGCGTTGAAATCGATAATGGCTGATGTTCATTATAAATACAAGAGTCAAACAAACTTATTAGAAGGATAATTAATATGTTTAATAAAAGGTAAGTGTTCTTCCTTAAATCAAAATTCCTTATTATGGATGTAAATAGTATTATTAGTCAGGCCGGCGACACAGCGGCCGAACTTTGAAGTCCTTAATTTCATACAAAAATAAATTGGAAACTATTCACAAAAATTATAAAAATATAGGTAAATACAAGTTAGGGTGGCAAATTACGTCACAACTTCAAACATTTTTCTTTACTTCTGGGAACTATTTTTTTTCTCAAATATTTAAATATAGAGCTGACTACGACCTTAAAACTACCTTTTTGATCGGGAGTATGTTCACATCTCAGTTAAACCGTTTTAAATTTTTATCTTCAATATTAAATTATATGTATTTTTCAAATAAACTCTTTAAAGGCCTTTAGCCAAATTTAATGCATAACATTTTTACTTATAGTTTTTCATTATTATTACTATTCTATAAACCTAAAAGTCAGTTTTATTAGTCATAAATTTCCTTCAAAAATATTTTTAATATAATTATATTATTTTGTATCTTTATCTGGAATATTTTATTTTTTGGCCAGCTAAGGTTTTATCTTTTTTTAAATGTTTTAAGGTTTTATTTATTTTAAATAAAAATGTCATAAAATGTCAAAGATTAGATTTGTTGTTTGGCATTACGTCTGCCAGGTAGATAAATTTACGAATATTTTTTTTGTATTGGAAGAATATAGTACTTAATGCTAAAATAAAATTAAATAGAAATTTTCAATGACGATACCTAACAATTTATAAGATGGTTTTGAAATGCTTGACAAGACTTAGAAAGCGAAATAAGCCATGTTCGCTTTAAAGCAGGTAAATGTGTATTTTATAGAAATATAGAGGCCTATAACAATTTGGGTGATGGTATAGTATTTTGAAAGAGGGGATCAAACCCTTATGTGATCTGGTAAGACAGTTTTGATACACCATTCCATTACTAGCTAATGTATACAAGCTGCGTGCATGCCTAGATAGATATTTCAATTTTATATTATTATTATTATTATTATTACTAGGACCGCGTATTACAAACCGTTCGGGTTATACGCACTTACGCTTATGTATAATGATAGGGTGGTTGTGAGATGAAATGGAGGACCTACAGTTTAACGTGGGATCCGAATCACGGTGGAGACCTGGCATTCCCCACATTTACCAGTTGTGATTAATACATGTCTTGTCAGAGGTGAAGGAAGGGTTTGGCAATCAGATAAATCTGCGCCGGGACCGAGTATTGAACCCTGGACCCTCAGCGCAGAGGTCCAACACCTTACCCCTAGGCATCAATTTTATAATGCATTAGATACTGTTTTGTGTATTAATATGTGTTAGTTGAGGGACATAATAATAACTAACTTTAGACTAGCATTGTTATTATATTAACGACTTGTTAGTTGAGAGACATAATAATAACTAACTTTAGACTAGCATTGTTATTATATTAACGACTTGTTAGTTGAGAGACATAATAATAACTAACTTTAGACTAGCATTGTTATTATATTAACGACTTGTTAGTTGAGAGACATAATAATAACTAGCTTTAGACTAGCATTGTTATAATATTAAATACTTGTATCGTAACCACATTGTTTCACGCACTAACTACAGATCGCATTGTCTTTTTAGAGATAACTGATAACCTTGGTGTTACCAACCCAACATACATTAACTTCCCTGGTGCAGTACTTATAACATATATATTTATTCAATATTATGTATTTGTTACGGTTAGCTTGATACATTAGATTAATATATATACATAAACATATACACAATGTATAGTAACCAACAGTTCTGGTGAATGTGATAAATATTTCATGCCGTCAAATTACTCACAATAACATGTTATTATGTATAATAATCAGGGCTGGTATAAGGCGTGTGCGTCGTGTGCAACCGCATACACAAAAAAGGGGGACAAAATTGCCCAATATAATATTTTGTTTGTTTTTATTTGCGAAAATATAAATATAATTAAAGAAAGTAATTTGTAAGTTGAATGCCTATTTCTTGAATTAATATTTACATCCATATCAAACAGAGTATTTTTTAATTTCAAATTAGTGCATTAGAATACACTAACAAATTAAAAACATTTTGAAGGCTGTTCGGTGCGACGCACCCATTGAACTCCATTGAATATACTAAGTTTATTGTCAAGTGCCAATTCAAAATAAACCTATATAAACGTGTGGGTGGCTTTAAGGATTATACTCACCATACCTACGTCAGTTGCTTCAGCTGAGAGAAGTTGTTCCAAGTTGAAGTTATTAAAAACATATTTGAGATCAATTTCTTCTCAGGACAGGTTGAACAATTTATCAATACTATCGATTGAAAATGAGATATCCTAATTGGACTAAAACGATTTAATTAACACTTTTGATTCTATAAAAGCTAGGAAATTCCATATTTAAAACAGTGGTCCTCAAATTTACTAAAAGGGCCATATTAGAATATTCAAAGCTCTAGGTGGGTTGAATTGAGCACGATAAGTACAATACACCCATTATATATATAATTTATAATTTCGTTCTAGATCTCATTTCGATATAATATGCATATCTTATAACCATAGTATGATGATATTGAAACTATTGTGAGATAATTGATATGTATAGCCCCGGGATCGAGCGATAATTATAGTGATATTTGGTATTTTATGAGATAATTGGTGTTTATAGCCCAGTGATCGAAAGCCAATTATAGTGATATTTCTTACACTTATGAACTAAGTAAGACTTTTAAATTTGAACACTATTTATTCAAATCATGGCACTGATTTATTACAACTTTCTGTAGATTTATGTTACCGGCACTGTTAACATTTTGTATTACTGCTCTTTTAGCGAGTTCTGTTTTATTACAAAGTACTTGTGTATTGCTGTCCACTGTGATGGATTCATACGCACAAGCGGCTTATATATGACCTACCTTTAACCTCTCGGACCTCTTGTAACCAGTGTCAAAACCGACTAATTTAAAGAGTCCTGGCGACAGGTATTGTGAAGGTTAGCTTCCTATTGGGCAAAGGGAGCTAGCGTCACTTGCTTTTTTGGTAAACGCTACGGAGTTGATTTTTGAAAGAAAAAATAAGTTTAAATGTTTCAATTCGTTGACATTAGTTCTAAAAAGCGCGTGGTTCTCCATATGAAATATTGAAATGATATTTTACATACAATACTTTAAATAAAAATGCACTCCATCCATGACTTTTTTAATATATGAGAGGGGTCCAAATCAGTATCATTACAATAGTTAAACATGACTAAAGTGTAAGCTGTGCAGCCAACATATTTACCCTCTTCTTCCTCAAATCGGAAACATATCTCGTACCAGACCCTCAACTCAAAATACACTTTATAGAACGTGGATAGCGCGGATTTTGTACAGTGCATTAAGGAGAACCATCATCTCTGTATTTGTCTTTTTTTATGTTTTTCAAAGAGTCCGCTGGCCGTAGATTGGGTACCCCTGATTTAGAATATACCTGATCATTTTTGTAAAAGAGATTACGTTGTGTTAGTAGTAGAAAGTTCTATCACGATTCATATACTTAGAAACTAAATAGGAAATGAAACAAAATATTAAAATTTTACTTTTCTTTTTATTTCCCAAACATAATATTAATGAAATTCCACGTTTTTGTAGTTCTTGAAAGTTTAGTATATTTTATACCTCCTTGTATATTTTTATATTGTATACCTCACTTTACAGTAGACAAACAAAAAGAGTCAAAAAACCTTTTTTAAGAAAAAAAAGGAAAAATTAAAATATATTATGGATGAAAATACATTGACGTCATCGTCTAACTGTTATAAAAAATACAGTATTTTTTTAGTTATAAGAAAAATTCGCCAGTAAAGAAATGTATAAATAGAGTCTAGTTTTAAAATGGCTATATTTAGTATTCTCCCAGTTTTTTCAGATGGAGCGGTGGAAGGGGGCGTAAAATGTGAGTTTTGTACACACAAAATCTTTGCCTTAGACCGGCTATGATAATAACCAGCACCTTCTGGGTAAAGTAATAAATCTCACGTTTGTGCAAGTTTGAGCCTGTCTGGGTCTGGCGTCTGTTGTGCATATCAATCGAGGTCCACCTTTTTTTATTGAATGTGGATGTGTATGTTATTATTATTAGCACCGCGTCTTACTACCCGTTCGGGTTATACGCACTTATGCTAATGTGTAATGGTAGGGTGATTGTGAGAAGGGTTTGGTAATCAGATAAATCTGTGCCGGGACCGGGGATTGAACCCCGGCCGCCAGCACAGAAGTCTGACACCTTACTCCTAGACTGCCAGGTCACCTATTTTGATATGGAATCTGTTCGTTTAACCTAACCTAACCTTTAGAATATTATAAGTTATCACTTCAGTCAAACAGGTTTTAAATTGCATGTATTTGATCACATTAACTATACTAATATCGGTCACTTTGGAAAATAGCCGGTCATTAAGCATAAAACTAATTTATTGCTTTAACGCTAACATATACAGGGTTTCAATTCAAGAGTAGTGTAGCACAGTGTATGTAAGATGCTTCAATTTATGCACAAAATACATTGGCTACTCATTAGGGCTTGTAACATGGGCGCTCATAAAATTAATGTGTGATAAGTAGCCACATTTATATCGATAGTGTCACTCCCTAGTGCTAATTGTAAAGTGTTAAAATCATCCTCCAATAGTCTAATCCTTTGCGTTATTACAAAAGTGTTTACAGTTGAGTTTATTGAATAAGGTAGTTTTTTTACACCTCTTACTGTTTTCAAACTTTGGCCCAGATCAGTTTTTTATTCAAGCCATAAATGTTTCAACATTTTAGAAAACATTCTAATTGAATCTTTCCTAAGGAGTAAATGAATATTATAAAAGCTAAGACTTAGATATTGTCGTTAATAATTTACAGAGGTATGAATTCAAATAAATTGAATATTGAGGATAAATGTCGTTATGATTAACACTTTTACATGATGTTTATACTCAATTTTGTCGGTTTTTTCTTTACACACTTCGATATTTAACATATTCACCTTGACTATATTTAATATAGTATATTTTAAATATAAGACAAAATTGAGTATAGACAGCTTGTAAAAATGTTAATCATAACGACATTTATCCTCAATATTCAATTTATTTGAACTCGTACATTTGTAAATTATTAACGACAATATCTAAGTCTTGGCTTTTATAATATATTTTTCACTGCCGCTTTGCTAGGCCTGTCGCAGCTTTATATGCCTTACAATCTATCTTAACACTAGGACATACACAACATCCAGTCCCCGGCCGTTAATTCAGCACTTTGTAAGGGTATATTTCGCCCATAATAAATTTTTCGACCATGCCGGGAATTGGACCCAGGACCCTTAGCTCAGTAAACAGACACGCTACTGACTGAGCTTAGGTTTCAGGTTGACTATTGTAGATGAAATGTAAAACTCTTCTTTTAAAATTATGTCAAATTAATATCTATATATATTGTAAATATTGCTTTATTTACAAAATTCAGTATAAGTATAATTCTATTTCTGTTTTTCCTTTTCTTCTTTTTTCCCCAGGCTATTTTTTATTGTAGGAATATGCCAATAATAAATCGAAATGACTTCGTTTCATTCTGATCGATTAATTTTGAATTTTTTTATTCTATATTTTATTATAAATTTAACAACTCCGCCATTATCGATAGACTATCGTTAGCCAGGTTCGATAGTATCGAAACTATAGATAGTGTTAACTATCGATTATTTTACCCACCCTAATTCATTGTATCAATGTTGCTGACCACACTGATTAAGAGTATGACACTGGAAACTCACCAGTCCTTGCATTCATAATAACTGTGTTATCAAATTCTCTCTTTATATTCTTGATCCCTTTCTTGGGCCGTATTCTGATATCATAATAATACAACTCTTTAAAAGAGGAATGGTGGTTGATAAAGCTTTTGAGTACAATAAATAGTATATTATAATGTGTCCCTCGACAGTGGTCAAACGATCTAACTGTAAAGTCTCTAGCTCAGAATATATTGGAATATCAGTGATGGGGAGGTCAAGGTTAGAATCTGGGGTGGGTGCACTGGGGGCTATTTGCCTAGTACTATGATTTTCTTACCTCCTCTTCCTGATAATTTGGGTGCACTCTATTTAAGCTCCCTTCCCTATTTTCCGTTAATAACATTTAGTGTTGAACGTTCTAATACTAAAAAAAACTGGCCCCACACTACTTGGCAAACATAGGTCAGCATGGACAAATATGAGCAAATACCATAGTGTGGGACGGTCACTTGTGGATAAAAACACCCTTAGTACACCCGGTTAGGGTTCAAACCATACCCTCCCTGTCGTGGGTAAACGATATCAGACGATATTTCTCTAGTCCACGTGGCAACTGATGCCAGTCACACGATTCTTCTCCTGTCTGAGTCACTGCGGCAAATGTGTGGTCCCAGAGGTTGTACTCACAGTTTGCACCTTCCTGGACGGGATCTGGAGGTTGAAGGAGTAGGTCTGCTGCTGACCGGCCACCGAAATACTAGCAGATCCACTCTTGTGAAATGATTTAAAATAACTCGTTAAATATAAAGTGTTTGTCGTGCTCGTTTTGTATTGATTTGTTTCAATACACCACATCCATATTGCAAACAATGAACAGAGATATTTAACGTTCACTTTTTGAACCGACTGCTTATATCAACACACGGGAATTTCTATGAGTGAGAATGAAGGGGCCTACCAATTTTGTCAGGAAAGAACATACTTTCCAGGGTTAGTTTACATGCCACAACCAATATGGGACCGACGGCCTTACTTCCCCTCCGAAGGATGTTGTGTTACGGATTTTTATTGCTCAAGAAAAATCTATCAACTACAGCTGGGTTTGAACTCATGTACATCGGGTCCTGAGGCGAGAATTTTACCTCAAGAGCACCGAGGTCGATGAAAACAATCTAATATATCTGTTTATTCACTAGAAAATAAAATATATTGATCACCAGCTGTTTTCAATTTGTATCGCAAAGCATTATGGGTCAGCATACATTTCTGCCAACGTGTGAATTTCTGTCCAACTCGAGCACACTCAGCTCTATGTGCTCGATGAACGTGTGAATAAAGCTCTATCGGATGGGAGGTATCGGTGACGAAGAGCTAGAAGGGGTACATCAGGCTACGGGCCCCTGAAGGGGCGCGCGACTGGCAATGGGCAACACCTATCTAGGTGATTGTCATTTCTGACCGGACCCAACCACACACCTGTGTAACATTTTCAGCCTCTTGCTCAGGATTTCCCAAAGAGCGGACCGCGAGATTCTTGAGTGCGGGATCCGCGAAAGTTTTTAAATTTCTGTTGTATTTGTTATTTAAGTCGATTCATGTTGTAATTTTATTATTTAGTGTTAGTTTGAATCGAAATATAAAGATGAATGCTTTAGAGACCTATTTATATTAAACTATAATTAAGGAATTAAAAATCTTGTTCCATTCAAATATGGTTAGATCCGTATCAAGAATTAAATTATGAGTTTATGTTTTAAGATAGCGGGCTCAATACAATATTATATTGATTATAAAAGAATGAATTTTGTATTAATTATATAGATTTATATATACTTTGGATTGAAAAAGACCTGAACACGAGAATCAAGCCCTAGACCTTTGGTTTAGCATGTGAATGCTTTTACCACTGAGCTATCCAGGAATCGTCACTTGCTCAGGGTTATTCTTCACTCATATTTTAAGGCAGAGCCTGTGATGGACGTGCGGAAATCCTCAGCTACATTTGAGCGATCAATTAAGATCACGAGTTATCAGATAACGCAGCCAACATCGACTTGGTAAGTCCTTATGTTACCAATAGTACACTACAATTGTACAAATGTGCATATTAAGATAGATTAAATATTCAAACTATTACATTTGTTAGTAACGGTTATAGCCGCATCTAAATATCAGGACTATTCCTGGATAGCTCAGTGGTTATAGCATAGGCGTAATAAACCAAAGGTCCCGGGTCATATTCACGTGTTCAGGTGTCATTTTTCAATTTAAAGAGTATTATATTTATATGCTATAACCGTAACTAACAAATATAAGAGCTTGGATATTTAATCCCTGCATAAAAATAGAGCTTATCATTCATTCACGATCTTAGTTTACTTGGATGACAGCTCAAAAAGTTACTAAAATAGTAATGTATCCCTACGCCAACAGCTGACATCCTTCACTTTGGATAACTGCAATGAAAACATATGATAATGTATGAATGTGATAGTTAACCACAGTAATTTAGACCAATATTATTTATATTTATTTGAGGTTTGGCACAAAGCTTATTTATCGTTTTATTCTCCTTAAAAAAAATATTATTCACATCACTTTCCCAAAAGGTCTAACGAATATTGCTTCAAAATGGTTACCGACAAATTTAAACCATGTATTTGAGCGTTACTTAAACATGTTTTTTACAATAGTAAACCCACACAGTGGATACATATATTTTATTCACTTAAATATTTCGAAACACGATAATATATCCATAAAATAATTTATTACATATAAAAAATGACAAGTATTTTCTTTTTTCCAAGTAAATACAATGCCGGTATTAAAAGGTATTGATGTATACACTATATTACACATTATAGATAACATTCCAAAACGAAGAATAAGTTATTTTAATTTTGTTTAAAATATTGTTTCGAGTTGGATCAAAATAAATTATTAAAAGTAATGAAATAGTACGAGAAAACTTAAGTTTACGTTATTTTAAATGTAAAATATAACATGTAATTAAAATATTAACATCCATAGCAAAACAGTGATCTTTTACAAGTGTTGGCAACCCGTAACCTAAATATATGATTTTGGAACTGTCATCCAGGTAAAAACCTATCATTAACAGACTACCAAGGTCAAAGCAAACTGTATCCAAAATAAAATTAGTTAAAATACAAATAAATTAAAACTCATCACATAAATAAACTGGAAACAATTTCTTCCTGAATACTAATTCGCAGTAAATAAAAATATTCTAATTTTTTGCAATCAATTATATTATATTATATTATATTTAACTAATTAACTTAAAGCATCAACTCATCATTGACTGATTGATGTAGATCAAACCATAATGTAATGCAATAAGCTGTAATAATTATTATATAAACATTTGTATTTTATTTTTTATTAATTATTAAATTTGACTTTCTTTACTAATATTGAAAATGGTTTTTTAATAACAACCACAATGAAAGTAGTATCTGATATAATGAACATCAAAGAGTTGGTGAAACATCTGCACAGAACTTTGTAGAAAAGGATAAACTGGAAAATATTCACCCTGAAAACACCTAAATTTTACAACAATTCATCCGACAATCCTTGGGAAAGCAAGTCTTCTTTCATGTACAGTTAATTATGATAATACATTACATTTTTAACATCAATACAAAACGTATTTTTTGATAATTTGTTTGGTTAACTAAAAAAATATTGTTTTAGTGATTAGTTGTTTACTTCATGTGAAATATTATCAAACAGCTGGATTTAAATAATTGCTTATGGGCCTTGTATTTGAAAAACAACTTTAGTTAGTAATCTAATCAAACATCTATGAAAAACTTTTGAAAATTAATTTATCTTTTAAATACACAAAAATAATGTCATACATTTCGTATGTAAAGTTATTTTATCGCTTTCATCTAGATTATTTTGATTTTGTTTCCTATTGTTAGACATCAATGCTGCATGAACGCTCACAATGAGCGCTCGTGTGAACGAACGATTATACGTACTTTATAATTATGTGTCCTACTCCAGTCAGTGAGACAAACTGTTGAGATATATAAAATGGCAATAACCTTATAACAATATCCCTGGCTACAAAATGTAATAGACCAGAGGTGGAGAAAGATAAAATGAAGAAAGGTGACACGACTAAAAAATACAATACGACATATTTTATTCTGTCGGCTTTCTCCTCTATTTGGTGATGTGAATTTTGATCAAGAAACAACATTCCATAGAGTTTTCATCCCACAGCTTCCACTTGACGTCGTACACCATCTGAAAAACAAAGGTGCTTTATACTGCTGCCAAAATAAAAACAACACTTTTCCTTACTACCTACACTGGTGCAATTAAATTGCTATACGAAGGGGGTATTTACAGATACAACAAATACTTTTGCTACATATCCATATTCGTTAAATTAGAGTTCATCTCACGTGTCTAAATCATCAATAGTTTTTTAGGTAATCTTTCTTTACATTAACATTTAAATGGACAATACAGGCTTTGGGCATACTATTAGCGCGCTTGCAATGAATAACAAGATTTAACCTGACTATTAGCTCCCTTGCAATGAAGAACAATCTTTAACCAGACTATTAGCTTGCTTGCAATGAAGAACAATCTTTAACCAGACTATTAGCTCCCTTGAAATGAAGAACAATCTTTAGCCAGACTATTAACTAGCTTGAAATGAATAACCAGCTTTAACCAGACTATTAGCTCACTTGCAATGAATAACAATATTTAACCAGACTATTCGCTCGCTTGAAATGAAGAACAAGCTTTAACCAGACTATTAGCTCGCTTGCAATGAATAACAGTCTTTAACCAGACTATTAGCTTGCTTGCAATGAAGAACAATTCTTAACCAGACTATTAGCTCGCTTAGAAAGAATAAGAAGCTTTAACCAGACTATTAGCTCGCTTGCAATGAAGAACAAGCTTTAACCAGACTATTAGCTTGTTTGCAATGAATAACAATCTTTAACCAGATTATTAGCTCGCTTGCAATAAATAAGAAGCCTTAACCAGACTATTAGCTCGCTTGCAATGAAGAACAGTCTTTAACCAGACTATTAGCTTGCTTGCAATGAATAAGAAGCTTTAACCAGACTATTAGCTTGCTTGAAATGAAGAACAATCTTTAACCAGACTATTAGCTTGCTTGCAATGAAGAACAATCTTTAAACAGACTATTAGCTCCCTTGCAATGAATAAGAAGCTTTAACCGGACTATTAGCTCGCTTGCAATGAAGAACAAGCCTTAACCAGACTATTAGCTCGCTTGCAATGAAGAACAAGCCTTAACCAGACTATTAGCTCCCTTGCAATGAAGAAATATCTTTAACCAGACTATTAGCTCGCTTGCAATAAATAACAAGCCTTACCAGACTATTAGCTCGCTTGAAATGAGGAACAGTCTTTAACCAGACTATTAGCTTGCTTGCAATGAATAAGAAGCTTTAACCAGACTATTAGCCTGCTTGAAATGAAGAACAATCTTTAACCAGAATATTAGCTTGCTTGCAAAGAAGAACAATCTTTAAACAGACTATTAGCTCCCTTGCAATGAATAAGAAGCTTTAACCAGACTATTAGCTCGCTTGCAATCAAGAACAAGCCTTAACCAGACTATTAGCTCCCTTGCAATGAAGAACAATCTTTAACCAGACTATTAGCTTGCTTGCAATGAAGAACAATCTTTAACACGACAATTAGCTCACTTGAATGAAGAACAATCTTTAACCAGACTATTAGCTTGCTTGCAATGAAGAACAAGCCTTAACCAGACTATTAGCTCCCTTGTAATGAAGAACAATCTTTAACCAGACTATTAGCTTGCTTGCAATGAAGAACAATCCTTCACCAGACCATTAGCTCACTTGCAATGAAAAACAATCTTTAACCAGACTATTAGCTCGCTTGCAATGAAGAACACTCTTTAACCAGACTATTAGCTCCCTTGCAATGAAGAACAATGTTTAACCAAACTATTAGCTCGCTTGCAATGAATAACAAGCATTAACCAGACTATTAGCTTGCTTGCAATAAAGAACAATCCTTAACCAGACCATTAGCTCGCTTGGAATGAAGAACAGTCTTTAACCAGACTATTACCTCGCTTGCAATGAATAACAAGCATTAACCAGACTATTAGCTCGCTTGCAATGAAGAACAATCTTTAACCATACTAGAAGTACTTTTGCTATGAAGAACAAGCTTTAACCAGACTATTAGCTTGCTTGCAATGAAAAACAATCCTTAACCAGACCATTAGCTCGCTTGCAATAAATAACACTCTTTAACCAGACTATTAGCATGCCTGCAATGAAAAAAAACCTTAACCAGACTATTAGCTTGCTTGCAATGAATAAGAAGCTTTAACCAGACTATTACCTTGCTTGCAATGAAAAACAATCCTTAACCAGACTATTAACTCGCTTGCAATAAAGAACAATCTTTAACCAGACTATTAGCTTGCTTGCTATTAAAAAAAAATCCTTAACCAGACCATTAGCTCGCTTGATATGAAGAACAAGCTTTAACCATACTAGAAGTACGCTTGCAATGAAGAACAAGCTTTAACCAGACTATTCGCTTGCTTGAAATGAAGAACAATCTTTAACCAGACTATTAAATAGATTGCAATTAAAAACAATCCTTAACCAGACTATTAGCTTGCTTGCAATGAAAAACAATCCTTAACCAGACTATTAGCTTGCTTGCAATTAAAAACAATCCTTAACCAGACTATTAGCTTGCTTGCAATTAAAAACAATCCTTAACCAGACCATTAACTCGCTCGCAATGAAGAACAAGCTTTAACCATACTAGAAGTACGCTTGCAATAAAGAACAATCTTTAACCAGACTATTCGCTTGCTTGAAATGAAGAACAATCTTTAACCAGACCATTAGTTAGCTTGAAATGAATAACCAGCTTTAACCAGATTATTAGCTCGCTTGCAATGAATAACAAGCTTTAACCAGACTATTAGCTCGCTTGCAATGAATAACAAGCTTTAACCAGACTATTAGCTCGCTTGGAATGAAGAACAATCTTTAACCAGACTATTAGCTTGCTTGCAATTAAAAACAATCCTTAACCAGACCATTAGCTCGCTTGCAATGAAAGAACAAGCTTTAACCATACTAGAAGTACGCTTTCAATGAAGAACAATCTTTAACCAGACTATTCGCTTGCTTGAAATGAAGATCAATCTTTAACCAGACTATTAGCTAGATGGCAGTTAAAAACAATCCTTAACCAGACTATTAGCTTGCTTGCAATGAAAAACAATCCTTAACCAGACCATTAGCTCGGTTGAAATGAATAACAATCTTTAACCAGACTATTAGCATGCTTGCAATGTAAAACAATCCTTAACCAGACTATTAGCTTGCTTGCAATGAATAAGAAGCTTTAACCAGACTATTAGCTTGCTTGCAATGAAAAACAATCTCTAACCAGAATATTAGCTTGCTTGCAATGAAGAACAATCTTTAACCAGACTATTAGCTTGCTTGCAATTAAAAACAATCCTTAACCAGACTATAAGCTCGCTTGCAATGAAGAACAAGCTTTAACCTGACTATTCGCTTGCTTGAAATCTAAAACAATCTTTAACCAGACTATTAGCTAGATTGCAATTAAAAACAATCCTTAACCAGACTATTAGCTTGCTTGCAATAAAAAAAACCATCCTTAACCAGACTATTAGCTTGCTTGCAATGAAAAACAATCCTTAACCAGACTATTAGCTAGATTGCAATTAAAAACAATCCTTAACTAGACTATTAGCTTGCTTGCAATGAAAAACAATACTTAACCAGACTATTAGCTTGCTTGCAATTAAAAACAATCCTTAACCAGACCATTAGCTCGCTTGCAATGTAGAACAAGATTTAACCATACTAGAAGTACGCTTGCAATGAAGAACAAGCTTTAACCAGACTATTCGCTTGCTTGAAATGAAGAACAATTTTTAACCAGACTATTAAATAGATTGCAATTAAAAACAATCCTTAACCAGACTATTAGCTTGCTTGCTATGAAAACAATCCTTAACAAGACTATTAGCTTGCTTGCAATTAAAAACAATCCTTAACCAGACCATTAGCTCGCTTGCAATGAAGAACAAGCTTTAACCATACTAAGAAGTACGCTTGCAATGAAGAACAACCTTTAACCAAACTATTCGCTTGCTTGAAATGAAGAATAATCTTAAACCAGACTATTAGCTAGCTTGAAATGAATAACCAGCTTTAACCAGACTATTAGCTCGCTTGCAATGAATAACAAGCTTTAACCAGACTGTTAGCTCGCTTGCAATGAATAACAAGCTTTAACCAGACTATTAGCTCGCTTGCAATGAAGAACAATCTTTAACCAGGCTATTAGCTTGCTTGCAATTAAAAACAATCCTTAACCAGACCATTAGCTCGCTTGCAATGAAGAACAAGCTTTAACCATACTAGAAAGTACGCTTGCAATGAAGAACAAGCTTTAACCAGAATATTCGCTTGCTTGAAATGAAGAATAATCTTTAACCAGACTATTAGCTATCTTGAAATGAATAACCAGCTTTAACCAGACTATTAGCTCGCTTGCAATGAATAACAAGCTTTAACCAGACTATTAGCTCGCTTGCAATGAATAACAAACTTTAACCAGACTATTAGCTCGCTTGCAATGAAGAACAATCTTTAACCAGACTATTAGCTTGCTTGCAATTAAAAACAATCCTTAACCAGACCATTAGCTCGCTTGCAATGAAGAACAAGCTTTAACCATACTAGAAGTACGTTTGCAATGAAGAACAAGCTTTAACCAGAATATTCGCTTGCTTGAATTGAAGAACAATCTTTAACCAGACTATTAGCTAGATGGCAATTAAAAACAATCCTAAACCAGACTTTTAGCTTGCTTGCAATTAAAAACAATCCTTAACCAGACCATTAGCTCGCTTGCAATGAAGAACAAGCTTTAACTATACTAGAAGTACGCTTGCAATGAAGAACAAGATTTAACCAGACTATTTGCTTGCTTGAAATTAAGAACAATCTTTAACCAGACTATTAGCTAACTTGAAATGAATAACCAGCTTTAACCAGACTATTAGCTAGCTTGCAATGAATTAGAAGCCTTAACTAGACTATTAGCTTGCTTACAATGAAGAACAAGCTTTAACCAGACTATTAGCTTGCTTGCAAATAATAACAATTTTTAACCAGACTATTAGCTTGCTTGCAATGGAGAACAAATTTTAACCAGACTATTAGCTCCCTCGCAATGAATAAGAAGCTTTAACCAGACTATTAGCTCGCTTGCAATGAAGAACAATCTTTAACCAGACTATTAGCTCCCTTGCAATGAATAACAATCCTTAACCAGACTATTAGCTTGATTGCAATGAAGAACAAGCCTTAACCAGACTATTAGCTTGCTTGCAATGAATAACAAGCTTTAACCAGACTATTGGCTCCCTTGCAATGAAGAACAATCCTTAACCAGACTATTAGCTCGCTTGCAATGAAGAACAAGCCTTAACCAGACTATTGGCTCCCTTGCAATGAAGAACAATCTTTAACCAGACTATTAGCTTGATTGCAATGAAGAACCATATTTAATCAGACTATTAGCTCCGTTGCAATGAAGAACAATCCTTAACCAGACTATTAGCTCCCTTGCAATGAAGAACAATCTTTAACCAGACTATTAGCTTGATTGCAATGAAGAACAAGCCTTAACCAGACTCTTAGCTCCCTTGCAATGAAGAACAATCTTTAACCAGACTATTAGCTTGCTTGTAATGAAGAACAATATTTAAGCAGACTATTAGCTCGCTTGCAATGAAGAACAATCCTTAACCAGACTATTTGCTTGCTTGCAATGAAGAACAATCTTTAACCAGACTATTAGCTCGCTTGCAATGAAGAACAATCTTTTACCTGTCTATTAGCTCCCTTGCAATGAAGAACAATCTTTAACCAGACTATTAGCTCATTTGCAATGAATAACAAGCATTAACCAGACTATTAGCTTGCTTGCAATGAAGAACAATCCTTAACCAGACCATTAGCTCGCTTGCAATGAAGAACACACTTTAACCAGACTATTAGCTCGCTTGCAATGAAGAACACGCTTTGATCAGATTATTAGCTCGCTTGCAATGAAGAACACGCTTTGATCAGATTATTAGTTCGCTTGCAATGCAGAACAAGCTTTGATCAGATTATTAGTTCGCTTGCAATGCAGAACAAGCTTTAATTAGATTATTAGTTCGCTTGCAATGAAGAACACGCTTTGATCAGATTATTAGTTCGCTTGCAATGCAGAACAAGCTTTTATCAGATTATTAGTTCGCTTGCAAGCGACCTCTTGGTATAATAATTTCAAAGTCACACGAATACTACTATTTTTATGCACAACATTTTCCTACCTGGCAGACTATCCCCATATTTACACTATTGGGTAAGGATGAGAAAGGTGACTTTTAAATTAATCTACCTGCATCTGCATGGAGGGTTTGTGGAAAGTCATTTTAGATTTTAAAAAACACCCTTATTACACCCGGTTAGGGTTCAAACCATACCCTCCCTGTCGTGGGTAAACGATATCAGACGATATTTTTCTAGTCCACGTGGCAACTGATGCCAGTCACACGATTCTTCTCGTGTCTGAGTCACTGCGGCAAATGTGTGCTCCCAGAGGTTGTACTCACAGTTTGCACCTTCCTGGACGGGATCTGGAGGTTGAAGGAGTAGGTCTGCTGCTGACCTGCCACCGTGACGCAGTTGGTATACTCGCAGGCGTCAGTGTCCATTCCAATGAAGGGTATATCCGTGGTGCTAGCCCAGTAGGCTCTGCTGCTGAGCGAGGAAGTTGATACTCCTGAGGGACAGAGGGCGTGTAGGGATGAACATAGTTGTACTCTCTCATTCAGAACAATATGAGAAGCAGGGATGAACAAAGTTGTACCTCTCACATGCAGAACAATATTTTTTCTTTGTATTGCGTCTAACTACCCGTCAGTATTATCCATATTTACTAATGGGGTAGAGATGATAAAGCTATAGATTAGAGTAAAAGTACCCACATTTGCGTGGAGGGTCGAGATAATTTAGGAAAAAACCCCGTTAGTACAACCGGCCTGAAATCTAACCTCAGCATCCTCGTCACCAGCAAACCAGACTCATCGAGTTTGACATTTAGTCTCCGCGCCCATCGATACGTGAGTGAAGGAACACAACACAAGGTTTGGATTAGTTTTTAAGATCTCGCAACACTTTGCAGCTAAATACTACACCCTAACCCATGGCTTCTTTGGTGCTGACTGACAGTTGACAGCTTTGAAAAGTAACTAGACCAAATTATGTATCCCTATGCCGAACCATATGATCTTCAAAAGCATGTGTATTTAGCAGCTGTCACTTCAGACAGTTAAAATATAATTTCTATACAAGAAACATATATGACTGTTTTATTTAATATTTATTGTTGACCTTGATATGTTGATGTTAGGCCTAGTATTAATTATTATTATTTTCCACAATATTAACATTTAAAAAATATATTGTATTTAACCCTATATTAGTTTTTATTATTATAAATTATTATTTTTTAATTATTTTACAAATTATTATTTGTTAATAGTAGTCTATTATTAATAACATTATAAATGTGAAAAATCTGAATGTTTTCCAAGGATAGCACGCTCACACACCGAAATAATATTCACAAAAGAACACACAAATTACTAAGTAGCCGAATTAATATTCAAAAAAGACACTGTATTATTCAAATTTGTAATAAAATTACTAACGGTAGCATAGAGACGCCTAAATACAAATCAATAGTACTCAACTATAAAATAGTTGGTTCTTGAACTTGTTGACTCACGCACGTGGTTTTATTAACCGTATTTTATACGATAATTCACTGTTATATTGTATATTATTTAAAGTTGTTAGATTTTGGTTATGAGAATAAGCGTTTGGTTGGTTGTTTATTATTGAAGTTTTCTTTTGCTGTTTAATTCAAATTAATTATTAAAAGCAAGAGAGCGTTAAAAGTGACCTTATATGCTGAAAACAAATATGATGTCCACTGGATAGAAGCTATGCTTCTAGTTGATGACGTAGGGGACTTGTTGCAGGTTGGACGGCGAGTTATATTAATACTCGTGTTTACAAAATTTAAACTTTATATTATTTCACAAACATTTTGTATGTTTTTTCCTCTTTATTATCACAAACCATTTATTTATGTTAAATATATGCGAGGGCAGTTATAAACATATTAATAACTGAATATAATACAATTAAATGTAAAATTTCACGCTCTATTTAACCTGTAATTGCCACAAGAGTTAAAAGAAAAACTAGAATGAATTTACTAGACTTTTTTTTATTAAATATGTTTATGGAAAATAAAAGTATACTGTAATCTTTGGGGAAGTATTGTTAAAAGTAATTGGTAATATTTTTAGTGATAATAATAGTAGTAATTAGTAAATAATTATTATTTCCAAATATGGTGACAAAGGTTACTTTCAGACAATGTTGGCATTACTGATACCATCTGCTAGCTCCTGCTAGCTGTCACGTAAAACCAAATAAAATAATGCTACTGTATAATCGTCAACTATAAGTGAAGGAGTACCTGGATCGATTCCTTGTGGTGTTAACGTAGTTATTCACTATTTATTAATGTGTGGGTTATTCCTGTTAACAAATTAATAAATATCTGGACGCTGGAGGTGTGGATTGCATAGTATGTTGTCCTAAGTTATGTTAGTATGTAGACTGTAGAGCATATTCTGGTACAATCTGTGTGTTTGTAAAATGAACTTTAAATACACTATACCCTAACTAGAATACATGTCTTCTTCGGGCTTAAAGACGCGCTATGTGTTAGGGATGAGGAAGGTTGAATTTAGAGGGAGTGTACCCATATTTGCATGGAAGGAGATTGAAACCCACCTAGTAAAAACCATCCTCAATACACCCAACCGGGACTTTAATTCCGATATCCCCCTGTCATCGGCAGTCTAGTTTATTGTGAGAGTGACGCCTTCTTAGACCATGTGGTCACCAAAATGAGTCAAAGATGAAAATGACCATGCATGTGTACTCACCCAATTTTTTATGAAATTTACTAAGGCCAATTCTCCCATACTTAACAACAACCATAAGGTGAAACTCCTACAAAAAGCAAAATGTCCATATTTTAAACACGACGCAATCAAGTCAAGCAGGTTCAAGAGCCTTAATAAACAGGGAACAATGCAATAAGTGGGATAGCCCATTGAGCTCTGAATTAGATTCCCGGATTGACCGAAAAATTTATCAGGAGTGAAATGGTGATTTCCCCTTTCTCAGTGATCAATTGACGGCTGAGAGGCTGAATGTTGTGTCTGTTCTAGAATGAACAGCCTATCTCATATCCCTAATACACCTCTAACATTGAGCATATAGAGCCCATCTCACCCCCTGATAGCACCTAGCATAGAGCCCATATCATCCCCTGATAACACCTAACATAGAGTCCCCCTAACCTCCAGATAACACCTAACACAGAGTCCCCTTAACCTCCAGATAACACCTAACACAGAGTCCCCTTAACCTCCAGATAACACCTAGCACAGAGTCCCCTTAACCTCCAGATAACACCTAGCACAGAGTCCCCTTAACCTCCAGATAACACCTAACACAGAGTCCCCTTAACCTCCAGATAACACCTAGCATAGAGTCCCCCTAACCTCCAGATAACACCTAACATAGAGTTCCCTTAACCTCCAGATAACACCTAGCACAGAGTCCCCTTAACCTCCAGATAACACCTAGCTTGGATAGGTAGTACAGCTCAAACTAAGCGTCGTATTGTTGTGTGTTAACCTGTATTCTATTTTTAAAAACATCTGTAGGATCAAGAAACCTTTTTATCGCGTTTAATAAATAATAAAATGAAAAATAATTATTTAAAATTTTATAATCCTATCAATTGATCCCAAATTCATGGTTGTGAAGAGAAGAATGCATAAAACAGTACTTCGATACGTTTTCTAGTTCGAGCGTAGGCCTAATCTTGTATTTCTTTTCCTCATCAAGGTGGGAATGTAGGCTGTAAAGGGACGCAGTAAATGTCCGTTTTTTTACAGTTTTTATCGCAAAACACTTTTTTTTGCCAAAATATATAAAATATTTCACCAGTAGCAAAGCTTAGTTTAATTTTCTTCACACGGTGATATCAACAGTTGTATATCTGTCATAAGCATAGCGGAATTAGATGGTAAATCTTTTAAATGGACAGAAAAAAGCTGTAATTGAATTCTGGGACAGCATTGACAGACCTGGGGTAAAGTCGAAGTTGATGGAAGCTGCTGTCCCCTTTTTCACTTTGCATGCTTTCTTCTGGGCCGCCTCAGCGCATGGATCCACCCTCACCTCGTTCACCGTGCAGTTCCGTGGGACGTCCTCAATCGCGGCTGAAACACAACATGACCGGTCATTGAGGCTGAAACACAACATGGCCGGTCATTGAGACTGAAACACAACATGGCCGGTCATTGAGGCAGCAACACAACATGGCCGGTCATTGAGGCTGCAATACAACATGGCCGGTCATTGAGGCTGCAACGCAACATGGCCGGTCATTGAGGCTG
>CABFVX010000358.1:228345-295615 GCA_902151425.1 Timema shepardi
AAATAGATATAATTTGTATGTATATATACACATACATACAATATGTATTTTATTAGCTGGCAAAATTGTCAAGATGATATATTTTTATTGTGGGTCACGCGTCTTACTCCCCATCCAGGCTATCCACGTGTTTACACCAATGGGGTAGGATTGAGGAAGGTAGAATTTAGATTAAGTATACCCGTATTTTGGTCAAAGGAGAGTGGGTAATAATTTAGGTGAAAACACCTCATGACAACCGACCAAAATTTCAACCCTGACATTACCGTTACAAAAAAAACAACAGAAAAAACAAGTGTGGCGCTTTTGTCCACGTGCGCACCAATGTATGTTATTAAAAAACTATTGAAGCGTTCAACATCAAGGTTATTAACGATTTAAACTAAGGGGGAAGGATTTGAAGAGTGGATTGGAGGAAATTTACCCGTATGGATGGGAAAATTAGAATATAATCCCCATGTGTAAAAATGCACATATTGTACTCTAGTTAGATTCGTAGCTCGAACGCCTCGATTACCGGCAATCCTATCCATTGCTGGCTGGACGCTCTAGACCACGCGACCACCGCTGTATATCCCACGTGACGCCAGATCAGGCGGTGTCCGAGTGTATCAAAGTCTACTCTGCTCCCAAACACTAATAACCCTCATATTATGTGAGTCAAGGCGGCTGTACAAACAATGACGATTGAAGTGAGGGACGGTTCACAACGTCCTGTTAGACGGCCTTGAACATGGCACACTCTCAGCCACGACACTTCTAGCAGGGTCGAGAGCTGGGGTGTAGGAACCGGGGGGAGGGGAACTCCCAGCCAACCCTCTTCACCCCTAGTATATTGGTGCCTGCTTGTTGACATCCACTGATTCCTTAGTTTGGATCAAAGTGATTGCCGATTAAATTGAGAGTCACTACTTTCCGCAGCTCACTCGATTGATAAAGAGGACCAGCTTAATTTTTAAGGTATCACTAGTCCGACATCTTAGCTCAGTGTGTAGTACGTCTGCCAACTGAACTAAGAGTCCCGGGTTATATTTCCGCCATGAGCGAAAAAATTATCATTGTTGAAACTAGGGTTTCTCCTTTTCATTCTGATGAATAATTGTCTGGAGAAGAAGGTGCTATGTCTGTAAAAGAATTAAGTTAGTTTAGAGGTATTGTGCTGATTTAATCATTAGGTTCAGAGAGTGCAAGTTAAGGGTATTCATTTTTTATTTAAAAAAAGCACAATATTTTCTTTTAGAACCGTGTCTTACTACTTGTTCATGTTATACGCATATGTAGATAATTACGCTGATGTGTTAGGAATATGAAAGGTTGAATTTAGAGAACGTGAACCCGCATTTTCGTTGAGGAAGAGTAAAAAAAACATGTAGAAAAAAACCTCCTCAGTAGGCCTACACCCGACCGGGATTCTAGCCTCGATCTTCCTGTCATCGGCAGCGAGAGTGACGCCTTAGACCATACGACCACTGAAGCAGGTAAGAGGACAAGATAATTTTGTCCATAGCTGACATTACCCTCCCTCCACCCTTCCCCTTTCCTTTGACCGAAAATATTCCTACGTCCTTGTTTGAGAGAAGTCACTCGGTAAATTAATATTTATGTTTGTTATGATGTGTAATCCAATTCTAGTTGAAAGGACATTTGAAAAAATACAAACATATTTTTAATTCTCAAAATTGCATTTTACTATTTTATTGGCGATATTTTATAGACATTCGTGATAACTATCATGATGACGGAGAAATCGGGTTAATATCCCATTAGGATATACTGAGGGCGATTTTCCCTAAATGGTTTCCCATTCTCCTTCCACGCGAATTCGGGTAGATTACCTCTATAATGCTTCCTACCTCATTCCTAACCGATTAGAGTAATTGAATCGGTCATTGGAAAAGTGATAACATAAATATGGTAAATTAAAATGAGATAGCCACTTTGTAGGTTTTTTATAAGCTATCTAATGAATTAAAAATTGAATATTCTGGTCTCACTTCAGGCTTAAAATCGACCTTGAAGTTTACGTTGAGTGGAAAAAGGATAAGATTCCTGGAATGTTAACATTTTTACACTCAACAGTGAGCTTGAAAACTGATATAACAGCGGTTTATTGGAACATTCACTTTCACCATCTTTGCACGCGGTAAAAAGACGTGCTCAAAGCTGGACTAAACTAATAAGTATGAAATTCTGAAAACAAGTCTCTTATTGGTTTATGCAACACAAAAAAATAAAATTCTAGCAAGGCTATATTTAAATACTCTATGGCTGCGGTCACTTTGGATGCACGCTTGCGCAAGTATTGGGTGGCGCAAGCGTGCGCAAAAAGCTTGCGCGTGTACGAACTGGTCACATTGGATGCAACTAGGTGCAAGTAATCACTCCAGCGAGCTGTCAAGATGGAGTCACCGGACGAAAAAGAATTTGTGTTAGAAAATGGCTTGTTGAGATTTTTAATGATGGATGAAGAGCCATTTAGGGAAGAATGGGTTAACGATTATTTTAAGAATAGAGATGATGGTGGAGAATATAACGAGTTCTAAAAACTGAAATTCAGTGTATGCTGGCTAATGTAGACGTGATTCTGAAATGTGTGTGTTTGTTGCATAACATTGTTATATGATAGAGAAGGCAGTGCAGCAGTGGATAGTTATGTTGCACAAAACCAAACAGCTCCTTCGAGACTACCGGACAAAAGATGACTTGCGTAGATACAATAGAGCTACTGAAAGGGTAATTAAAATCGGAGACGCTTTTAAACACTACTTCAATACCAAATAACCCAAACATTGTTCAAACTTTCATAGGCTAACTACTAATAATGAAGCATAACTATTCAGTAGGTAATTATATTATTTTGTGATTTTTGTGATAGTTAAAACAATAATAATTAAGTTGAAATAAAGTTTTTTCACCGTTTTTTCAAATATATCATTACTTACTTGGAATATCCAATATGGCTCCTATCTCCACCCACAGTTTCTTTATAATGTCTCTTTTGCTATGGTTCTTAGAAGAGGCATCCCAGATGGTCCTTCTTGCTTCAACACATATTATTAGCATATCCATTTCCGTCGTAAACACAAACACAAACACACAAGGACAAAACTATCACCTCTTGAAAATACAAGGGAAATAAAATAACTCTCACGTCGATACACCAAGCATGCATGAAGAAACAAATTTATTTGATCCGCGGCAAGCTTGTACAAGCTTGCGCATCCAGTTCGCACTCAGTGTGACCAGCTCGGGCGCGCCACCATGGGTTTAGATGAATCTATTCGAATTCTGTTTCTTCGTGCAAGCTTGCGCACGCTCGCGCATACAGTTTACTTGCGCAAGCTTGCATCCAAAGTGACCACAGCCCTTATACACTCTTCGTTTTGTTATTGTAATGAAATTACTCTACGGAGAAGGCCGCCTCCATACAAAATAATCAAGTAGCGGCTCATTATCAAATAATGGAATAATGAGAGCAAAGGACAAGAAACCGCTACTGACCACACCTGTCGGTCTCCGACTCCGTATCGCCAACCAACACTTTGCCAGTTACAGTGCGCAGCTGCTGCCAACTGGTAAGTATAAATATGTCTGGTTCAGAGGAAGAGTACGAACCTAAACGGAGGATAGGTAAACTGAATAAAGAGTTACATTCTGGGAAAATACAGAAACTAGCCAGACAAAAAAGGTGAGAAGTTTGTTACAAGTGAAGGTTTATTAGTGCAGGATAAAACAACAGGTCCTGATAGTACTTGTCGCAAGAAATGTATGGCTAATTTCACTTTTGAGAAAACACAACCTATCATTGATACCGTATACAATGGACGTCCAAAAATTGAGGAAGATACCTATCTGTCGGGGCTGATAGAGAGATACATTGTTTCTAGACATCGTCCATCGTCAACCAAAACACGTCGTCCTTCAAATATTTTGCTATTAAAGGGATCAGTAGAGTTGAAGTTTGTCGAAACGCTTACATAATTTGTATCCCAGCTCCAACAAAGTTGTCCAACTCCTAACCAAGCTCCTTGAAACTAACCAGTCACCTTCTGATTTACTTAGATTCAGGTTTGACTGTATTAAAAATGCACGAGCTCTTCATTGAGAAGCAACCTGATCTGAAAGGAGTCTTGAAGTACGAGTATTATTTGAAACATTTCAGAGAAAAATATGGCTGTAAGTTTGGTAGGCCACAAGTCGATGTTTGTGAAGATTTGAACACAAGATAAAATCTTTATCTCTTAACGAGGTAGCAAAAAGAAAATCTGTTGTTGTTGAGCTTTAGTTCATAAGCGACGAGCGAAAAAGTTCTACAACAAAATTCAAGACGTCACCAAGATCTGCAAGGAGAGAAACGATGAAATGGCTACTGTTTTCAACTTCATACAAAATCTGCCTCTACCTTTTAAGCCTGTTCAGGAAATGTAAGCTTTGGTACTACGTGTTCAATATTCACGACATTAGCCACGACACCTATTCAGTTTTCTACACGTACACAGAGGGTGAAGCCCACAAAGGTCCGAATGAGTATGCAGCTGTGTCCGGGACTTAATTAAACAAATTCCTGAAGAAGTGAAAACCCTGCACGTGTTTAGCGACGCATGTGCTGGTCAGAATCGGAACCACACATTAACAAGGCTGTTTACAGCACTAACCATGAATGGAAGATTCTCCATCTTTCACCAATACTAACCGATCCGAGGACATAGTTTTCTACCATGTGACAGAAACTTCTCAGTCATAAAACGATCTGTCCAAAGGCTGGATCGGATTTACTCACCAAACCAGTATGAAAATATAATTCTAACTACCAGGAAACTCAACCCCCAGTATCAAGTGAAGAGGCTTCAAAACGACCAGATACTCAATTTCAAGGACTGGTGGCCGCAGTATTTCAAGAAGACATATAACGACATTGAGAAGAAAAATCTGATGTTCAGCATCAGTAAGTATAGACATCTTATCTACACTTCAAGGCTATGGAATACATTGACGGCCTGATGTATGGAACTTTCAAGTTGAAGAAAGAAGATCATGTGAAGCTCCCCAGTGCCAACGCATATGGTGGGAAGGTTGCAATCAACTTCAAAAAGCTACAGGACATCTCCAAAGTAACTCAATACATTCCTAAAGAGTACAAGCCATTTTATGATGGAATGCTTAAGTATACTACTACCAACACAGGGGATAGTGACAATGATGAATAGAAAGTGACATAATCATCATTAAGTGTGTGAGTGAGGCAATTTCATATTTTAATTTAGTGTGTGAAACAATTTTCTTTATTCAATATATCAATTTTTTTTTAATTTTTGACTCTTTATTAAGGATTTTTTTTTTTGTCAAAAAACTTAGATTGATTGCTTATTTTACCTCTTGTAAAACCATTGAGTGTAAAAAGGATAACATTCCAACAACTTTAATTATTAATAATTAATACTAATAATTATTGAGAATTTCACTTTGATATTTTGGGATTGAATACTTCTTGACTAGGAATACAATTTCCTGATGGTAACATTTTCAATAAAACTTATAGTTTGGTCAGTAAACTGTTTTTTTCGTTTTGCAGAAAACTAGGCAAGCTGGAATGTTATCCTTTTTCCACTCACCGATGCAATTATCATATAGGGCGACCTGGTGGTCTAGGGGTAAGGTGTCAGACTTCTGTGCTGAGGGTCCGGGGTTCCATCTTCGGTCTCTACACAGACTTATCTGATTACCAAACCCTTCCTTCACCTCTGACAAGACGTGTATTAATCCCAACTTGTGCATATGTGGAGTGCCAGGTCTCCACTATGGTTCGGATCCCACGTTAAACTGTAGGTCCTCCATTTCATCTCACAACCACCCTACCATTACACATTAGCATAAGTGCGTACAACCCGAACGGGTAGTAAGATGCGGTGATTAAAACATATATATATAACAGGCCTAGCAATCAAAAGTGACAGTTTCAGAACACATTACTTGGCGTATGATCTAGTAGCGTTTCTCGCTGTCAGTTAAGACTAGACTGTACATAGGTTCAGGGTATAATGGTACACACGACAATCTGGGATCAGCTGACCAACCCACAACAATCTCCATGCGAGCAAGGCCAAGAAGATCAGAGTAGAAGAGCATCCCTGATCTATAGTCGGTTCACCATAAAAATAACCTTTTAGAACAAATAAAAAATAAACGTAGAGCGTTCAACTTTGAAAAAAACACACACTATTATTGATCTTAAAGGTAACAAAACTAGCACATTAAAAAAAAGTATTGGTGTATGAATGAATGCAAAAAGGTCTAGTAATTTTTCAACTGTTAGATAAAAGTTCTTCATATATAAATCCAACTATAGAAACTTTCGCAACTCCCAAATATCGACCATTTTATGGCGAACTCACTATAAATAAGATGTCAATAGGGTTCTGTGTTTGTGTGTAATTGTACAGAATCCTACCATTCATCCGGTCTATACATATATTTACTATGTGAGAGAGTTTTTTATTAGAAAAATGTACCCACAATTGAGTAAGATAAACATTTGGGGAAAAAACACCTCAAAAGACTCAACCTAGTTTCGATCCCTGACCTCCCCATCGCAAGAAGTCTTTAAATTGAGAGAGTGAAACCTTAGACCGTGCAACCACCAAATCGACCTGGGTGAGCCAATAGTCAAGAAGCTTGTATATTTAACATGCTCCCATATTCTATTAGTGGTAATTTGAGAGAGACAATAAGTTATTTATTCACCCGCATCTAGGGCTGAAAGCGCTACTGTCGTGTTAGACTGGCCTGCTGAAGGTAGGAAGGTCGTAGTTGAAATCGCAGTCAGGTCTACTGAAAGTGGTTTTCACAAATGGTTTCCCACTCTCTTTCCGTGCAAATGCCGGTAAATTACCTCTAAAATACTTCCTCCTCCCTACCACATTTAGAGTTATTGTCGTATGCGCATAACCCGAACAGGTGACGCGGTGATTAAAAAGGAAGTTATTTAAATCGGGAATGGTAATTTTTCTCTAACACGTGTACACTCTTGTAACTCTTGTTATATTAAGGTGTGTTACACTCAATACAATATTTTATCTTTCTGTAGTAATCTGGCGCAATAGACCGGCGATGGATTACCTCATAGGGCGCTTTTTATTCTAATGCTAGTTCATTTCCTCTAATTCACTCTACTCATCGTTGATATCCCTTGTTTTGGTTGAGCGAACTAAATACTCCAAAGCTCATGTGTTGTGTGCAAAATTCCTTACGGTAACACCGCCTCAATGTAGGCTATATATCGTAGAGGAATATAGCGGCGTACTCAGATATTTACTCTTGGTTTGGGGTTGAGGGGGAGTATGGTACCGATGATATTTATTGTTACCATACAATCATTTTAGTCGGACTTATAATGTTTATCTATAATGGTATACCTTTTGAATAGCAAGCTCTAAAATTTGGTCTAGGCATTCGACACATCTTCAGTATTGTTTATTTCACATGTTTTAAGCTTTTATTAAAGTTGTTTTGCTTTCTTGGGAGGAGGGAAAGCCTCACTTTCTCCCCCATTCCCATTGATGCACCTCTTGAAGAATTCACAATATTATTTGGAGCAAACTCGTCTATCAACTTCGGTGATGTATCTAGAATTAGCTGAATAATTACGAAACAGTGAATTTAGCTTGTGTTAGATACAGGTAACGTTTTGAAAAATAAAATAAATAAAAACTCTGCTATTTAATACTGTCTCGTGATTTTTTAACATAAAAAACACGTATTAGCTTTTTTTTTATCATAGTTTGAATATTATGTTTATAAGTTAACTTTTTGTATTTAAGATACCTATGTTTTTATATTCTTTAAACACACGTAAGTAGATTGTATAGATAGTTTATTGTGGTTCTAATATTTTATTCAACTTTATTTTACAACAAACTGTTAGCTCATTTGAATGAAAATAGATTATGTATTATTATTATTATTATTATTAGCACCGCGTCTTACTACCCGTTCGGTTTATACGCACTTACGCTAATGTGTAATGGTAGGGTGATTGTGAGATGAAATGAAGGACCTACAGTTTAACGTGGAATCCGAACCACGGTGGAGGCCTGGCATTCCCCACATTCACAAGATGTGATTATTATGTAAAATTTATGTTTTAACATTATTGTATTTACTCATTTCAAATTATTTGTATGAAATAAAAATAGATTACAAACTTTAAACATTCAATAAGCTTTGAACTTCATCTATGTCTTTCTTATCAAATGAATAAATATAGTTTACTAGCTGACCCGGCAAACGTTGTTTTGCCATATAAATAATTTTTAAGGGAGTGAGAGAAGTCTTATTGTGTGAGAGAAACAGGAGACCGGCTTCGTCTCAGGCTGGGTCAGAAGTGACACCTGTAGACAACTGGCGGGGATAACTAATTAAATGACGATTGATCAGTTATCGACCGGGGATGAAAAATGATTAAATTACTAAAATGGCTATTAAAAAATAGGGGTTGGTGATAAAAGGGTAAAAATTTAGGGTTGTATGTATTTTTTAATGCGACATAATAAAAAAATAAAGATATTAAAAAAATGTCTAAAAATTATAGAAAAATGTTAAGGGTGGACAACCCTTATCACTAAGGGGTATGAAAAATAGATGTTGGCCGATTCTCAGACCTACTCAATATGCTCACAAAATTTCATGAGAATCGGTCAAGCCGTTTCGGAGGAGTACGGGAACGAACATTGTGACAAGAGAATTTTATATATAAGATTAAAATGTTATCCGAAACTAAGTTTGCTAAAATGATAAATTATTATCATCATCATCATCATCACCATAATTATTATCATTACCAGCTATAATCTGGATCAAATTCACAAATTTAACCTAAAATTAATAACAAATAATAATATAAATACATAAGATAATTATGTAGTCAATCACTTACAGATTGGCGGGCATTGTTTGAAGCTGATTACTTGTGGTTCTGCTGTGACAGAAGAAATGGTCACTAGTCCAACAAGCACCGAGAATAGGATTAATAGCGCCATTTAATTCCTAAAGAAGCTGAAATTGCTACAAGAGAAACTACAAGAAGCGACTACACTACGGAGAAACTTCAACAAGAATGAAAAATGTCGTGGCATAAGTCGATTGTTGACGTCACTGCACTACTCGGAGCGGGCGAGGATCTCTTTGGTCGACCAATCATCTCTAAAAATAAAGGAGATAGCTGATAACAGAAAGTGTATTACCATTTTAACTAATGGTATAAGTGTTCTTTCACTAACTTATACAATTTCGCTTCTTCTGCTTTTAATAAACAGAAAACTATTCAATAATAAATATTTTAAAATCAAATTTTCTAGGGGATATTTTATTAATGTTCTCTTTATAATGACAAGCTTTTACTATACTATGAATAACGTATTTTACCAACACAGAATTTGTAGCTCATTTCATAGGAAAGGACTTTTATAAAACACCAACATTTTTTATCGGACAAAATTTAATTTTTTTTTATTGCTATAGGACTATTATATGAATTATTTTATAAGTATTGATAATTTCTATTAAGGGTGAGTTACAGCTATAATAGATCACATGACTAAAAACGTTTGATTTCTTGCAAGTAGATCTAATAACTTTTATAGCTGTCAAATCATTCCTATGAAAATGGGACTGTTGTAGAAATTGTACAGAAGATTTAAACCAGGGATCTCCAAACTACAGCCCGCGCGGGACACATCCGGCCCGCCACAAGATTATATCCGGCCCGTTCCACGATTTTATTAAAAAACAAATTGTTTCTCTTAATTATTTATTAATCACACAGTTTATTTGACATGTCCAGTTTCTGTCCGCACGCGTGCTTTCCCCATGACACCAATCCAGAGTGCTGTCCGAATTGCAAACCCTAATTTTCAGTCGCAGGCGCCATTCCTTATATCGACAACAGAACGGTTGGAATGTGACGATTTTTAGGTTGTTCCAAGTCTCCCGGCAAAGGGTTATTAAAGGAAAGTTCCGAAAGATGTTACTTAATTTAAAAAAAAGTAATTATATTGAATTAATATTATAAATATAATTTATTACATATAAATTGATTCATTTCTCACAAAGAAGTATCAACGTCAATCACTTTTATCAAACACTGACTGACCTTGGAAAATGGATTTTTTTATAGACGTGACAGGTCATATGAGTTGAATCTAAATTTGCATGTTGAAACAAATTTGATTTATGATATATTTGCGCAGGTCAAGGAATTCAGGGCAAAAATAATGTTACTTGAAGAACAGGTGAACGATACTTTGGCCCGCAAAAACGTGTAAAATATAATGTGTGGCCCGCATGGCAGGAAGTTTGGAGACCCCTGATCTAAACAATACATGTAAAGAAGTCAATATTGACCAAATATATTTATTTACTTTAACTTACAACTATAATATCTATCATAATCTTCAAACGCGATAACTGCATAAATATGGGCTGGCGTATGAGCACATGAAAGTAGAATTTGAAACTTTCAAATGAGGCTATTTCTTTGACTATCCGACTAAAATATTGACAAAGCTCTAACTTTAAATTATTGGTTTTGGAGGTGCTTAAAATACAAATTAATTGGCTATTTATCACCTGGGACTAGGCCTACACTTATTATTTTAATCTTCATTCAAGGTATAAGGCTAAGAGTAGTTTTAGAAGAAATGCACCTCCATTAGCGTGGATACTGGATGGGAAAACCATAGCGAAAACTTCTGGGAAAACTTTATCTTCTTTCGCCGCGTTTTTCTCCATGTCCGGAAAGTTCGCATTTTAATTGTGCTAATGGAGCAGAGATGTGGAAGGTATAGTTTAGAAGAAATTGACCCGTATTTATATGGAGTTCTAGTGCGAAACCTTTTGAGTAAAACTCCTCTCAGTACACCTGGCCTAGATTATAATCCAATCAGGTCAAGTCGAGCGTCTCTACCCGGTTCTTAGAGCCTTAGTTCCCGCGCATGTGCGAGGGATGACATTGTCCCTAAGTACAGCAGTTTCTCGCCGGCTCCTGAAACTAGGTTGGGGACACACACAGGATGCTACCACTTGGCGAGACTTTGATGACTAACAGCCGGCGTGGACGGAGGTAAAGTAAGAACGTGATAGGAAGAATCGTATCTGAATGTTACAGTGGCGTGCAAGTGAACAAAAATATAGTAATGCGCAGAGGACCCTTCGGTGTCTAGACTCAATCACCAACACAAGGGAAGCTTCGTGGGAGCGGGGATTTAATGGCCCTCCCAGTTTTTTAACATTCATTTCCGGTCACCAGGAGAAATAGGATTAGTAATGAAGTTGTCCGAGCAAGAGTTAGGGTACAAGGAGTACATGAGATAGTAGAGGAAGCAAGGTTGAGATGGTATGTCTATGTAATGAGGATGTTGGAGTACATGAGATAGTAGAGGTAGCAAGGCTGAGATGGTATGGATATGTAATGAGGATGTTGGAGTATATGAGATAGTAGAGGAAGCAAAGCTGAGATGGTATGGCTATGTAATGAGGATGTTGGAGTACATGAGATAGTAGAGGAAGCAAGGCTGAGATGGTATGGCTATGTAATGAGGATGTTGGAGTACATGAGATAGTAGAGGAAGCAAGGCTGAGATGGTATTGTCATGTAATGCGGATGTTGGAGTACATGAGATAGTGAAGGAAGCAAGGCTGATTAGGTATTATCATGTAATGAGGATGTTGGAGTACATGAGATAGTAGAGGAAGCAAGGCTGAGATGGTATTGTCATGTAATGCGGATGTTGGAGTACAAGCTGAGATGGTATTGTCATGTAATGCGGTTGTTGGAGTACATGAGATAGTGAAGGAAGCAAGGCTGATAAGGTATTATCATGTAATAAGGATGTCGGAGTATTGAGGTATATAATTATCAAAGTTTCCAAGGCAAGTCTATGCATTCTAAAATAATAGATTCTATGATTCATCAAAATAAAAAATAAAAAATCTGGTATGTCACTTTAAATTTTCAAATATTTGCTGAAAAAGGGTTGCCAAACCCCATTTTGCTCTGGGAACCAAGCCTCTCAAAAGCCCCCTTTTTAATAAGTGCCCCCCTCTCTACACAAATAATGTCCCGCCATCACTGGTACATATTATGTATTGGTGTTGTTTTCTTGTGACAGTACAATCCTGTGTGTTCCCAAACTATACTGCTGGTTCAAGACAGACCACAATATTTTATAACAGCCAGACGCCCGCCTTTAGTGGGCTCTGACACAATTGTTGAAACACAAGCCTGTTAGAGCGCTTGACCACAGGTTTCATTAAGTACCCCTTCTCGTGATCTAATATAAAAACAACATAAACTATGGTAGGTATGATCTCATGACCGCTTGCTGAATGTACAAGTCTTCGATGCGCTCCTCACATCTTTCCTTGCCTTCATTATCACACACAATCATCATGATGGTCGTCAGAATGTTGAGGCGACATGCCACTACAAATGTGAGGCAAGTAGGTTAAGTATCTCATTAAGATGTGAAAACAAGAATAAACTAGTAAATATGTATATTGCATATTTTTAAAGGAGGCCTCTTAAAAACCGATATTTTGGCAAAACGGCTTACCAGATCACAAAAATGATGTTAACCTTTATTATAGATAATTGTATCATGAACATTATTTGTTTATAACATATTTTGATAAAACAAATAAATACAAAATGTTTTTCAATAACTTTTGTGTCCCCTCCCCCCCCTATCAGGGGGTGATATTAGTTGTGCCTGGATGGATTTTAATCAAGGTTATAGTAGAAATAGTCTGTGCCTAATTTCATACTGTTATCCAAGTATGGAATATAAAACAACTAACAGAACGCGCTATAGTAAGAATCGAACCAGGATTCAGAGAATGTCCAAAATATAGTAAATAAAATCTATATGTATAAAAAGAAAAATACTGACTCACTGACTGACTCATCAACAACGCCCAGCCCGAACCCTTGGACCTAGAAAGCTGAAATTTTGCACATAGGTTCCCTTTATGATGTAGACAAGGAATAAGGTCGTATTTTTTGAAATTCCCACAGGATAAGGAATAAAGAGGATTTATATTTTCGCTTTAAAGTTGCCTTATTTCTGTAACTAATTATTAGAAACTTCAAATTTGGAATGTAAGTAGGTAATTATAATCACTAATAACTATTTTCAGGATTTTCGAAATTCCCATGAGATAGGGAATAAAGGGGATTTTTATAATTACTATACCACAGTGGGTAACGGGCAGCGTGGGCGGAGGTTATATAATTCTTATACCATAGTGGGTCACGGGCAACGCCGTGTGGGACTGCTACTGCTAGTATGATAATATAAGGAATGTGGGATGGGTTTTATTCTTTTGATTTTATTATTTAATGTGCACTTTCTAAACGCACAAGTTATAGTGCAAGCATTTTGGTTTCAAAGACTGCTTTTGTATGTAGTTTTGTTTACCACTGATGTTTTAATGGATCAAACACAAGCGAGTATGTTAACAAAACTATTGTAGCAATTTGTAGGGGCCTACTCTTGATTATGACAGGCAGGTTTGGGTTTATTCATGAATAGGTGTGGTGTTGATTGATTATTTTCAATTTTTCTGATCACTGCCCAAGTGTAAAAATATGACAGCTAACAAAAATATAACATAATAAGAAAGCAATTTTAAAATAAATTTAGAATTTACAAATAAGAGACAAGTGTAAGTGATAGAGTGTAGGATGACGTTTAACACTGAAGAGTGAAGTGAAAGTGATCACAAAGAATAATATAAGGCCTAGAAAAGATAAATAAAAAAACTGTAGGGAGAAAATGTGATGGTAGTAAAGAGTGTAAAGTATCTTGAAAGCATGCTTGAGAGGAGAAGGGGTTAGGGGTAGCAGAAAATATCAATGAGAAGAGGGCAGCAGGGGGAGTTGTTCTCTAATGTGTAAGAGACCTGCTTCAGTAAAGAGAAGTATCCCTGAAGTGTAATCAAGTGCTGTATAGGGTGTTGTTCATACGCATATATTCCATTCACGGTAGGAATTACTCTCTGAAAGGTCCTTTTTCCTACCAATATCCTACTATATAATACATTTTTGGTAGGGAAAAAGGCCTTTCAGAAAACAATTCCTACGGTGAACAGACTTTAGCTATGTATGCAGCAGAAACCTGGACACTGAATGCAAGAAAGATTGAGGCCATGAGAGTAAGGAGAGTAAGGAGCATGCTAGCTGTCACCAGGAGAAATAGCTTTAGAAATGAATATGTTCGTTGCAATAGTTGGGGTATGGGAGGTAAATGAGATAGTAGAGGAAGCAAGGCGGAGAATGTAAGCAAATAAAGGAGGAAGAATGGTGGCAAGACAAAATAAGATGGAGGCATTTTACCAACCTGCCCCGACCACAGTCTGGAAACACTTCATGATGATGATGAGAAAAGTTGAATGTTTTGGTAAGCAGTTTTTTTTACAAAAGAACATAAGTTATATACTGTGTGTGTTAGTTTTGTTTTTAATAAATTAGTAATTTCTAAATATATATTAATCGCTTTAAGGAAAACCTATTTTTGATCTTTGAAGTATATTGTTATGGTCGGAAGAAGTTACAAGGGAGGTAGATAGAAACATATAAAAGGGGACAAACACAATATGGCTTTTACTATGAAAAGAAAAACACGGTTCCCACTTTACATTGCTGCCACTGGTCAAAGAGGTAATGGTTGCACCTTGAAGAAAAGTGATTATTACCACCAAATCTCCCGTCCTAGGTTTCATTCTATCGGAACTCATCAGGTGGGAATGTGAAACGTGCAATGCAACTTACTAAAAGAGTAAATTGAAAAAAACCCAAAAGGGAGAAAAGAGAAATTGGTAAAGAATAATAGGACACGCAGATAAGAGCATGAAAAATGGGATGAATAACATTAAATATAATGTGTTTGTTCCTTTTTATTTACCTCTATCCACCTTTCTTGTGCTTTCTTCCAAATATAAATATCTATTTAGACCTTGATGTGTCACAATTAATAATTTTAACAATACTGGAGTAAGCTAGATGCTATAACAAATATTTTTACACAATATTATGCATTCACTACTAGAAAGAGTCAAATTTGGAACATTTTTATGTAACTAGCTCGAATTCTTAATTTTTGAGTTATAGTAGTTTCATATTGGGGCAGTAATTTATGTACCTACACTCAAATTTTCATATGAAGGCTCTTAACTGAATGCTAGAAAATCTACTCGATCTACTTTCACGTTTTCATACGTCAGGTCATGTGAACTGCAGCTGTCACTTTTTGATATGTAGATATTATCAATACATATACAAGAACACTATTAAAATAGTAAAATGTTACTGATGTTGATTGTAAACATGTTAAAGTGATATGCGATTGGTTTGGACTATCGTGCCACGCGTTTGGGCGCCAATTAAAACTATACGGCCCCACGTTGGGCAACAATTAAAATGTTCTTGTAATTTATTGTGAGATAATTGGTACTTTTAGCCCCGTGATCGAGCGCCAATTAAAATGTTCTTGTTATCTGATAAGCTAATTGGTAATTATAGCCCTGTGATCGAGCACCAACTATAGTGATATTTCTTACACTTATGAAATAAGTAAGACCTTTAAAATTGCACACGATTTATTTAGATCATTGCACCCTTGGTGCTGAAGATTTGACGGCATTGATAATTACTGTATTTTGATATTACCGAGTTCTCTATTTTATTACTAAGTTCTTGTCTATTGATGTCCACTGTGTGCTGTGTAGATTTGTTACTCCTATATATTCATACGCACAAGCGGCTTATATATGACCTACCCCTTGCCTCTTGGCACCAGTGTCAAAACCAACTAATAGAAAGAGTCCTGGCGACAGGTGTTGTGAAGGCTAGCTTATCGGGTAGAGGGATCTAGCGTCACTTGCTTTTTGTGTAAACACTACAGAGTTGATTTTTTAAAGAAAAAATAAGCTTTATGGTGTAATCAATTGACATTAATTATGAAGTATTGAAAGGATATTTTACATACAATACTTTAAAGAAAAATTAACTTATCCATGACTTTTTTACTATGAGAAGGGTCCAAATCAGTATCATTACAATGTTTGGATTCTATGAAAGGTCCTACCTACAAAAATCCTACTATAGTTAGATATTATCAATTTTGGCTGAAAAAAAAAAGTTAAACAAACTAGCATAGGTAAAGCAAACAACCTGTAAGTCCTGGAATCGAACCCATGCTATTGATATTTCGAATTCAATGCTGATACAAACTATTTGCTTTGTTGATTTCAGCATCTCAACTGTCAAAGAGGAAAATTGCAACACTTATCTTTGTTTCATTCTCGACCTAACCTTTGACATACAAGTCATACACAATCTTTTAAAATTGCTATATTAGACACCGAGAATGAATCTGCCGACACCATTTAATTTATTTGTAAAAAAAAAAAGAGTTTAATTTCAATATATAAAGACTGTAGAATTATTTATTTTAAAAATAATCACAAATTATTAGAAGTAATTTGTTAATTTAGAGGTTTTCATAGCTTTCCATACATTTGAGTTTGTTTCTTGATACATTTATTTTTAGCATAAGGGGGTAGTTTCAACTCACATTCAAAGTTAGTTGGTTGAGCTAGTGCCCCTTTGTAATACAATAGTAGTAAATTGTCCTCATTGCGACTGTGCTTACCCGGGCGGGACTAGAGATTTTCTTCCCCCCTGCCTGTGGGATGTTCATCGTCCAGAAATCCTTGCAAAGTGCCTCCTCGTAGCAGCGAGGATTTTACTTGAAGGGTGGCTAAATCTTTGTGTAGGTCATCTGTGTGGAGGTAAATGGGGGGACAACCCCCTCCTACACACCACACGCTAAGTGGTTGGTAGCCAGTACCTTCTGGAAAAACTGGTCAGGCTACCTCCACGAGGTCCTTGCTGGGCAGCTCAGGTTAAAGCTATTTAATGGTAATTTCTGAGGCTAGATGCCTGACCTACTCCGAGGGGTTAATGCCACTAGCTTACAACAATCACGGAGGCAGGAGCCAATTCCTGCTGATGGAAACTGGTCAAGGTGGAGGGGAGGACAGCTCGATGGTTACAGGGATCGATGATGGGCACAGGGTCATCTGTCTTAAATTGCTCGCTGCGCGTGTTTTACCTTCTTGGTACCAAGTTGCACTCTGGTGTGAGATAGTGTTTTATTTGACCCAATATACTGTTTGCTGCTTGTTGTTAAGATGATTATTTGTATTAGAACACTCGGCTAAATCAGTGACCGTATTCTTCCAAATGAAACAAACATGTATTGCCTAACAGGAATGGTTACACTACAAGTGAATTAGTCACGGGAATTGCTAGTCGTTCAAACATATGGTTTTTTTAATATACAATATTTTTTTTTCTTTAGCACCGCTCGGTTATACGCAGAATGAAATTTATTTTGGCAATTTGGGAATAGGGAAAGAGTACACATATAAAGTTTGAAAAACTTCTCTATTGTACTTAATATATAATTCCAAAGGCATTCAGTTGTATTCATAAAGTTTGGTGGGTTGACTGTATAACTATTTATTAAATACCTACTATCCACTTAAACTGCATATATAAAATAAAGGGTTCATCAGTATTCTCTAGTGGTATTTTATAAAATGATGGATTTTAAATGACGATTGTTTTCTAACAAATATAACTCTAAGGTGGAATTCATAAAACACTTTTTAATTAATACTTCACAAAAAACAAAGGATTAGCCCAAATAATTTTCATGCAAATGTACTTCCACTGGAACTACAGCCTTAAAAATAAAACTAATCTTGTGTTCTAATTAGATTGACTTTTGAACAAACTTTGTAATTACACAATGCATATCTTAAAACACCATACTTTTGAATTAATTAGCCATTAAAGGTGCCTGTGGATGCTTATACATGTATTGGAAAAAATAAATACAAAAATATGTACAAAAATTGTTTTAATTCATTATAAAAATTGTTCTCAGTACAACCTTCACATTAAAAGATAACATTTAAGTATAATACCTCTCTTTATAACTAAAGATTTACTTCAAATCTAAGAATGCAAGTTCACATAAAAGTTAACAATATAAAGTTAATGTCTAGGTACAATGGCTATTAACATTTTATTGATGTAAAAATGTGTAAAATTCTATACATTAAAGGGTACAATTTATTTTGATTCCTTGGTTTGGTAAATAAATATAATACAATAGCTAAATCCTAATAAATACTGGTATAAGTAAAAACTAATATTAACAATGTTAAAATCAGTGGCAAACAATGAAATGTTTTCAAAGTGTTTATGCTAGTGTTAACATTCACAATTATTTTATTCACAACAAAAATGTAACAATGAGGCATAGATACTTAAAAGATATTTTAAAACACAAAAAATTAGAGAAATATGGAAAATAAGATAATGCTTTGTGACATTAAAAGATGGACCACTTAGGGAGAGCGAAAAAAATTGGTTTAAGAATCCAACATAAGATGGTGACATTCTTTTCCTTTCTCTTATTTTATAATAATGGACAGAGACTGTAGACGGGGTCATTTGCTGGTTCCTCTAATAAATTAATCTAACCCAAAACTGCGCTAACTAGTCTAAATTTTGAATATTTATTTGTCTACAAGAATAGGGGGGAAAAACCATAGCCATGTAACTTCAGAGCAACATAATGTTAATAAAGATGTGGGGAAAAATTTATAATATTTGAGGATTTTTACAATTATTTTGATAAAATTGAAACAAATAATTTTTAGAGTTACAAAAAAATTAGTTTTCCTTTCATACTACTTAATAAAATACCATGAAAAAGAATGCTGTAGTAATTAGGTGATTTTACATAAACTTCATTAAGTTCGTAGTCAGTTACGCTCAAGAAACGTTGAAATTCGGATGTTTGTTGTGTTCGTGGTGAGTGCCAGTTTGTGTTTTAATGAGGTAGTTAAGTAGAATACTAGGTGTAGAAGTGTCAACTGTGGAGGATTATATCGAGATAATATAAAAATATGTGATGTGATCCAGGAAAAGATACCTTAAAGAGTTCGGCCAGACTGACAAGCGAGTGAGTGAATGAGCTAGCTAAACTGGTGAATGAGCCAGCAAGCAATTACCAAACTTTTCCCAGTTTATCAGTGAAAATGTCTCTGTTAAAGACACTTCGCACATCTCTGCTAATCGAAAATTCTTACAAAGTTATTATATGTTTATTAAACAGTAACCACAATAATATTTCCTGTTTTATAAAAATATAATAACTTTGTAAGAATTTTCGAGTTGCAGAGGGTGCTAAGTGTATCAATATTTTGTAATCAATAAAATGATAGTATATTAGAAAAAAGTTAGAGCACAAATAAAAGTATGAACACTAACACATATTTACACACACTTCGATATTTTGATGCTATTATAGTAATTAGACTAATTACTACTACTTCCCGAGGAAGATGCTATAATAGCATCGAAATATCAAAGTGGGAAATATGTGTTACTGTATAATTTGCGCTCTACCATTTTCCTAAAATTTCTATCATTTTATTGATTACAAAATGTTTTTGCTCAAAGCACTTTTATCATACATATAAGTGTACCAATAGTAATAAAATTCATTTACCTTTCCTTGGACATGCTATGCTGTAATTTACATGGTTTTATGGGGCCCCCACACTGTATGCCGCTCCAAGGCCCCCAAATATGTAAATCCGACCCTGATCAGTTACATTACTAAGGTAAGTCCCTCAACAAATAACTCTGCAACCCTTCACCAACAAAGGCTATGGGAACTAGAGATGGGCGATATATCACTGACTGTGATTTTTTCACCGATACCATTTGATCACTGATACTCCCAGTTACTCGATCTCAAAAGTATCGATGATTGAGATATCAGTGATCGAAGATACTCGCATACTCGCAATACTCGAGCTACGGAGCTAGTATTGCTTCTTTTTCTAGACACTCGAATAAATACTCGCTTCACGGCCTTTGTTATTCTTTTATTTTTTATTTTCTACCAACTAATTGAAAATCGACCTTATTGACTGGCATGTTTTACGTGTTATTTCTATTTAAAACACTTGATCTCGTAGAGCTCATTTATCAAAAACAGTATAAGATTGCTACGTAAAAATGACTTTAATAGTTTAAATGTTTCCTTCACAAGCCGCCAAACTTCCAAGTAATTAGTTCTCCTTTCAAGTTACAACCGACAACCGAATGTCATGGGATTATTCGAGTAAATACTCAGTACTCAGAAATACTCCATACTCGATTGTACGCGCCTACTCGGACAGCAGCTAAATACTAGCTTTGACCGTGGTTGGAAAGTGAAACACTGGTATAAATCACCGATATTTTAAAATCACAGTCACTGTATTCACTGATATCGTAAAATCACTGTTTTTCCCATCTCTAATGGGAACTGGCCTATATGAAGCTGTCTGTTACAGTGAAAGCTTTACTTTAAAAATGTGTGTGTTTTTTTAGTGTTTTATCTAAACAATAATATTTATTTTACATCATAGTTGCAGTGATATTTAGTTTTCAAAAATTTGTGATTTTCTTTCCCTTTATCTAGTTTGAATATGACATTGTTACATTTTTCTGGACAACTAAGTAAAATGAGTTTTATTTGATAATGATCTTACACTGTATTACAACAGAATAGAAAAGAGTTTAAGTATTTATTACTTAAAGTTGTTAAAATCCTTTGAAACAATTCCCTAGTCGCCACAGATTTAACCTACACAAATCTTTGGTCATATATAAGTTGCTATGTACATTTACTCATCTGTCATAAACAATACAATAACAATATCGAGTGGATATGTACAACTTTTGATCAACCAAGTGAAGTACTTGTATAAAATTTGTGTGACTCGACTGTCAGTAAATATATTATTTGTTTAGCAATACCCTAAGCAACAAGTCCCTGGTTTGTATCTGAATGGAGTGTATCAGTACCATTACTATACAAGTCTGTCTTTGGATACACATTTGGCTAGTACACAAGGTACTGTCATAGACAATTCAGGACACGAATGAGATCTAATATTTTAGAACTGTGGCAAATTTTAATTTATAAAAGTCTTATTATATTACACAAATGTTTAACAATATCATTAAGATAATCACTTCATAAATTGATGCATAATGTTTTAATAAAATATATAAATATTAGATAGTGTACAATGTTTTATTTGGTAAAGTAAGTGTGTAACAAATTCACACCCTACCACAAAATAACCATATCAAAAATTTAAAAAAAATGAAAACTTGTAGAGGAATACAATTATCTTATTAGATACCTCTTACTCTCCTCACTGAAAAGTTTATTTTATTTTGAGAAAGCTGGCAACCCTATTAACATAACAAGAATAATTTAGAGATAATAATATAAATGTCCCTGAAAATAATGTGTTATTTGATAATTTATTATTTAAGCTTAGTATGTAAACACAAGAAGTGATGAATACATACCTTATTTTAGCGACATGAGTTGTACTAACAGGAAGCTACTTGGGTGTACTGTACCCAACCAAAGTCGATGATAAAATTATCTTAAAGATGAAATATTTTATGTAAATTATTTGTTTAATTTATATTGGAGAAATATAATATAAAATGTATAAAAAAGCTCTAGTGTAACTATTATAAAATGCCTCTATCAGCTACAATGGTCTTGTGGTGAATTGACCTCCTCAGAACCCAATGTTTACAGGTTAAAACCAGACTGAGATTGCTGGATTTTTACATAGCAATGAAAATCTAGAGCGCAACTTACTTTGGAGGGAAAGTAAAGCTCTTGGTCCCATGTCAATTGTGAGATGCAAAAAATCCCTGGAAGGCATATGTGATGTCTTCTCCAGCAAAATGTGTGGGCACTTCTCGCTCGCTCATATGAATTAAATGTGGAAAGCACCAGAGAACCTTTGATTTGTAGACAATTTTATTAAAATGCCTATAATAACTATGAAACCATCTTTATAAATTTCTAATAATATCTTCATAAGGAAAACCTATATTCGTATTATGAGTTAATTTCATTATATTTGGAAGAAGGTATAGGAAAGGTGGATAGAAACATATAAAAGGGACGAAGACAGTATGGCTTTATGTTTCTATCCACCTTTCCTATACCTTCTTCCAAATATAATATATCTTCAAAAACATTATGGAGAGGATCCCTTGATCCCCGATTCTTACAAAGCTTTGTAAAACACTTAGATGATTTCAGAAACTTAACACTTCAAACTTTTACCTGCCATAAAACCAGAAACTTCCCTATGCTTCTGATGACACGGCTTTTAAATAGAAGGAGAAATCTACATGAAATATATTTTTTCTGTGTTGAACATTTCAGCGAATCAAGTTCATTTTATTCACTTTCTTACCAAACAGACATCATGTGCTGCTTTAGTTCAGACTTTGTTAAGTCTAGAGTCATATTTCTCACATTACATCAGCTGATTTGATTGACATTCCCAAGTGAAGTTAAAATTAAACTTCAAATTATGTTTACAGTTGATGTGCGAATAGACCAGAAGATTCATATTTTCAGTCCTGTATCAGTTTTTTTTGAAAAATTTATCTGAGACAACTTGTAGCATCCATCACTTGTCAACTATAATAAAAATATAAAGAATTATAAGGTGACATTAAAATAATATGTATAAAATAAAGTTTATTAGGCAAAACATAGCCTGTAATCAAATCTAGATTTTTTTTAGAGTTGGCATCATTAAAGCTAGCTTCCTGTTAATTTTATTACTACTACTTACTGATATCATAAAAGCATCAAAATATTGAAGTGTTTGTAGATATAGGTTAGTGTTTTTACTTTTATTTGTGCTTAATTTTTCTATAATTTTATCATATTTATCTAATTAAATACTCATCATCATCATCATCAAATGTTTCCAGCTTGTGGCCGGATCAATGTAGTAAAATGCCTCAATTTTCCACCGTTATTTTTCCTTTGATCACTTACATTCTTCTCCTCTCACTTGCACACCTGTTATCTGCTCCTCCCATCTCTATCTTGGTCTTCCTTGTGGTTTTTTTCCTAAATACTTCATCTCCATCATTCTATTTTGTATTCTCTCATACTATGTGACGTTAATTAAATAAATAGATAAATATGATAGAAATATAGAAGATTAAGCAGAAATACAAGTAAAAGCACGAACACACATTTACAAACATTTAACTATCGGTACCTTCATAAGATCATTCTAATGAGATAGTGTAGTTAATAATGTTTTTTAGTCTTACTATCTGTTCAGGTTATACACATATATATTAATTATGTTAATGAGTTAGAAATGAAGGTTGAATTTAAAGGAGGTGTACCCTAATTTGCGTGGAAAATAATAGAGAAAAACCACCCTCAGTACACCCAACCTAGATTCAAATCTCAATATCTCTGTCATCGATCATTTAGTCTATTGCGAGACTTGCGCCATAGACCATGCGGCCACCAAAGCAGCTAGTGGGTAGTTAATTTTACATCAGCATAATTAGTTGATATGTGAGCTATGATAGCACTCGTACATATTAAACAAGTTGTTTTCAACCTCAAGTTCCCTTCAGTTCAATTCTTGTGTCAAAATGATCATAATCAAGTGTATCAATAATACTTACACGACATAGACCTTGTCCCGACACTGTACTGATATCTGAGCCTCTTGCAATATCCTCAGTCGGGGGCCCAAAGGTATTCCCATCTTCTGTAACATCTCTTCTGTCATGTAAGGCAGCTCAACCATCCCGACTCTCTCGGTCTCGAACAAGCCCGCGTACTTCTGCAAGAGGACTTCGCACATTACCACATCAAACACAACAAGTGTTACCTCACCTCTCTAAGACACACTGCTAAATTTTCCCACATTTTGTGTCTTTAGATTTGTTGATGTAAGTTATGACTAACCTGCAGAGGCAGTAAAAAATAAAAGATTCTCTCTGATAACAAAGAAAAAAGTTGGGATTAAAAATGGCAAGCATTTGGTTCTGACAATGATAAAGAATGAGAAGAAATGTAATTAGATTTCTGTTTCCACCGGTTTGGTCAATGGCTTTCTCTCTAAGAAATTATGTTGTGCCTTTCACTCTCCCTCTTCAAGAGCTCTCAATTAATGGAAGCCATGTTTTTTTTATCACTGCGTTTTACTACCTGTTCAGGTTATAAACATTATATGATAATTACTCTAGTGGGGTAGGGATGAAGAAGGAAGCATTTTAGACATAGCCGCATTTATGTGGAAGGAGAGTGGAAAACCAATGAAAAACCACCCTCAGTAAACCCGACCAGGATTTGAACCTCAATCTCCCTGTCATCAGCAAGCGAATCCAACACGAGAGTGATGACTTGGTTAGATAATTCTGACACTGAAGCGGGTCGAAAGCCATGTTGATGGATTGTGTGATCACGACCAATTTTCCTTGAGAAGCAGCCATTATCATAAGAGAAAGGCCCTATAAAGGTTTAAGACCAACCAAAGTAACAAACCCAATTTACAATTAAAAGAAGGACACAGTTCACACTTTACATTGTTGTCATTGGACAAAAAGGTAGTGGTTGCACCTTGAAGAAAATCTATTGCTACTTCTATTACAAGTTATCTGGAGCGAGTGTGAAATACTAAAAAAAAATTTATAAAAGAGGATACCAAAAGACACAAAAGGAAAATATGTAAAGCACGATAGGGCACTTAGATAGGAACATGTAAAAGGAATGAATAACATATAGACCAAACACAGGATGAAAATAAAACGTCTCTTTAGGGAAAATCTTTTTTTGCAACATAACAAAATGTACTTCAAAAGGTGATATTTCACCAATGAATAATGATAGCCACAGCCAAAGCTTTGAGAAATTTAACTTTACTCTTACAACAGTTGGTAGTGTTTTTCCAACAGTTTCTTTATGAATTCAAAATTGAGTAATTCAGTGTTTTTTGTAAAGTGTTTGTGTTCTCTTTTCTTTTAGCTTGATTAAGGCAACCATACTGAAATATTACTCAATTAGTGTTTAAATGTGTATGTGTGACTACTTCAACGATGTCACCAATGTGCATTGGATACTTTCCACATTTCCCCTCTTTCCTTTGGTGGGCTTTCTTCATTAAATTTACACGTATTAGTTTATTTTTCATTTTTATTTATTTGCTATCAATAATTTCCATTATAAAATTATTTAGCCATTGGACCATATCATTTATAAAGATCACCTCTATTTAAGAAAGATTGATGGGTTTAAAACTTTGAAAAAAAAAGAAGATATGAGCATTTGCAACACAGTGCTGGATAATATTTCGAGAAACATCATGGACTAATAAAGTTAGGTGTTTGAAAGATTAAATTTAAGTAGAATGCTTTGGAAATATATAAAACAATGCAGAGATGGTAGGACAGGTCACACATGGAGGCACAACAAATAAGAATGATTGTTGAGGGGGGCTTGGACGGTTAAATAGGAGGAGGATCGTGAATAGTGAATACAGTATGTGAAACAGATTATGGGTGAAATTGGGAACAGTAATTATTACAGTCTTCTAAAAGCAATAGTTTCAGATAAGGGTGTACATAGAGCAGCTGCCTACCAATCTGCAGATTGACAATTAAATAAAAAGTTTTTTTCATGTTAGTCTGTAGTCATGTTGCCATTTGTGCATGCTTTTCCCCCCTTCAATGGTCATGTTGTCTAAAGTGTAATGCTCACAATATACAGGGCTGTCTTGTAACGAGGAAGTTGATGTTCGAATCTTGTCTGGATTCACAGGGTTAGATTTCCACACATGATTTCCAATCCTATATTCATACTAATGCATGTGCACATCCCCTAAATAGCCTTCTTCGATCCCTATCTAAATCACGACATTAATAAGGTTTGTTTGTGTTGGGCATAATAGCTTAAAAAAAGTCCCAAACCCTTCATTTCTAGTCATGATGCAATAGTTTCATTCAATATTTTTAATTAATGAATGGGATGGGGAGAGTATAGTGGGCAGGCGGGGTCTGCAGATATCTTTTTGAGACTTGTAAATAGCTTCTTAAACTCCCCTCAACTGTGATCCAAACCCTAGTTTTAAAGCAGTGTTAATTAAACATAATGAGTTGAGCACTTGACCAAGTGCCAGGCCAGCTCATATTTATTGAAGTTATTAAAGAAACTAGTTTAGTAACTACCTCATAACCAAGTTTCTTGAGGAAAAGTCGCAATAAGGGTGGTTCATCTCCAAAGAATTTGGTGAGCTTCTTGACACGAGTTGGATTAGTGAGAGCTGCATCCCCCTGACCTTGCAAAGCGTTGAGCCCCCGAGGTACAGACTGGGAACGAGCAGCGAGTGTCTGTCCCCGCAGAGCGGAAATTTCTCCGCGGATATTCTCCATCTCCTGCTCAACATAGAATAAAATAATTTTTTTGAAAGTGACATAGCTGATAGAGTGGTAGGAATACCTGACTTTTGACCTAAGAAACCAAGAATTGATGCTGATTGACTGCATCCTTAGACTAGATAGATTAAGTTGTCAATATTCAGCAATATATTTTAAGAGCACCTACTTAAACATAAATAATAAATAGCACTTGCTGAAATATAAAATAAATCAAAACACAAATTTATTTATAAATCAGGTTGTCATATAATTATAATATATATTGATTTACAGTTATAAACAAAAACTTTAAAAAAAAGAAAGTAACTTAGCAAATAAGAACAGGAATGAAATACAAGAAGTAAACCAAATCTAGAGATAAATACCAACATTATTTTGAAAATGTATAATAAGTAGTAATACAAAGTGAGTAGGCATTTTCCAAGACATTACAAGGGATTGATTAAGATCCTTCTCATTGAAAATATGGACTGAAAACAAAAAACAAACAACAACTGGGGTGTAGAGTAATCAAAATATTCAGTAAGAAGTGAAATGTTCCCAGTGAAACTCTTTTTGACAAAGCATGGCTCTCACTCCAACCTATATTACCTGTATCATAAGATGCTGTGTCCTCATCTCTGATGAAAGGTGCGCCACACTCCGTGCCAGGGTCACAACGTGAGATTCAAGCCTCTGGAACCTTTTGTTGATACCCTGTTATGAACCAGAACGTTGATCAAGGCTCATTTTATTTGTGGACAGAGCATATGCATGAAATTACACCAATGCAATATTATAAAATTACTATAAATATCAACTTCAACTTGAGTGTATAGCAAGGTAGTAAGACATGGTGCTAAAAATAATTCTAACCGAAGATCGCCTAACATCACACTGTTTTCATGCAAATATTCTTCTAATATCTGCTTATAGTTGATTTTGATAGCCATATCCCGGCACCACCATGACCCCCCAACATTTGTTTTGATAGCTCGTAGTTCATCTGATCATGAAAATTGTGGGCAGTGTAGTTTCCCAGTTTTTTTTAAAGATATTTAGTTGCGGCAGTATATTCATTAGTTATTTCTGATTTTATAATATCACACATATATTCAACAAACTTCGATTTAAACTGTAAAACTAAATGAATGAATTTTGTCTGCTCTTTAACAATACAGTTGATAGTGTATTGAGTTTCGACTTGGAAAAACCATATTTCTGATTTTTCAAACCAGAAAGGAGAATTTTTTTATGCCTTTTCTGTTCACAAAATTAAGACGAATTTTAATTATTTGCCTGATTTTCCACATTGTTATGTTCTGCTAGCGATTTATGGTTTCCACTTTGATCCATAATATTTGTCTATCCGTTAGACTTACTCAAACTACAAAAATTACATCGGGTTCGCCAATATTTAGATGTTCATTATTTATATTCAATTCAATTTAATTCAGTATTTATTTAAATGTATTAAATTTTTTATTAAACTTGTTAATAATGCATACATTTTATAATTTGATTCCATTTCTGACCATATAACAATCATACAGTTCTGCAAACTTGGCTTCTACAAAACTTCCCTTACATAAAAAATATAACATTATATTTTAACTTAGCAAATTAAATTGTTACTATCGAAACAATTATTTTCAATCACTACAAAACAAAGATGCGACAGATGGAAACAAAGCTTATAAAAGTTCATGACATCACTTAATATCTGAAATAATTTCTTTTTCAGGCTTACTCTCATAAAAATATATTTATCACTTATAGAACTTGATGGTTAGTCGTGTACCCCCTAAAACTCTTCATGATGTTTGGAAAATTTCTATATGAATTAATGTTATTCATTACTCAAGCCCAAGCTGATAATTTGATTGGATTGAAGCTTATTCTTATTTTCTATTCTCTACCTGATAGGCCATTAGCTAAGTTTCTAGAATTAGTATTAATTACTAACTAGGCTACATCCTCTTGGTAATTATATTTGAAAAATGGTATACATCTTGATTCAAAGAAAAACTTGTTTTGTCAGAGCATTATTTCCACTGTGCCTATGGATTTTCAAGTACTTTGAATTCTTTACATTTTTTTGTGATGAACTATTTGTGTGGTATTGATTAAAATACATATGGTCTTTAATATATAAAAGCAAAAATATTAAAGTATATCCCCGGGATGAGACAATTCCTGGATAGCTAAGTGGTTAGAGCAGTTGCATACGAAGTCAAAAGTCCCAGGTGTCATTTTTCAATTTAAAGAATATTTCAAATTTTGCCTAACCTTAATGTCCTTCACTTTCTTGCGTTCATCCTGGCGCCTCTTGTCCCTGATTGGTCGGCTGCTGACAGAGCTGGGGAGTGAAGACATGCTGCCATATAGGCGTCGCTTATTGATCCGGGGGTCAGAAGGCTGGTAGCGTCCACCGTACTTCTTCACACCTAGCAGCTTGAGCACCTGGAGGAAATACATTATTATTTACAGGGTGAATGAAATAAAATAAAGCAAGTAAGACTCAATTAGGATTGCAGCCCTAGGTTTTCCTGAACAAATCTATGAAATTTCTCAGGTTTGACTAGAGGAAAATAATTAAATCTAGGGATAGAACCTATGACACATGAACAATATCCAAAATTTGATAAAATATCAAGTTTGAGATCTGATTTAAAAAAAAAATTAGAGCTCAATAATGTTTATTGATAGTTTAAATCATAATTATAATTATAGGGCAAACATAACAACCAACCCTCAGACTATTATTTTAACCCTTAACTGAACGCGTGAATGTTAAAATGAATACATTATTATTAGAGATGGGGTGAATCCCATATTTCTTGAATTCGAATCTTAAATTTTCTTTCAAATCTCAAATCCTTAAATCTTTAAAAATGTACAATTTAAGAAAATTTAAAATTTGACATTGAGAAAGTTGTCACTAACAAAAGCTATTTTGTTGTTCTGTTAAGTCATAAATTAATGTCGTAGATTAGTTAAATTAATAGAGTTTGTCCTTTTATTTATTTTATTACTTTCCCAACTACACGAGCTTATTATAATTAATGTTAGCAATTAAAATTGTGATTTCAAGTTAAGGCCTTCATAATTGTATTCAAGTTATCTTTTTGAGATTTTAACAAATCTGTCGAATCCCACAGGATTTGAGGAATCGAGAATTTAAGTGTCTAATTTCTAGTTATAATGAACAAATGTCAACATTTAGTTATTATATTTGTTTTCTATAACATCTTAAGAATTATTGTTTAAGGTTGTTGTACAAAGAAACTGGTGGTTTTGTGTGTACTGTTGAGATATTTGTCATACCACAGACTTTATGCAACAACTACGACTGTAGACTAAAAACATGTCTGGCTAATTATTATAGTATGGGTACCACTGTAAGCATATGATAACAATTCCAAGCGACAGGTCTACATTTTGAATTCGAGGTTTGATTATAATCTCAATCTCAAGTTAAAAAATATAGTTAGCTTAGATATTATAATTATTGTATTTGGCTACCATATATATTGGTATGGGGTTTAACAATTCTAGTCAAGGAAAAATTAGATGATGATGATGATGATAATGATAACAACAACAACCACCCCAGAAACATTTGAGCGTCAATGGGGAAACTTGCAGACCTCTTATATGCTCTTTTCAACAACTCAAACTCTTCCATATCCTGCCAATACTACCTAGGTATTCTAAATTTGGCTATTTTTGGGTTCTACTCGTATATATGGTATATATGGTTTAAATGGTAATGTTTGCTAAATTTTGCTTTCAGAAATAGCTAGAGAGATAAAGAGGTATTCAAAAGGTCCATTTATCTTTACTAGAGAACTATTTAATAATAATAATAATAATAATAATAATAATTAGCACCGCGTCTTACAACCCGTTCGGGTTATACGCTTTAAGTACTAATTACTCTAATGGACTAGGAATTGGGAAGGTTGAATTAGAGGAAGTGAACCCGCATAGACCGAGATTCGAACCTCGATCTCCCCATCCTCAGCAGTTGAGCTCAACACGACAAGCGCGTTAGCCAACTACGCCACCGAGGCGGTAACTATTTAATATAATTGCCTTGATCTTATCTTCTTTTTATAATAAAAAACAATGATGCTCTTTGGAGGCGATGTGCAAAGCTTTGAAATGTTGAGGTCGAAGATGAAATATTCTTCACTTTGACTTAAGATACCCACAATAGCCTTCACATCTTCAAAATACCTCTACTAAAGATAACATTTTTCAAAATAAATTACATAAATTACCTGCTTGGTGGTTGCATGTTCTAATACACTACTCTCGCGGTAGACTTGGCTGCCAATGACGGGAAGATTAAGGTTCAAATCTGGGTTGGGTGTACTGAGTTTTTTTTCCAGAATAGTCTTCCACTCTCCCTTCATGAAAATGTGGGTACACTTCCTCTAAATATAACCTTAATTATCCCTAAGCCCATTGGCCTAGTAGTTAGGGGAAAAAATACATACGCAGTTAGTTTTAGAAAAGTTACTAAAAGAGTATTTTAACACCAACTATTGATTTAAATGACAATATATATAAAATCTAACAGAGACAAATTGATATATGTCAGCATAATATAGTTTAAAGTGTTTTGTTTCTTTCTATGTATTTTTCTAGTAACCTATATCGGCTTAGTAAATCATTTAGACATTAAAATTATGACAGCAAAAACCTTATCTTTGATTTTGACTTCACTTTTAAAAGGGTTACCTTCTCAAGCCCCTATTGTTTTGTCAGCTTATTTTCTCAAAAACACAGAAGTCAATTGGAAAAACGGAAAAAAATGTCCATAAGACAATTGGTAGTACTAATTCTAATTGTAAATAAAGTTTAAAATATGTTGAGCGTTCCAAGACCATGCTTTTCTAACATCGAATAAATTTAACTTAACCAACCTCCGAGTACATGCTTTCCAGGCCTTCCAACTGTTTCCTGATAGCGTGGGCATCTGTGGCATCTATAGTAGTGCTAAGGTCATCGTCACTGGAGTTGTTCTCTGTGTTATTATCCAGCATTGAATCTAGACCAGTGGTTGTGGAGGTCAAGTCTGCAGTGTCTAGACCAAAAACTGACGCACCTGTCGAGCATACAGGTGCCAACATATCAACTAGAAACAAGCTAAGCCAACTATCTCAAAAACATACATGTATTTATTATGATGGCGTGCAGCTACCGTTATATTCCAAACTAATTGCCCTGAATCAAATATAGAAAATGGATTTTAATATGATTTTAGTATAAAATAACAAAAGATTTAATTTCTTAAAAATATATATGGAAACGGGTATGGCCTATAAAATTATTGTTTTTAGTATTTGGCATAAAACATTATTCTAAAGTTATTTTTGATAAAAATTTGACCATATTATACTATGGTTCTTTTGAAAAAGTGATAAACATTGTGAAAATTCTGCTTTTATGATGAAGCAATTAATGGAACTCTCTGAAGAGAGATAAGTGATGAAGAACATAGAGTGAATTATGACATAAGATTATAAGCTAATAAAGCAAGCCGTATAAAATATAATTCAAAACCTGTTACAAAGTTAGATGATGTAGGAAAGCGTTATAGTAACAATTAGAAAAAAAACCTTTAATAACTTTCACAATGAAAAAAGAAACAAAACAGTTTTCAGTTCAAACTGCTGCCACTGAAGCAAGAGAAAATGGTTGATATTTAAAAATAACTGATAGCTACCATTCAATCGCTCGATCTAGTTTTTGACCAAATTAAACTCTTTAAAAGGAAGTGTACCTTTTAGGGTATTGCTTTTTAAATGAAAGTAGTTCATGGTTATAGTGATCTGGAATGTTATGTACTCACTGAGGGGAATCTTTCCTCCCTTGCTTCGCTCCAGTAGTTGGTCAGACTTCTTGCTGCTCCTGTGCTGCTTGTCTGGAAGAAGCTGGTTCTTGCTGCTCACACGACTGCTCCAACCTCCCTTGCTGGATGGAGTATTCATGCTGGAAATACCAGCATTGCGGTGCGTCTTGCTGATGGCTCCGCTCACAAGAGGTTTCCTGGGGTCCCCCAGTTTAACACCCTCACTGTAGTCCAACTTGCCCCCATATGGAAGACTGGCGGTATAAGGGGAAAACCATTTAAAATAGCAACATATGAAGATAGCAGGTTACACAATTTGGGACAAACAGTCAATTCAATCTTGACTCCTACTTGAGAGGCCAAGTATAGAGACTGTAAGTGGGATTAAAGAGCAAGACCTTCACACTTACCCAAAAACAAACAAAGCTTTAAATGAATCTACATAGTTCTATATAATACTATAGAGCACATTGTTGTCAAGTTTTAATTAGTTTATGGTTCTATATAATGAAATAGATAAAGCATTATGTTGCTGTGTTTTTAATTAATATACGATTCTATATAATATATTAGAGTGCTATGTTATCAAATTCTTAGTTAGTTTATAGTTCTATGTAATGCAATAAATAGAGCGCTATGTTGCCAAATTTTTATTTAATATACATGTTTTTTTATATATCAGCCATGATGATTTCAAAAAACGAAGAGCCGCTGAAAATCAAAATTGGAAACCAGGAGTTGGAAAACATATAGCAGTTCAAGGACCTGGGAAGTCTGTTGACAAAGGATGCCTACTACACCAAGGAAATTAGGTCGAGGATCGCCATGGCCGAGGAAGCTTTCAACAAGAAGAGGTTACTGCTTACCAGTATGTTGAGTTTGGAACTGAGGACGAAACTAATAAAATGTTACATTTGGAGGAGAAACTTAAACTCTTAAGATGGGAAGTAAATATTAGAGAGCTTTGAAATATGCTGGAGAATACACGAGAAGATCAGGTGGACAAACGAGGTGAAGTGGGTGAGGATGTGATTCTTCGGTAAAAAGCAAACTGGATCAGACACATCCTTAGGAGGAACTTTATTCTGCATGAAGTCAAAGAAGGTTATGTTGATGGAAAGAGGAGATTAGGAAGAAGAAGAATTCAAATATTGGATGACATGAAGGAAATAATAAAATTCTGGAAGCTGAAGGAGGAGGCAAAGGATGGGGCGTATTGGCGGTCTAAGTTCACTGACAAAAGGAAGAAAGAACACCAATACTTACAGCTACACCTAATAATGCTCATAACAACAATAATAATACATTGGAGAGCACACTTTGTTGTCAGGTTTTTAATTTCTTTATGGTTGTATATAATACATCATAGTACCAATATTTACCTAACATGTTATAATAAATGTGTCAGCTGTACATTACAACAATATCATTTATAATATTATGATGATGAATATTACTTTAATGTATAATGTTGTTACCTAGCTCCCAGTTTGTATCTGATTGAGTTTCTGGGAGACATTGTGGGGCTCGATTCTCCTCCTGGAGACAGCGGAGGTAATGGTGGGGTCAGTGATGAGATACTCTCACTGAGAGTGCTGTTTGCCCCTGCAGGGATCGGAGGGGGGTGACCCAGTCCGTGCATCTTTGGGTCAAGAATCTGCCGCAGCTCAGACTCAACAATGTCTACCCACTCTGAATCATTACCTGCGATGAGGAAACAGAAATGGCAGTGTTCAAGAGTTGGAGGACATATATCTAGCATGAGGTAGATAGAAAATGAAAATAATGGTGTTCAAATTATTATTACTAGCACTGCGTCTTACTACTTTTAGAGATAATCTATCCACATTTGATTGGAAGGAGAGTGGCAAAGCCCTTTAGAAAAAACCACCCTCAGTAGACCCAACCGGGATTTGAACCCTGACCTCCTTGTCATCAGCATGCAAGTCTAATATTAGTTTGACATATTTAATTTTGATAGTCATTTATTATATATTCGGTTCAAACTGTGTTGTCTTCAACAGCACAAAAGATGCACTTAAGTAAGAGCCAAGACGATTTATAACCGTTGACTTCAAAAAGTATTGTGTGGCATGAAATGACTGTTGAAATTTTATTGACTTCAAAAAATTCTACCACTTTGGGAAAAGTTTTATACGATGTTTATAAGTTTTCCATGTCGGCGTACCACCCAAATCGTGTTCACGTGCCACCATAGATTTGCCATCTCTGGCTTATACTAACATCCTGAATAACAAGCCCTCACAGGTAAAAGCATCAAACTGATACAACAATAGCGTAGTTAGTACTAGTAAGAATAACCAAACTGGTAGTGAGATTTTGGGGAGTAAAATTAATAAAAACAATCTCACCTCTTTGGTTTCTGCTAGTGGTTCTTTTACAAGCCAGGTGTCAAGGGTATATTTACGTTTTTAAGGCTTGACATTTTAATACAATTATTTAACTAACACTAATATTTATTACATTAGCAACAATCAACAAGTATTATAATACTGAATCCTTTCTCCAAAACCACATATCGACATAACCTTTCATTACACTCAACACTGTACTAACTAGTAGTGCAGTGCTGTTCAAATTTTGTAAATGATTTCAAAATGTTCATTGTTACAAAATAGTGCTTTGCGAAAGTATGTGTGTTGAAAGACAGGATGGGGGAAATCTAGGTATTCAGCCTACATAAGCTGCAGACTTTATTTCTGACAATTGTCCTTTTATTTAAACTGCTCTTTCGGTTTGCTGATTCATAAGGTAAGTAAAATCTTACAATTGATAGCAAAAATATTTGCCTTCTATTCTCAGACCCCACAACTCAACTCATACCAAGAATCGTCTTTTATTTCCCAATACATGTTTGAATGTGGACGGAAAAAAAATATAAAAAAAATCAACTGTCCATAGAGATAATTCTACAATTGCAAGTTCTAAAAGTTGCATCGAGAAGGTGAATTTTAAAATAATAATTAACTAGTATTTGGTTAAAGGCATTTTATTAAACTAGTAAAAGTAAAAAGCTCTACTGTGTTAAATCTTTTGTATACATATGTGGACCCCCTTTGTGAGGGTCCAACACATTTCAGTGGGGGTCCGGAACCCCAGGACCCCCATGATTTCTAAGCCTGTGCAAAAGGGAGACTGAAAAAAAGATGGGAGGAGCAGATAACAGAAAGCATAAAAGTGCAAGGAAATAGATAGATGGAGGCATTTTACTAAACTCATCCAGTCAGGGGCTGGAAACAGCTGATGACGATCTTTATTTAAAACCCTTTATTGATATCCTCTCTAAAGTGAAGTAGATTATTACAGTCTGATCCCTGGACTTAGGTACATCCCAGGAACTATGATTTAAAGAAACACAGGATGTGGGAGTGAGTAGTAATTTTTATAGATATATTTGTTCTTACCAATTTCACCTATATAGCTGTGGATGTATAGAATTAGGGGAAAATTAACCTAATATTGCACCCATTTTAAAAAGCTTAATTTATGAATCCGTTGAGCTATAGAAATAAACAATTACCATTGTTCTGGTTTTATTTGTTATTGCCCTAGCGTGTTGCATTTTGGTTCTATATGTATATAAAAATTGAAAAAATTAAATACAAAAAATTTCAATTTCTGGTTTAAGAAAAATAGTGTTCCTAGTTTCACACAGGATGTGCGATATTAGGCTCTCAGTTATGTTACCTTTCAAATTATGTTAGGTATGATAAATAAAAGTCGAACGAGCATTTAGTTCTAAGAAACTGTTTTAATATGAGGCCAATGTGTTAAAAAAAATTTGTATTACAAAATTCACGTATAAAAATAAATAAAAATTAATAGGCCTTAAAACTCAAAAACATTATAGAAATTGTCACATGGAAAACTAATTTCAATTCTTCACCCCCAGCTTTGAGCATCCAAGCTTCCAAACAAAAGTCAAAGCTAAATGATTTATAATCATCTATCCTTGAGCATTGCTCATGTCACCAAATACAACATTTAGTGCAGATAATTCATCCCCCCACCATCTGTTGAATATGTCCAGTTACAGTAAGGACATTCACAATCATCTTCATCTGTGGATACAGTCTGAGGCTCAGCCAACTCTTCTTCACTTGATTCTGAAGAAAACACTGCAGTTTCTTCCTTTTCTTTGTTGCATTTGTTTCCTTTCTTTTGTCTTTTGAAACTGTATCCTTCTTGCTAGCTCATTTTATCCCTGGTTCAACATTCGTCTTGCTTCCCTTAATTGCATTAGCGTCCTACTTTTTTCTTTCTTTGTAATGTCCTCAAACAGTTGTTTCTTGTAAGGCGAGTCTGTAAGTACACCAGCAGGACAGCTTGGTCTTCCTCTCGCTTTAGTTGTTTGGGCTTGTACTTTTAGGAAGGAAGAGGGCTGATATCAACTGGCATTATTTTAGGACTCCCTAGAGAAGAAGAATGAATACTGCTAGAACCAGGATGTTGGATGCTGCTAGAACCAGGTTGTTGGATGTCTCTATAACCAGTATGTTGGATGCCGCTAGAACCAGGTTGTTGGGATTCCACTGGAATCAGTTTGTTGGATACTATTAGAACCAGGGTGTTGAATTCCGCTATAATCAGGTTGTTATATACCACTAGTTTCAATTCATTGGATCAGAAGTATTGTTGACAGCAGCAAACTCATGCAGTTGAGGGGAAACAAGCCCATTTTTCTGAAGCCGTGTTCTGCTGTTGCAGTTCTAGCTGATTTGTTGTAAGCTTGATCCAATAGTCTTGCTATTTGGAAATGAGTTACAACTCTTACCTATGATTTGCTTGAGCCAAGATTCTATTTCTTGCACATAGTAAGACTTAAAACTGTGCCATGAAAGCTCTGTCAAGCGGCTACATTTTGTGAGCAATGTGGTGGCAAACTTAAAATATGCACACCATTATCTCGGGAAAGATCTAATAATGGCAGGTTTCTGGTATGTGAGTAGTGGCCATACAAGAATAACACCTCAGGATTGTCTTTGGTGGGCTTCACATTGGCCAAGAACCGCTCCTAAAAACCATTTCAGAAAACTTTCCATTTCTATCCAACCAGATTTATGGCATGCTGCAGTACTTTCGTTTGGAGCCCCATCAAGGAGATCTGGTTTCATATTTTTTCTAGGAAATATCAGGAACGGTGAAATAAAGTGGCCCGTTGTACTCAACCATGTAACCTCTGTCACCAAGGAACCCCTCTGCAGAAATAACTGCCCCAACTTGACGTTTCCCCTCTAAAGATATCACTTTACTTAATTTGTGCTGTACAAATGTCAGACCTGTTTCGTCGCTATTGTACAATCTGTTTGAGGAATTTTTAATTAATTTGTGCAGAGGCTTGTATAGGTCAAACAATATGTTAACATTTTGCTGAGTGAAAGCTATGACTCTTTTCATTGAGGTCGCTTGTGGTTTCCTTAGGCTTAAGTTGTGGATGCCTTCTCAAAAATGAGAGCAGCCACTTCCATCCATCTGCTTCATCTCTCTTTCCAAATGGATGCAAGAGGTCATTTTTCCCCCAGCTAACTGGAACGCCATTCTTTTAATATCTTTGGACGTCAGCACATTAAAGCGAGACTCCATTTCCAATTAGTATTTCACTAATGCCTCCTCTAATTCACTATCAAGTTTTGTAGTCACTAATTTATTAACATCTCTCTCATCAAAGTTTACTTTGTTTTTTAATGTGGATTTGGGGACCTCAAAGTGCTTGGATGCATGTAGTAAACCCATTTCTTTCGCTCTGACACCTAATATCGCCTTTGTCATGTTTTCTGTGGACCATTGTTTCCGTTTTTTTGACGGCATCTGCAGCAAAAAGTTACTTCATGTTGCGAGCTAAATAATATTTTACTGTGCATAATATTGCACAGTGTGGTATTATGGCAACAAGAAGGGGGCGATATTAGGCACACTGAGAGAATAAAATATGGCGGGCATTCCAGTAAGAACAATGGCTTTAGGTTATAGTTACAACTATGACTAACAAAAATGTTGTGCAGTAACGTTTAAGATACCACGAACCTTCATTGATAACACTTGATGTTGAAGTAACCTCTTGAAAATATTTGTAATGGAGTAAAATCTTTAAAAAAATCACTGAACACACAAATTGCTCTAACCACTCTCAATTCTTCCACTAGACTGGCAGCTGGCCCAGAGCACAGGGTTGAGTCTGCCACCGCTATATTGCAGCACATACTAGGGAAGATATCATCATGTGCGATATTAGGAAGATGTGCGATAATACACACATCTCCCCTATATACCTCAAAAAGAGGAAAATTTATACATAAAGAATTTTATTTTTGAAGGAAAAATATTATTGGAACTTATTTAAAATATATGTACAATCTAAAATGGATTTTTCAAAATAATACAGAAAAACAACTTTATATTTTAAAGAAAGAGTTTGGAAACATTCAATTTTTTGAATAGTGAATGGCTGAAGTTTCTATACAATCCAGCAAATACAAAGGTAAAAATCTCAAATAGTTGTTTTCCGGGCTTAGTTAATTATAAGCCTATCTCTCTTAAAACTTTCCATAAGTTTATTTTAAAACTAACTGGATATTGAATGAGTGCCACACTTTGATTTTTTATCATAAATCATTTTTGGGTGCATTTTTACTGAGAGTAAACAAGGTTATCTTTTTATATACACACAAGTTCTAATTTTTTTTAATGTGAGAGATATTGGTAATCCATCAATGGCTATTTTTATGTGAATTAAACATTTCCATGAAATTAAAAAAAAAATCTAAACAAGTTTTTTTTTAATATACAGGTACAGTATATAATTATGTGGGTCTTGATAAGGGATTTTAAGAACCATATTAAAAAAATCAAGTTTCTGTCTTTGAAACTATAACAAACTTTCCAAAATGACTGTTATAAAGTATTGACAATTTAAATTTAAAGAGTTTTTTTTCTTTTTGTTAGCAAAGGTTAATGTCGAGTACACAAAATTAATGTCTGAGACGAACATAGAATCTACAAATACACTTAGTGGGCTAAATTAACACGAAAAGAAAGTTAGCGTGAGCACAAAACGACGCGGTCGGTTTGGTGACGGAAAAAGAACTGTGTAACGGAAAGTTATGTGATTGGCTAACTCGTGATGCTTGCGCTACTGCAGCGCCTCTCGTGATTGGTGCAGTGGTTGGATCGTGCATCTTAGTCAGTGTCTCCAACACTTCCCCTCGAGACAACAACTGAAGACTCATCAGGTGCCTTTATCAGTCCCAGGAGATCAACACAGTGTCCATGCTTTGATTTAGTCAAAGCCTTGGTTAATACATCAGCTGGCATCTCTTCCGATGCCACGTGTCCCAGCACCAGTTGACCCGACTCAACAATCTCTCGTACAAAATGGTGACGAATGTCAATGTGTTTGGTACGTGCATGAAAGACAGGATTGGTTGCCAGCCTCTGCGCCCCAACATTGTCATTGAGCAGTTGAAGTGGTCCAAATTCCTCCTTTCCAAGCTCTAGCAGGAAACGCTGGAGGTGCACGGCTTCCTTGGCTGCTTCACTCAGGGCCATGTATTCGGCCTCTGTGGTAGATAGCGCAACAGTCTGTTGCTTCCTTGAATCCCAAGCAATCGCACCTCTATTCATGACGAAAACATATCCTGTAAAGGAACGCCGGTCATCAAGTGATCCTCCCCAGTCAGCATCTACGTAGCCTGTCAATGAGCCTTTCCCACGCTTGTAGGAGATTCCCTGGTCAGCAGTGCCCTTGAGGTACCGAAGCACCCTCTTTGCTGCGCTCCAATGAGTACCGTTGAAACAGTCGTTAAATTGACTTAACACACTAGCTGCATGAGATATGTCCGGGCGTGTGGCCACTGACAAATATAACAAGCAACCAACTAGTTCTCGGTATGGGGGTCTCTCACCATCTGAAGTTGACCATACCTCACCCTTCGCCAGCTTCGTCCCGACGTCTAGTGGGGTTGAAACAGGCTTGCAATCCGACATACCAAAGCGTTGAAGGATGTCTTTTATGTACGTCTTTTGACTTACAAATATCCCACCACAGTTTCTGGAGAAATCCATCCCCAAACAGCGCTTCAGATCACCCAGATCCTTCATCTCAAACATCTTTCCAAGTCTGTCCCCGAAACGGGTAGTTTCTTCAGGGTCACGACATATTATCAAGATGTCGTCGACGTAGATGATGATGATCATGATCTCTTCGTTCCAATGCCTTATATACACACACGGGTCCCCATTGGTGGGTTTCGCGCCCATGGTGCGCAACTCTTTATCTAGACGCTTGTTCCAGGCACGACCAGCTTGTTTTAGGCCGTACAGAGCCTTCTTTACATGGCAGACCCTGTTACCTGTTGCTAACTTGTCTAGTGTGGCTCTCGCCCTGCTGACTGTCTGATCCTTGCGTCCTTTACTTCTCACTATGTGCTCTAGGACTTCTTCAAAACGATCTGGTACCTCCATGAATACCTCCTCATCCAGTTTCCCGTTTAAATAAGCTGTTTCCACATCATACTGGCGTATGTGCATATTGTTCTGGGCTGCAAATGCAACAACCAACCGTATTGAATCTAGTCGTGCAACTGGCGCATACGTCTCGTGAAAATCCCTGCCGTACTGTTGAGCATATCCCTTCGCCACTATCCTGGCTTTGCGCTTCTCCAGAACGCCGTTTGCCCCGTACTTATTTCGTAGCACAAAGCGACTGCCGATCACCCTTGACGCTTTTGACCTGTCCACTAGATCCCATGTGTCCTTTGCAAGAATTGACTCCACTTCATTTGCCATGGCCAACATCCATTCGGTTGAATCCGTACTTGTCATTGCTCGAACAACTGGAACTTCAGTCATAAAAACAAAGTCATCCTTGACGACATGATTCGCCATTGCATAGACTCTGGGGGGTCTTCCGGGACGTCCGGTCCGCAGTACCCTCGGCCTTCCTGGACCTCTTCTTACAGCGTTCAATGGTTGTTCTGGGGGAAAACCCTGGAAACCCTCAGCGTCTTCGTACTCGTCGTAACGTTCCTCTGGTAATGGCTCTTCGGTTGGATGATGCGATTCTTGACTATTAGAGAGGTTGATCATGACATGTTGATCTTCACTCTCCGTGGCGTTAAGATCAACTGAAGAACTTGACAAATTTGGGGACTTGTCCTGCGGGAGGAAGTCCTCCCAATTCTTCGATGACTGGATCGTAGTCCTGTCCATGAAAATCACATCTCTGGATACCTCGATCTTCCTCTGCTCCGGTAGCCATACCCTGTACGCCTTTGACTCTGAGCTATAACCTACGAAGATGCCTTTCTTTGATCTTACTTCCAGCTTCCCCTTGCCCGGCGTTCTGTCCATGACGAAGACTTCGCTCCCAAAGATCCTAAAGCTGGACACGTCCGGTGGCTTCCCGAACCAAACCTCATACGGGGTTTTTCCCTTTAGTTTACTTGTTGGTGACCTATTGCGTATGAAGTTTGCGGTGTTGACGGCCTCCGCCCAAAAAGTCGGTGGCAGTCCGGACTGGATTAAAAGGCAACGTGCCATCTCCATCAGTGTCCTGTTTCTCCTCTCAGCAACTCCATTTTGCTGTGGGTTGTAAGGTGCAGTCAAACGCCTCAAGATGCCGTGTTTTTGGAGCAGTTGGTCAAACTGTTTGTTGACATATTCACGTCCGTTATCCGACTGTAAGCACTTAACTGACTTTCCCTGTTGGGTGCTCACAAGTGCCCTGAAACTATCAAACTCATCCATCACTTGGTTCTTTTGTTCGATGAATCTCACCTCACACCATCCTGAAGAGTCGTCTATGAACGTAGCGAAGTAGAGCTTCTTTCCGTGTGAAGCGACTCGCATTGGACCACAAATGTCGGAGTGTATGAGCTCACCCAGTACCGACACTCTCTCTGAAACCCTTGGAAATGGAGCACGACACATCTTCCCCTGGAGACAAACACTACATTGAAAATCTTTGTTAATGTCCTCGATGTTGATTCCTCGAATCGATCCCATCTTGATAGCCTCACGTAGTGACTTAACATTAAGATGTCCCATGCGAGAATGCCAATCCTCAATGGAATTCCTTTTTGGAGTAATAGCGGCGTCATCCGGGCCTGAGATCTTCCTGCATTCTTGGTCGTTCAACTCTGGGAAATAATATAGCCCGTTTTCCCGTTTCGCGATAAGCAGCACATTGTCATCCTGATCGATGATCTCGGCCTTTGCCTCACTAAAGATCACTTTGTGACCTCTGTCGGTAACTTTACCGACCGAAATGAGGTTAGCGCGTAGGCCTGGTACATACAATGTGTCTTTGAATTCGATCACCTTTTGATTACCGCTCACGCTTGTCCCAAATGACACGGTACCGATTCCTTCAATGTCCGTGCAGGTTCCGTTAGCGAGATTTAACTTTCCATGATCGAAGTTCCGACTGATCTGTGCGAACGACTCGATACTCCCACACATGTGAGACGTGCATCCACTGTCGAAACACCAGCTAACCCGACCCGCATTGTTTGCGATTTTAAGTGCACCTTTATTGGATGTGTCCGTCGCGGTTAGGCACACGCTTTCGACGATTTTCGCGGATTGTTCGTTCGACTTCCTTGTCTTCTGACAGTTTTTCGCCCGGTGTCCGATTGCATTGCACTTAAAACACTTCATTTTAGAGTCCTTTTTCGCACCATAGTCTTTGTTCAATTTCTCCCATCTGGGCTTTTCTCGTCTATTACTTCCGACCGACTTTCCCGCGTACATCGCGTTTTGCGTTGAGTTCCGGCTCGTTTCCTTACGCGCGTCGAATTCCTCCGTAACTTTGATTCGAAGCATCTCCAGAGGCGGTAATGCGTCACGTGACGACATGGCGCAACGAAAGTTTTCGTAGCTCTCCGGTAGGCTGCGCAAAAACATGACTGCCAATAGCTCTTGATTAATATCAACTTCAAGTTCTGCCAACCTATCCACCATGTCGAAAAAACACCGAGTGTGTTCATGCATGTCGCCGCCATCTTGTAGTTTCAAGGACATCAAGTTATTCAACAACGCAGCCTTCCGTGCCGGCCCTTTGGACTGGTATATTCCCTCTAATTTTTCCCAGATTGCTCGTGAAGTTTCGCAGCCCTTAGTCTGTTTTATTTCTGACGGGTTCATGGCGAGCACTATGTCAGATTGTGCCTTCAGGTCGGCTTCTCTCCACCGTCGTTCGGCTTCAATCGTCGCTGGCTCGGCTGCAGCCGCTTCCGGCTTCACGATTGTCCCGCTCACATAGCCCCATGCATCATTCTTTATGAGAACTGCACGCATCTGTAGCTTCCATGTTTCATAATTCTCTTTATTTAAAACTTCGAACTTTACGCCGGTTGCGTTCATTTTCGCAGCGTACTAACGAGTTTTTCTAGACTAAATATGGCGCAGTGTCCGTTAGAGTCACGTGCTTCGCGATCTTCGATTAGTCACACGATAATTATCGCGACGAGTACTGGGCCCATAACCTGTTAGCAAAGGTTAATGTCGAGTACACAAAATTAACGTCTGAGACGAACATAGAATCTACAAATACACTTAGTGGGCTAATTAACACGAAAAGAAAGTTAGCGTGAGCACAAAACGACGCGGTCGGTTTGGTGACGGAAAAAGAACTGTGTAACGGAAAGTTATGTGATTGGCTAACTCGTGATGCTTGCGCTACTGCAGCGCCTCTCGTGATTGGTGCAGTGGTTGGATCGTGCATCTTAGTCAGTGTCTCCAACACTTTTCAATATCCTTGGATTTTGTTTTACAAGTAGGGCCTAAGTATTTTTTTAATACCAACTGTTTTTTATCACCTAGTGTATTCTATATTTTGTTAACAATTATATTTTAGACATCTCTTTCTCAAAATTGTCATGCTCAATAATATATTCTACCTTAAAAAAATAATTGAAGCTTTGTTCTATTCGGTATTCGTTCAAAATAATTTAATTGGTAGAAAACAATGTTATTCACATACACTTATTTTAAAGTAATACAATGTGTCCAGAAGTCAATTCATTTTACTAATGTTCCTTTTGTATGCTAGAAATAACCCTTAAATTAACACTCCAAAAAATCTATTGGATTGACAAAAAGGTTGTTTTTATAGTAGAGTGGTATTAAATTGATTAGTCCGCATTGGTCATCGATTAAAATGTTACGGATCGGCGATGGGTGCCGATTGAAGTTATACCGTTTAATCAGCTGATAATTGCCCCGTGATCGAGTACTAATTAATGTGGTAAGGTATTATTATGAGATAATTGGTATTTATAGCTCCATGATCGAGCACCAATTATGTTGATACAATATTGAATTGATCACCCCACGTTGGGAATCAATTATAACGTTATTGTCTTAATCGGTACGCGTTTGGCGGCAATTAAAGTTACAGATCAACGATGAATGCCATTTGAAGTGATACCGCTTTAATTTGTGCTCAATCACGGGGCAATTATCAGCTAATTAAACGGTATCACTTCAAAAGGCGCACATTGCCAATCCGTAACTTTAATTGCTGCCCAACTCAGAACAATTAAGACAATAACGTTATAATATAGACTAACTCACAAAGTAATTAGTGCTCTTTAAGAGGTTTAGTAAGTGATGACTAGTTGACAGCTTAGCTCAGTCGTTAGCATGTCTATCTAATGAGTTAATGTCCCAGGTTCGATTCCTGGGATGGCTGAAAATTTTATCATTGGTTAAATGTAGGTTTCCCCTTTAACAGTGATGAATTAATGGCTGGGGACTGAATGTTGTGCCTGTTATAGTCTTAAGTTAAATTATAAGGCATATGAAGCAACAACAGGCCTGGGCAGCCGTTAGTGGAAAATATATATAGCTCGAATAAAAAACTGATCCAAACCACAGGCTGGAAACAATAATGAAAACAAAGTAAGTCATGACTCACTTTCATAAACCATAAACATCAGAGAACTGTTAGTACACTGGAGCAAGTCCATGTTGTTTACTATTTTCTTAAAACAGAAAAATTGGAAGTAGTAAATTGAGCTCAGAAAGTAAATTGTGAAATAATCTGAAGTGTAATTTAAAAGCTATGGTACAACTATCTATTTTAGTAACAAAAAGGTTCAACCTTCTTTGAGAAATTTAAAAGGAACTAAATAAACATATATCATTCAATCATGTACATCTTATGGGATGCTAAACTGCTGACAAAGATTCATCATGTTTTACATTTTTGCAATAATCAAAGAATAAAGTGACATTAAAGAGAGTAATTTAATTCTACAATTTATTCTGAAAGGTATAAGATAAATAATATAAAATATGAATACACTATAGCAGTGCTTCCCAAACTGTGGTACAAGTACCCCAAGGGGTATGCTAAGGATCAAGTTATGATTTTTTTACGCTAGTAAGACTAATAAACAAAATAATACAGACATAACGTGACATCATATTTTACAAAGTATCAGGTACCTATCTGTTTCTTTGTATTTAATGAAGAGCTGGAAGCGTTATGTTGACTTAGACTTCAGCCCCGAAAGAGGTACAAAACTGGTGAAAATATGGGAAACACTGCATTAGACGCCATCATGTAATAAGATATCACTGACCTTGTGGTAAACCATACATGGCATCCCTCCTGCCTGGAGATTCTGAAGACTCTGTACTGGTGTCTAGCCTCTCCTCCCTCTGGCCTACCATTTGGTGACCACTACTGTAAACAGTGCTCCCACGACCAGAGTCCGCATTGGAGGATGATTGCCCCGTACTACGTTGAGTCGCCTTCTCGTAGTCTGAGCTCTGTCCTGAAGACTGCTGCTGGGTGTAACCACTACCTGGTGGAGGGTTATCCCCCCTTCCAGAGTGATTACTCCCTCGTAGGCTCTTGGAGGGATTACCTGGTACGCCAGTTATGAAACCACCTTCATCGTCATCTTCATCATCCAAACGACACTGGGACCCTCTCCGGCTTGATGCACCAAATACTTGACACTCTCTGTTACCATTATAAGTAGGTTCATTCATTGTTCTTATATTGTTAGTACTATGACTGGATCCCGCACCAGAATTCTCCCGGTCTTGTCTGCGAGGATCGTTCTCCCCAGCTTGGTGTCTTCGTTCATTGTTAACATTCACAACGTTTTGTTCCTCTGTCCTGGAGGAGGATTCTTGTTGAGGGTAGTGACTGTCTTTACTGCTGTACACACTGCCCTGATGATGACTCGAACCTGGACCTCCACTCGAGTGAGATTGCTGCTGCTGGGAGCTCTGCCTCATCACCATGTAGATACCATTTTGATCGAGCATACCTGGCTGGCTACCAAAGTTCTGCCCCTGCCGAAGGACTTTCCCCCCATGACGTTGGTAGTTGTATGTGGGTTCTGGCCCCTGATGGGGTAGCTCCCTGGTGAAATCACCCACACTTCTACTGTGCTGCTCCTGTTGAGCTGTCCTTGCTGTGGCATATATCCCTTTATCTAGCGGGCCCCCCTTTCCCCGGCCACTCTTTCGGGTTGTGTCCTCTGTACACATCCCGTGTGAGTCTCCATAGTTTCTGGAAGGACCTATTACCTGGGGCCCTCCTCCAAGCATGTGCTGTCTCTGATTAAACTCTTGATCCTCGTCTCGTACCAGTTGTTTTCTAGGTGTTGTGGCCTTATCAGTGTTGTTGAGGGCTGCTCCCGAATCTGTCTTGTCCCCCTCACTGACACACAATCCCCCAACATTGTCTTTTGGACCCTTCGCTCCCCCAAACCTACTAGAAATCATATCCTTGATGGTGTGAAGTGTCCTGGATGGGAATGCCTTGTTCTTCTCAGAATCCTTGCCCTGAGTAATAGTTGTATCCAAAGTGATTCGTTCTTCTTCGGCCTCTGTTTTATCATCAGCCTTCCTCTCAGATGACTGTTCCCTCCGGCCAGGTGTTTGTCCCTGTTGGTGTGGCAATAGTGCTGGAGGTCTGCTGGTGATGGTTGGGGAAGGTTGGTAAGGTTGTGCGCTGGTTGAGGTCCAGGTTCGAGGAACAGCTCCTGTAGAGACCCCACTGTGGTGTCTGCAGAGAACAACCAACAATAAAAAAAAAGGTACAAACAAAAAGAATCAATGCAAGTTTGGGTTAAAATGTCAAAATATCTGTAGGCTTATCATTGTTAGTGTGTGATACATTGAAAACTTAAACTTCAACTCAAAAATTATATCATATATGTGAGCTTTGATTTTGCTTATTAATAAGTCCTACAACCCAACGTTTTGCCAAACAAATTGTGTCTAAGATAAAAAATTATGTTCAATTTCCATCATTTTGTGCCGTTAGGTAGATTATATTACTACTCATATACACATAATATACAATTATACACACACACAGTGATAGTAAAGAATGAGATGTCCTACAGAAAAAGATTCCTGTATCAAGTCTTTGTACTTAACTACAGAGTCAGATGTCTAGGGGACAGAGGTAGTAGGGGCACAATCAAGCAAATTTTTTAAGTGTTGAAAACATTTAAAATTAATCAAGCTTCTAATTATTTTTCAATAAGGAATTAACACGATCTAAAAGTAATAATATATTTTTAAAAACAAAAATTATTATCAACATAATCCTATTTATGGTTTTATGATGTTCAAGGTTGTTTTGTCAATGTATCACTTTGATGTTTGATTAAAAATTTGCGAAAACATTTAAAGAAATGGAAGAAAAGATGGGATCATGTTTAAATGACTATTAAGGAAAGGGCGGCGGGGTAGAGGGGTTGACACCTGGTATATAATGGTCTGATATTGGTTCATGTAGTCATATCTTGGAGCTGTAAGATGGTGGCCTGGTATTGCTAGCTTATATTATTGCTGATATTCTTTTAGTGAACTAGTGTTTGTGTAGTGTTCACATAAAAGGCTATTATTGTTGGTGATTTCAATGTCCATTATCTATCTGAGTTGTAAGTACAGTAGAGTCTCAGAAACTCAACATTCCATGTAACTCGACAGGCACACAGTTGTTGGTGCCAGTCATCACCATCCAAGGTCATTCAAATGTATAACCTCTCAGTTTGTTTGTGCAACTCGAGGGGAACAGTCGTACTGTGGTGTTTTTACAAGTGCTGTATTTGTTAGTTTTCCAATTCAGTAACGTGTTATTCGAATCAATACAATATGATATGTACACTAATATACTGCATTTCTATGTAATACACATATGTATATACACTATTATATTAAGACATAATATTTTGTACTGTACGTTTATTACTGTTACTTTACCGTACAATACTACAGTACCTATAATATTCGATAGTGTACTGTGATTCATCCTTGTTTAGTAAACATGGCATAGTAAACATGCATCCTATGCAAGTTTATTCGTAAAACTCGACACCATCTCAGTCCACATTAGGTCGAGTTTCTGTACTATAAATTAAGAATCAAATAGCCGAAGCTATTATGTATGCATGTAGTGAGGGATCCCTCTACACAGATATCATATTCTGAAAATTGAAAAATAACACCTGATCCCATATTCAATTCCAGTGTTCAGGTGTTATTTTTCAATTTTCATAAAATATTCTATAAATGTATTATTATATTATTTTAAGTGGTGTTCTAGTATATTTTACGTTTTACATAATGCATTATTAGGTTTTTTAAGGTAAAGATAATTTTTTAACCTAGGCCTAATATTAAAGGTCTTTTAGCTAGATGCACATAATTTAGACCAGAATAAATAGTAAACAATTGAAGAATAGTAGTTTTATCTCTCACCCATTGTACATGTAGCTGTCAGCAGTGTTGGCGTTCCTGTATGTGCTCCTGTATTCAGCGGCAGCGTGGGGTTGGGGCTTGCCTCCCCTGACCCCGTCCAGTACTTGCATGGGGTGAGCTTTGTACACTTGGTGGGCCAACTCCTCCATCCCCATATTACTGCGAGTCTCTATATGGCCGTGTTGTATCCTGGTGAGTATCACGGTGTCCTCGCCGTGCACGTTCACTTGCTGCAAGTAAGACTTGGGTCAGCAATTGGCTTGGAGGATTTAAAACTAGATTCAATTTAAATGTAAAGCAATAGAGTATATTTTAGTATTTAATTATTATTAGTAGTAGTATTATCATAATCATCACAATAATAATAATAATATTAATAATAGTCTTATGGAAGAACTATCCAACACTTGTTGAGTTTTGTCAAATACATACTCTTAAAAGTTTACCAGTTAAGTTTGAAATTAAACAACAAATCTAAGGACAAGAGATGTATTCCTTGATAGAAACACTTTGTTCGAAGCCTGCATAAAGAGCTACTGTGGTGGCTACCCGCTGATGTGTGATAGTGCTGTGAGGCTTGCGTTGGGCAATGTACTAAGAACATCAATATGCAGACAATGCGCATCACGTGTGTGCTCACAGCCCTCTACTGTGCTCTAAGAATATTGATGTACTTGCACAGTGTTACCACAAACACAACCTTATATCCCGGTTGAGTGAAATGTTGTTGATTAATTACTATGGAATATATTATTTGAAGGTGATCCTGTTTCTGATACAACTGGATATTACTTTTATGATTGCAAAACATTTCCCAAAGTAAAATAAATGTTTTTTTAATGCCAGTGATAAGAAGAGTTTTTCCCGGAATTCTTTTAAACAACCGCTTCATGGCCTTCTTAATATATTTGGAGGTAGTTTATTGATGAGGATTGGTGTATAGCTATTATAAATTTGACGGAAACATTCAAACAAATTAGACCTAAATAAAATTAATTCTACTCTTTTCAAAAATTAAAATGTATTCTTAATAAGTTTTAGCGCCTCATAAACACTTCTATATCCATCAGATAATGACAGAGTTGCCCAAATTCCACTAAGGCACAACATTTATAATAAAGGTTAGTTTTATGCTCCAAAGCATCAAATAAAAGACAAAAGATAAATGTTTAACTAAGATTGTTTTGAACATATAAGAAAGTCTGAAACATAACATGCACTATGGGATGTTTACTCAAACAGTATCTGTGGCACCCTAGTTACCTTACGTTATGTTTTAGTTGGTGTTTCTATCAAGTATATAATAAATATGAGGCCCTGTCAGCACTGGTACCTCCCAGTTACAAATTAATCTAGATCAATGCTAATGAACTTAGTTCTAGCACCCTGGATAATCATTAATCTAAATAGTTCCGATTTTCTTTGCAAACTGTTATGTTACACTTTGACCGTATACACCGAATTGAGTAAACATTATATTGTAGAAACTAAATCACACAAAGCTAGCGAGCTTCTGAAACAATAATTGGTTTCATCAGTTAGTTATTGTATGATTGAGAAATATAAACCAATAAAACCTGGTGAACATCATCTTGTTTTTTAGGGCAGGGAGATTCATCATTTTGGTCAAGCAGCTCATAATGTATCATTTTTTTTTTAAGTTTGTACTTTTAAAGTAAGCTTTACATATTGATTAAAGGAAACACATAATTCTAGTTAATCTTTATTTTCTTTTGTATGATGAGGACATCATTTTATTTATACAGTATAGTCTCGGAAACTCGACCTAATATGGACTGAGATGGTGTCGAGTTTTATGAATGAACTTACATAAGATGCATGTTTACTATGTCATGTTTGCTAAACAAGGACGAATCATTGTACAGTTTTAAATATTATAGGTACAGTTGTACTATACTGTAGTATTGTATGGTACAGTAACAGTAATATACATACAGTACAATATATTATGTGTTAATATAATGGTGTGTATACATATTTGTAATACAGGAAAATGCAGTACAGTAGTGTACATATAATATTGTATTGATTTGAATAACACGTTACTGAATGTGAAAACTAACAAACACAGCACTTGTAAAAACACAACACGACTGTTCAACTCGAGTTACACAAACAAACTGAGAGGTTATAGAGTTGAATGACCTTGGATTATGATGACTGATGCCAACAACTGTGTGCACGTGCAAGTGTCGAGTTACACAGAATGTCGAGTTATCGAGTGTCGAGTTTCTGAGACTCTATTGTATTGGAAATTTTATTCGCTACCCTCTCCCCTCATCACTAAGCTATTTATACAGTCTTGGGCCCCCTCTACTCTGGGGAGCATTATGTATTAAGTGGACCCTAATGAACTGTGTTCACATGCCATTAACATCGACATAATTATAGTGACAACTGTTAGATCACTCGAGAGTCCTGCAATCTATGGAAATACATATATCACACCTCATAGGAACAGAGTTGTCTCAAGAAAACATTTTAATATTTTTGTTAAAATAAAATTGTGAAAGATGAAAGAATCAGAGATTCCTGAGATACATTTTTTTCAAGCTTGTGTATTGGCACCTCGCCATGTTGGTCTAAGGAAATGTGTTGTTTATCGATTGTGTTTGTTATTCTGTTCTCAACACATGTCTTGTATGTCCACTCACTACTGCCAACATTAAGAATAGTATGTTTTCTTCGGTGTGTAGAAAGGATTATATGAATAATTTTAACTATATTTATACTTTGTATTCTCTAATACATAGTTGGCATCTAATGGATGTCATGACATAAATAAAATAATACAACAATATTTTCCTGCTTGAAAACTCAAACAAATAATGAAACTGAATAATCCACAGATTTTTACAACAACATAATTGTGTAAAATAGAAAAGTCAGGAGATCATTGCACAATTTTTAATTATGAATCAGTTAACTAAATCATATCATTTGGTTTAAATATATTACACATTTTACTTACTGGCACTATGTATTTTAACTCTAAGTTTAACTTTAATCTTAAAATATTTAGGGTTGAAAAATATATGTTCTAATTATTTTTTTATAAATTTTTAAGCTATTCAGGAATTTCCATTTTCCAATAAACTGCCATTGATAAAAAAAAACACACACACACATTTAGAGATTTAAAATAAATTAATCCTTTTGGTGCCAGCAGTTAAGAATTAGGCTGAACTAAGAATGCCAGGCCATTTAAACCATATCTGTCTGCATTTTTTTAAATAATAGATTTAAAGTTGATTTTTCACTTAGCATTCAAACTATTAATATATTCATAGAATACAAATATTAAGTTGTTTTCCAGTATGAACACCTCTGACACTTCTGGAATCATAACCAAACTACAAGGATCTGGAATGATAACCAAACTACAAGGATGTAAAATTTATGGGCGATAGATTGGTCGGTGGTGCTTTAGTTAAGTTTTAAGATTTATAAATACAAATATATAATTGTATTTATAAATCTTAACAGCCCTATATATTCACATTATGATTTTTTTAATGAGGAATTAATTGAGTTAAGAGCTTTCATAATGTTTATAGCCATTGGTAGTTATTTGCCTGTAATTTATAATTTAGGGATGGCAACAAGAAAAGGAGGAAGAGATTTATGGAAACAGTCCCACATTCTCCTGGAAATATGTTGAGGAAGAACAAACACTCATAGCACATACGATCTCAGCCTCTCAGGATCAAGAGTCAAATACGCTAGTGCCGAGCTACAGTCCAATTTTCATAGGAAGTGCCTTTTAGAAAATACAAACTTATTTTAAGCCAAAATTGATAACATTTTACTATATTATTGTTGTTATTTTATAAGTATTTTGTACCTTTTTCTTCTTGTAGTATGCTATGCCAAGTCAAACTACTTGTAGAAAGATCAGTCAGTAATCCTGTCTAAGAGGGCAAAGGCAATGCTCTTTTTAAATATATCATCATCAGATCTAATGAAAAAAGAACAACACCAAACTACTAGACCTGATGATGATGATGCCGTTGCAGCATCGAAACATGTAGAAGCTCAAAACGTTGCAGGGATTGCAGCAATATCCAAGGAACAGGGGACTCCGTCAAGGAAAGAATTCAATTTTTACCTATCTTTTTCATTTTTTTTACATAAAAATTATTTTATAAATAATTCTGTTTAGTTCCCAATACAAGACAATATATGCATGTTTACATCATCTTATCCTGTCACTGTTTTATTGAAACTAGACTCGAAAGTCCACAATTTTTTAATATGTTTCAAACTTTTTAGATGTTTGTTGAAGCTTCAATGATTGTAATATATATTTCATCATAAGATATCATAACTTGTAATTATTATTACCAACCACTTTTTCATTCATAATTCAAAGTATAATGCTTATATTATTGATATATTAGATCATATATATCCATGTTTTTCCATGCTAAATTTACACAATTTGTCAACTTTAGCAAAAATTGAATCCTACTACTAATAATCTTAATCGTTCTTTATTAACTATTAAAATGTTTTTCAAAAAAGTAATAGTACATATGCATATAATACAAACGTGTTGTAAGAGGCGGTGCTAAAAAAGACCAACTGGTAATGTACGGGAGGAAGTGCACGTATGGAATGATGGTCACTACACGTGAGCTCAAGGCTGCGGTAATTTTGGGAGAAAACATCCGTGTTTCTTTCCATGCATGGGCTGTTGAGTTCGACTTGTGACCATGACAGAACATTATATAAATCAGCGTCTTAATGGGAAAACACAGTTCGTGTCTTTGGGTGTTTTTCTGGTTGGAAAACCTTGAATTCCTTTTAACATTATACAACCAAAGTTGTTGACTTGGTATTTTCCCAAGTATGTCCGTAATATGTATTGTCTTAGTATTTTTAAAAACAAAAGTGAAATAATTCCAGTTCAAATGCTCTCACTTTTCCAAAGTAATAAGAAAGGGAAAAATAATGTCTACTTTTTAACACCTAAAATATTACCATAAATACCCTTATCACTTTATTTAGAGGAGCAATGGAAATGGAGGGTCACAAATACCTCCTGAGAATCAAGAAAATATGCGTGCACTTTTTACTATTAGTGTAGCTTTAGGATGTCAAATATGTTCTAAAAATTCAAGTTTATAACAAAGGTTATTTTACCAGTTTTGACATTAAAATTTCAATCATATGATTAAATTGAATTAACATGATAGCGTGATTTCAAAACGTTTTACGCTTATAGTGTCAGCTGGCCGGTCTATCCGCCGAGAAGAAACTTAACTAAAGCACCACCGGCCAATCTATCGTCCATAAATTTTATATCCTTGTAGTTTGGTTATGATTCCAGAAGTGTCAGAGGTGTTCATACTGGAAAACAACTTAATATTTGTATTCTATGAATATATCAATAGTTTGAATGCTAAGTGAAAAGTCAATTTTAAATAAATTATTTTAAAAAATGCACACAGATATGGTTTAAATGGCCTGGCATTCTTAGTTCAGCCTTATTCTTAACTGCTGGAACTAAAAGGATTAATTTCTTTTAAGTCTCTAAATTTGTTTTACTTATGCCTTCATCTTCTAATTTTACTTGAACAGGTCTGACATATTTCACTCTAACTCTGATCAAAATAGGACTAGAATAATGAGGTTTTTAAATAATATGTATGCCAGTGATAAAAATAGTGTAGTGTAAATACATTTTAGTTTAAAATGATGATTTCAACACAAGATTCAAACTAGGAACAAACAAGGTGATAGTATATCTAATAGTAAAATAAAAACCAAATAAACTATAGCTCACAGATTTATTGTCTTCAGTCCAGGCAATTTGTTTCGCTGGTCCGTCTGGAGCGATGGCTGTCAGTGCTGACTTAGGCCTCTTCTTGTACTCGTGAAGTATTGGGATTTTAGAGTTCTTGTCAGAAATGTTCAAGATTACCTCACGTTCTATCTGAAATTATTTCATAGGTAAACTCAGTTGACGCATCACATTTTTATGTGAGAGTTTTCTTTAAAATATGATATGAACACAAAGGGAGCCAATTAAAATGAAAACTAACAATAAATAATAACTTTAAAGCATGTATGAATATTAAAACTTGACTACATCACTCACGCATTGATGAACATATGGATAAAAGTGCCAGTCTCATGGGTCTAGTTTAGATGTCAAAGTTTGAATTCTTTTTCAGTATTTTGAGGTTTTCCTAAATTTTCCCATTCTCCCTTCATACAAATGAGGTTAAACTTTTAAATTCTACCTTCACCATCCCTACTACATTTTAGTAAATATACAGTGGTAAGATGAAAAGCCCAGAAAAAAAGTGCATTCTGTAAATCACAATATAGGGATATGTTACTAAATAAATAAATAAATATAATGAGCAACTAATTAGGATTCTATCTAACGAAATTGTGGGTCATATAAAATACACCTTTGAGTGTTTAAGCATCTAAAACATATCCTATAAAACAAACAAAAACCAACAAACATTATTTATTCCTACACTGTTCGTCACCATAACGCATGAGAATGGGGTTAGACAAGATTGATAAATAGCACAGTGTTTAATTTCTTTGTCTCACTCACAAGTATGACACAGGTAAAGTTAAAACACCAATAGAAACATTGAATGTGGACACAAAAAACAACACAATCAACATTGATCACCATGTAACTATAATAATTGCATTGTAAATGGCTAAATATAAACATCCGAAGTATTTAATTCAAACTATACACAAATAATTTTCCACCTTGTCTCTAAGTAGACTCGTCTCGTACCAGAGGTTTCGACACTACTAAGAACAGAACTGTTCGTCTCAAGACAAACCCGCCCAACAATGCATGGGAATTTTCTCACAACATTAATTATAAAAAGAAGGGTTTTACCAGCCCGACTCTTATTCTTACTAACTTGTGTAACTAGTTCTTATTAGTCCACACTGCATATACTATCCATTCTATAAGTTTTGTCTTGGTTTCATTTAGAGGGACTCTTTTAAGTGTCTAGTGCCAGTAATTAACTAACAACACATAACTTGCTACCAGTTAAAAGTAAAATAAATGGTACAACACACTTGCACAAACTTTCTCATATTGTTTATAATATCTTGGAAGAAAATTATCAAAAATAAGTTTTCCTAAAAAAAAATCCAACCAAAAACATAAACCTGTTAGACACATAAACACTATTTATATATAGATTTTAATCCTAAATGTTCATATATTTTTAATTTAAATTATTGCAAGTTTCAAATAACAAATTATTAAGTAACTACCCTAAAATTATGTTTAATTTGTAAAAATAAAAATGTACTCTTTTTTATCATAAAAAACATATTCAGCTACTACTTATTTTGTGCTAAATTTTTAAGTCTAATTTAGAAAAAAGTCAACTGTTCTATAGTTTCTCATAAGTAAACTACATACACTACCCTTAAATTAATGTATTTTAGAAAAATAAACAAACCTTAGGTGTCTATTATTGATCATGTAAAATATTAACTTGATACCAATTTCCAAAAAATTCAAATTTTACAAAAATAAACAACTAAAAATAAACAGTTTTTTTAGGAAAACAAATAAATATTATTATTTATCATGCATAAAACCTAGCAGATACCTGTTTTGAATCAAATGGTTAAAGCATTTTTCTTCTAAAAACAAGTATACAGTTTTATTTATCATGTCAAGCACTTCTCAGATAGCCATTTTAAACAGAATCATTGGAGCCATTTTTGAAAAATATGTAATAAAATAATGTAGGCTAATAAAATAAATCACTTATATATAAAAAAGGTCCGTAGCTTGTAGCCGTCAAGTTTCAACAAAATACATCAAACCGTTTCAGATTTGTGGTCAGTAACAGAAAGAGAAATAGAGACATGGGGGCAACAAAATTGTGTAATCCACTTTTTTGGTTTCGGACACACATAAAATGTGAAGATTCGTCATAATCTCGAGGCAAAAAATTTCAGAATTACAATACTATCTCTTGATATGAAAAAGCAAAAAAGTTTATTCTTTGCTGTTTAAAAAGGATAAATTGAATAAAACAAATCTTTTATAATTCAGATCAGTTGAAGTGTGTTTTTATTTCTCAAGTAATGATGGTTGAAATCACATTTGTAATTGTTTATTCCCATGGGGGAAATGAAGCAAAAGTGTTTTTTGAAGTGTAATGTTAGCACAGTATAAATTGGTTTGTCCCCTCCCATAACAACACTGATGAATTAAGCCAAACAATATGGGATTGATTAAGTTACTGGCGTTTTAATACAGTGATAAAAAAAAGTGCATGCACAAATATAATACCATACTAAAGAAAGATTAGACATAAGCCTTTAAAAAGCTTTCTGTAAATGATTTAGACTAGATTAAGAATGAGGACCTGGTGGTCTAGAGGTAAGGTGTCAGACCTTTGTGTTAAGAGTCTGGGGTTCAAATCCTGGTTCTGACACATATTTATCTGATTACCCAAACCCTTCCTTCACCTCTGGCAAATTGTGTGCTTTCACGCTTTGAGGATGTGTGGAATGCCAGGCCCCCATTATGGTTAAGAACCCACATTAAACTGTAGGTCCCCTCTGCTTTCCACCCTCACATATCATCCGACAATCTGGGGATTTCTTATTTATTTATTTAATTTTATCTATCTCGACATCTAGAAGGTAATTCAGTACCTAAATCTACTTACATATTTTTGTCTAGATCATGTATTATATAATATCCAATTTTTAAACAAGATTTTATTCTGGGGATAATGGAATTTGCCTTAATGGTGTCCACACCCCAAAAATGAATTCCTCTATAAGCCAGCAGAGCAGGGGTAAGATAAGGTTGAATGGCCACGAACTAGAGCATTAACCCCACCCACACTTATGATAAGGGAGCTATAGTTCCCTGATTTAGGCCTAATGAACATAAACATGATGATAGTATTTGAATTTAAGAATATCTACATGTCAAATTTTATTTTTCATGAATATGGTTTCTAACAAGAATTTGAGACAATATATCAAAGAATTTTTGAATTTAGGTTGGTGTCAGAAGATTAACAACGATCTTAAATTATTTGCCTCGCCAGACGGTTTTCATAACTCTCATGTGAGTTTAGTTTACATTTCTCAGTGTTGCGATATTTCACACCTCAACAGTGTTTAAGCGTGAAATATTACAAAAGTCTTAATTGAAAATCACAAAGCTATGTCAACTGAAGTATAAAAAAATTAGTGACTCAATTTTTAGACCTACTAAATATGTGTTGGTGCTTTTTGTTGGAAATGTATGGAACAAATAAAACAAAAATATAAATATAGTTAGAAAATGGGAAGTGAAAATGAGCAGCACTAACCAAACAAATTGGATATGCCTCAGACACATTACAAGAAAAAAGCAGTGCGGTGCCTCAATCTGGGAAGCAAGTGTAGCAAACTGTATAATTTATACTGACATAATAGTCACAGCAGCGACACAGCACATACTAATGCATTTAAGAAATTTAAAACAATATCAAATATTTCTAAACAATTTATGTGCTATTTTATAACAATAATTATAGTTCCAGTATTTTTAAGATAGCAATCAATCCCTCAGCCTGCTTTGCCTGATCTTTGAGCTAATCCTGACTGGCATGCCCGACAGTAAACTGGAAGAATGGGGTTCGACTTTGGCTCAACTGGTTTGTCCCCCACTCCACGCACATGTGCACACACTATATGAAAGTTGTTTTACATTTTTTTCTAGATGTCGAACATTTATTCTTACATACTTTTCCTCCCTATCCCTTAATACTGAGACTGTGTCTAGTCTCTGGGGTTGGGCAATCTCCCAACTTTGTTTGTGGCCCCTCCCCCAGCTATCTGCCTTACCGTGCCCTAGTTTATTTTTAATGTTAACTTATAACAGTAGTTTGCACTTTTAAACCAATTTGCAGCCATGTAAGATATCAGGAAATTCCTTGAAAGGTTAATACACATAATAATTAAAGCTAAAAGCACTGTGTTTATACATGTTAGTGTTGATTCATCCCAAGCCCTTCGTTCAATTTCTCAATGAGATTAATTAGTATAAGGGTACAAATTTTGTTTGCCAACTTTGAATTTTAATGCGCTCAAAAGTTATTGTGAGAGATATCCACTATAGACAGACAAGTGCGAATCGATAGAGTTAAAACGAAGAACTCACTTCACTCGTTCAATGAATCACACCACATGATTATGTTTTTACACTCTGGCAATATTTGCTATACAAGCATGAAAGCAAAAATTTCCAACCCCAACTTGTTTTTATCCTCCTGTGACCTAAGCAAGCCAAATCACGAGGCCCTGTGTTGCTGAACCATTCGCACACTCCTAAGGGAGGGTCTGTATGGATGAATGAGAGATTGATTGAGATCTGAATTTAAACTATACATTTTTTTGGCCTAAATTGTTACTAACCCTTTTACACCACTAAAAATATTTGGGGAGACTAATCTGTATAGTAATATGATAAGTTTTTAATCAACTATTTATAATGTTCTAATATTTAAAATGTATATTTGAATTTGACACACACACATACACGCACAATTGATCCCTGCATTAAACTTAATTTTACCAAATATATATTTTATTACCAAGCCAGGAATCGAATCCAGAATCCTTTTTTGTTAAGGCATAATACTTTGAATGTAATTAAATGAATAATCATCTATAAAAGAGATTGATTGGTTCAATTCTTATGTTCTTCGATTTTGCCAGTTCTTCCCCCAAGGTGAGGATGTAAGGAACATGGGAAAAAGCCATGTTTTTGCAGCTTTTATAACAAAACCTTTTTTTGACAAAAATAAATAAAATATTACTCCAGTACAAATATAGAGTTTAATTTTCTTCACATGGTGATATCAACAGTTGTTGAATATCTGTCATGAGCTTAGTGGCATTAGATAACACACTTTTTAAATGAAGAGGAAAAGTTTTCATTAAATTCCACGACACCCTTGGCAGATATTCAACAACTGTTGATATCACCATGTTAAGAAAATTAAACTCTATATTTGTACTGAATCAATATTTGATTTCTTTTGACCAAAAGAGTTTTAATATAAGAACTGCAAAAAACAATTACCTTTTTTCATGTACCCTACACCCTACAGCTTCACCTAAAGAGCCTTAAGAACCAGAACTGGTTTTGGTTCCTAAAAAGCTGATTTTCAGTTTCTCTGCACTTATTTAAAAAGGTTCAATTTAAACTTTTTGTTACAAATTTTTATTTTTTCATCTAACGATAAAGTATTGTAATCGTGAAAATTTTCGCCCTCGAGATGATGATGAATCGTTATATTTTATGTGCTCCTAAATGCAAAAACGTGGATTTTACTATTCTGTTTATATCCATGTTTGAAATTATTTGATGAATTTTGTTCAGCTATGATATTTAGATATATTATAGAATATAGGGCTAGACATTAGCATTTTATTTTTATTTTGACTCTAACCATCAAATTAGAGATAACTTTCAAATGAGTGATTTTGGTTGAATTCCAAATTTTTCAAAAATAGCTTCAATAAATTTTATTAAAATAGATATCTAGGAAGAATATGACCACCCAAAATAGCACTACTTAGTTGGTTTTGGGTAGAATTCGCTGGGTAGTTAGCTGATGAGGGATTTTGGTAAATTCACTGTAACTGTACTGGTTTATCAAGAAAAAAATCGTTTAGGTTAATTTATTGATTTTTTTAAAATTTGAAATATTTGAAAAATGGCCTTGAAGATTGTATTCTAAATGAATATTTGGAAATTGTTTTTCATGGTCAATTAGAATATGTATTTATTTTTACAAATTAAAAATAATTTGAGGCAAGTTAAAATATAAATGATTTTGGAAAATTTGAAATTTGCTATCAATATTTGAACAATGTTGTTTAAAATCTATGTATGAAGTGTTTATTATGATTAATTACGAGTATATGTTTGTTTATCTGTGGAAAACTAGCTAAAGGGTATTTTAAAGGAATTGCATTTTTGAAAATTTTGTTCTAAGCTATTATACACTTCATGAGAATGTTCGTGCAACTGTGTCGTACAATTTATTTAAAATTTATCGTTTAATTTAATTTGATAGAAAAATTATATTAATTTTAATTTTCCTATACATAAAGTCTGTTCCTCATTAAGGATTTGTCCAGATACATGTATATAATTAGAGTAAATTAGTTATCGATTGATTCTGTTAACTCTAAAATCAACTTTAAACATTCTGGAGTGTGTTATATTTTTAGACTTATAGTTGTTTAGTGTGTTGTGATATCTTAAACAAACTATTTCTTTCTTCTTTCGAGGACATCCACCCTATAATCAGTGAGGGGAGCTGGTGAAGGTAGTTGCCATTTAAATGGTTCATAATACTAATAAAAGTTGTGTTTTTATAATCATGTTATTAGACAGTGTTAATAAATTAGGTCAATCAAAGGTAGTGAAATATAATATAATGAAACAGAGAGGATATAGTACAATGAATTAGTGAACTAACCTAAGCATATTATTGAAGCCAAAGTTAAAGAAATATTTAGAAAGAGTGAGAAATATTGTTTGTTGCTGGCTATGATGTGCAGTGTTGCCAAATATTAATTTAAACTTTTTAGCAACTGACTTGATCAAAATATTTTTATTTAATATTAATAAATTTCAAATTATGTTAATTTATTTAACAAATTAAGGACAAAATTAATCTGAACAAATTAAAAGCTTGTATTTCAGCACGTTACAGTCTCCAGCCAAAGTTACTTACCGGGAACTTACTGGAGTGGGTGTGTAGACCCGTGGGGTTGGCAGAACTGCTGTCGGTGCCCGCCGCAGCGCCAGGAATATTGGGCGCTTCGCCATACAGGGGGTAGGGTGGCATCCTGTAGGGGGGCGGCGACCCCCCGCCCACAGGTTTGGGAGGCGGCACTGGCTTGTAGGGGCCAAACCCGTCCACCTGACCTGCAACGACAGGAACACATGTACATCTTCCTCCTTTTTATGTTTCCTGGCGCCAAAACAATACAATCTATTTCACACTCTACATTAGGGGTCATCAACCATGTAACGGCTACTCTAATTTTACGTCATGGTGTTATATGGGGGGAAAGAAGGAGGGGGGGGGGTAGTCACAGGGTTATGTAACACAGGCTGGAGGGGGACTAAATGTCTACTTGGTGTTACACGGGAGAAAAGGGGATCGGGGGTCAATCACGCGCGGGGCAACCAAGGCTGTAGCCAGCCAATAATTTCAGGGGGGGTTTGGTGGGCGCATCCCCCAATTGCCAGAGGCTTAAAAAAATTCTAAATGATAAACAGTTTTATAAGCTATCTGAAGGGTTTTATGGCAACATAGCCCCATAACTGCCTAAAGATAGGACAAAATTCTGAATACTAAACACCTCTAGAAGTGCTTTTTTTGGTAACACAGCCACCTAATTTGCACTTGTACCTTAATTTTGGATTGTTTGAACCATAAATAAAGCCATATATATTTTGTTCATAAAATTTCGGGCGGGGGGTTTGAACCACCATAAAAAAAAACCTCACTACGGCCTTGGGGGCAAGAGTCCTCCTATGCAATATTTTAGTTATTATAATTTGGTTGGCAACACTGACTGCTAGTGGAAGGTGTCATGTCAGCTTGCTGGCAGACGTAAACTGTGTTCGAAGAAAGTTGTTTCAAATTACGGGTAAAGATGTTAAAAAGTTCACTTTGATATAATATTAACATATATATCAAACGTTTGAGCAAGGTTATGGCTAAATATACTTAAGCAACGATGTTCCCCACGTGAATAAATACATTCATAGATCACATTGTTCAGTGTTTATTGCGAAGTTATTTCCCATTGAAACGTTATAATACTCGTACAAAAGGTGCCATAGGTACTTTGGGGCAAAAGTACGCAATCCATGTTCGTGCGAGCTTTCGCCCCTGACTTTCAAATATTTATTCTAATACCATTTTAAGCTTACTGTATCTACATATTACACCTACTTAATTGGCCTAATTTGATACATTTTAACTATTTATGCGATGTGCAAACAATATTTAATCAAATATAAATATTTATAAATGTAATGCACTAACATTTTATTTTTAAATTGATTTTCAAATGTTTATATATTATGTGTATTCATTTTTTTTTAAATCACAATGGGAAAAGCAGTAAAATCTTATCAAATAAGTAGTATTTAGCCCCTAAACCCCCATCACAGAAGATGATTTTTTTGCCATCAACTGTTACAGACCAAGTTTGAGTCTAGTGAAAATGTGAGCTAGCATTTAGAAGATACGGTTGCCACTAGTTGTTAATGTGACCCTACTTCAAGTTTTGTCACTGAATGCACACGATCCCAGTACATCCAATGGACTAATTGGCGTGTCTACTCCAACACGCCCTGCTCTATTACTGTCCGAGGCAGGCTCGAGTGGGGAAGACCATTACTCAAATGCTGCAACTAAAGACGCACAAACTTCAGTTTATGTCTCACCACCTGAGATTGCGTTTTTGATATGAAACCTAAGAATAGAGGAACGGAAATAAAATGCCTTGCTTGTGATGAGTACATATATTGGTGCTCCTACAGAAGAGTTGAGCAAATGTAGGAAATGTAAAGACTGGTAGCATGAGGAGTGCACCTCTTATGAGGGAATTGGATATTATATGTGTGATTGCTGTTGAAGTTTGATAACTAAATTATTATGTATCGCTTTCCAAGTTTAAAAAAAAACTATAACTTTTTTCAAGCAATCAAATTAGTTAGTAGTAGAAATATTGGAAGTTTTACTCTGTGGAACTTTTACCCCAAGGCAGAGGCAAAAGTCCTAAAATACATTCGAGTAATTAATTCACTCCTGACATAAATTTATTAATAGGATGATACCTTTGATAAATTATATATGTTCCCAACATTATAATAATGCTTTATAAATAAAAAATATTTTAATGAACGTGGTTTTATATTTTTTAAATTAATAATCTGCTAAGTGCGGGCTTTTGCCCCGGTTTACCCTACTGGCCTATGTGCATTTAGTTTGTAAGTCGTGTGCTGGTATAATATGCGTGTTTAAAAAGTGCACGTGTAGTAGGTACACCAATGATTCCCATTAGGAGTGACCACATTATCTGCTTACAGGGTTAGACTGGTTTTACAAGCACGTGACAGTGGTGAGATCCACAATGGTGGGAACGCAGTCCAAACGTCACTCATTTAGTCTGGTTTGCTGGAGATGAAGTATCAGAGTTCGAGCCCTGGTCCGCTGTACTAAGGGTGTTTTTTCATAAAGGGGTAACATTATTCCTTCCCGCAAATGCGGGTACATTTTTCTAAATTCTAACTTCCTCATCACTAACCCATAAGCGAGCTTAACATAATTGTGTATCACGCTATATAAAAATCAAGGGAAGTTGGTTGTTGATATGAGTAAATATTTCGCTCGACCAGTAGTAATTGAGCTCTAAGAGGTGGCTGCAAAACCTCCGAATCTCTACCCCTCAACCATATCAGAGAACATGCTTTGTTAACATTGTTTGCGTTGTCCTTAGATGATGACTCCTTTGTCCGTATGCCCACCGGGGCGGGTCTCGAGGGAACGCTTTGGTGCCAGCACATGAGATCAGTGAACCAAATAAGCTACCCTTGGGGGGACGGGGGCGGTGGATATGAAGGTAGCTTTCAAAGAACCTCATAATCAAAATTCAGTTGGTGAGAAGATAGAGACTTGCCTTTTCTTCCCGAATGAGAAGCAAACAGTTTTCTCCAAGAGTGAAAGTCAATCACGTCTATGAAGTCCCCCCCCCCCCCNNNNCTTTATTATTGCAATAGTTTGTTATTCTGTTGTACCAAATTGTTGAGGAAAATTTTTCGTCTGTACCGTTTTGATAGGTCCATAAATTATAGGGGGGCTACCTTGAATTTTCCCCCTCTTCCCCCTTGTAAAAATATCTTCTTCCTTCTTTTCTTTAGCACCACGTATTCCCAGCCATTCGAGTTATAAGCTTAGGTACTAATTACACTAATAAATTAGGGATAAGAGAGTATACCCGAATTTGCGTGGACAGCGAGTGGGAAACCATTTAGGGGAAAACCGCCCTCAGTATAACAGACCTGGATCAAACAACGATTTCCCCGTTATCAGCAGTCTACTATATTGAAAGAGTGTATAGCGTCTTGGACCAGAGGTTACCAACCTTTTTGTACCTTAGAGCATATTCAAAACTAACGGTAGTGCGGAGGGCACCAATCACTTTTTCAAGTTAAATTTATAGCCGCCGAACATAATTCATAATGCAAATAGCATACACACAAATACATATTATTTAAAAAATCGTGAGTTTAATTTTTTTTTAATTCGCATATAAAACAACGCAAATGGTACTCACGCAAAGTTAGTCCAAAACCAGTTCAAACAATCGAAACAATTTTTCCCAAACCAAAAGTCAATGTCAATAAATAGAAAAAAAAAACTGCTTTATTTACGGTTTTAACAAGACCAAAATAAATACACAAGAAAATAATTTAACTACCCACCACCATTTTGGTGCTTAGGTACATTTTAAAAATACAGTAGAGCGTCGGAAATCCGGACGTCAAAAATCCGAAGCGTCGCGAATCCGGATCAGTGGTGAAAGCAGGTAGAGGAGGCTCTCTTCGGTCACGTGCTTGGTTCAGTTCTGTGCTATCATTTACAAATTATACAGCAGTGGTGAAACCTTCGACGTTTTAGTTCGCGAGTTAAAACGGAAAATATTTTTACTTTGTTAATCATGTCATCATTATCAAATGAAAGGAAACATAAATTCTTATCTATAGAGGATAAGTTAGAAATTCTATGAAGACAGTCTAAAGGGGAAAGTGGTGCAGCTCTCGCTAAAATATATGGTGTGGGAATTTCAACCACTAGTGACATTAAAGCAAAGAAAGACAGTTTGCAACGTTTTGATTCAAAACTAGATTCTGAAGAAGGTTCACAGAAAAGAAAAACCACACGTATTCATATGTATACATTTATCGAAAGCATATTTGAAAATCCGGACAATTCAGTAATCCGGATGGGTCCCGGTCCCGATCGATCCGGATTAACGACGCTCCACTGTATATATATATTCATTATATGTTTATTGAGGCAACAAAGCTGGGTAGACTCAAGTCAAGATATTTACAAAGGAAATAGGAAGTATTAGCATGGTATTAGTGAGTATAATAATAGTTCCGGGTAATAACTTACACTTCGTAAATGAGCCGACAAAGAAAGAGGAATGAGAGAGGGGATCACCAACTTATTGAGAACAGCATAGCTGGAGATAAGCACAAACTTGATTTTTGTCGGAAAAGTGACAAATTAAAACTGTTAGTCAAGAACTTTCTAGCTGTGGGCAAAAAGTGGCGGGTAGGCGCAAAAGGCTCGGCGGGCATAGTGATAGAGACCCATGTCTTAGACCATGTGGCTAGCGAAGAGGGCCTGTAAACATATCATTTGTGGGCCTTTCAAAACGGTAAATACGAAAATGTTTGCGGAACAATCCGGTACAAAAGAAGAACAAAATATTGCAATCATAAAGTCGTGAATTTGTAAAAGTGTGGGGTCAACTTAACACACTTGTCAATTACACCATCCCTGTGTCAACCCTACAAAATGGGTAAAACAGCCTCTATACCAACCACCATCTCCGAAGGAACTGCATGCAGGTCATGGGGAGGAAATCCACTACCATCTATCTCTGTAAACTGTTACCAGATCTCTTAGCTTTCAGCTATGTTGTGGAGAGGAGGAGGAGGAGGGGGTAGTTAGTGTACAGCATGATATAATAATACACTTTAATTTTTGCCACAATCATGTAATTATTTCTTTTCAGGATGAAAATCATATTAACTTTCCTCCATATCCTTTAAATGCACACAACGCAGTATGAGAAATTTGAAGATTCTATATTAGAGGAGAAATCCGCTATTAATAACTCGTTCTGTATCGAAGGAGATTTCTGTATTTGAGATAAAAAAAAAATATTGTAAGGCGAGGAAGGGGTGAGGCGGAAGGGGGTTGTAGCGTAACGTAGGTTTAGTCTTCGTTTCCCCTTTTAGAGTGTGTTACATGTTTATTTATTTTTTGTTCAGTACATGATATTTTTGGTCGGCGTTAGCTTAGTATGTTAAGCTATCATATTTTTTAGGCGTTAGTTGGTTGACAACTTTTATGGAGGAAATGCACCTTTATTTGCGG
>CABFVX010000358.1:295679-308396 GCA_902151425.1 Timema shepardi
TGGGGGGGGGGGGGGGGGGGGGAATAATATTAAATGTATTTGGGAGGGATTCGAACCAAAAGTCTACGACTCTGTGAAGAAGATAAGGGGGTATCAACCACTTAAAATAACTAACATACATTTCTACAAACCTAAAACATGATAGTTTTAAAGTTCTCTACAATTATTGACGGAGTGAAAAGAATATATTTTATCAAATGGGAGATTCAAACCTACTTCCCGCACACAAAAAGGTTGAATTTAGAACATGTACTTTCATGTGCGTGGAGAGGGGATTGAAAACTTAGAGAAGGATAACTTTAGAAAATTGTATCATCATTTGCATTGAGAGGGTTTGAAAAAATCAAAGGCACGCGAGAAGGTTGACTTGTACCAGTATTTGCAAGGGAAGAGGTCGAAAATGTATCCAAATAAGTCAAGGCAGGGTAACTTAAAACTATTTGCCTCTCTTTCACACGACTTAACAACTGACATAAATACTCTTTATTCTTCAAACAACACAAGGCTAATTATTTTTTCGAGTCTCGACAAGATGTCCATCAAAACGTCGACCAAAAATACCATGAAATAGGCCCATAAAAAATGTAAAATTCCCAAAAAAAGGCGAAACGAAGACTCCGTTAAGATACCTTCCCCTTATTCTCATCCCTTCGCCTCCTTATTACAATATTTTATTATCTCGAATAAACAATTACCTCCTTCGATACAGCGCGAGTTATTAAAATGGTTTGTTCTCGAATATAGAATCCTCAAATCTCTCCTACTCAAAATATTAATGTAATAGATAATAAAGTTGTTACTGTCATAAATGATTTACACGAAATACTTAGACCTATAAAACAAAAAACTTTATTTAGTTAAAAATATTCTTGTAGGAAAAAGAAAACCAAACCGTGAAAGTTTACGACTGTTCAGGGATAAGAAGGAACTACTGGCAACATCAACAATCAAGTGTTGAAAAATGTGTAGAAGGTTTGTATATTTGTAAGAAGGTTGACTACGCGAAAACCAGATAACGGCAGCACTGTTTCCCAATATCACGCTTGCAGTTTTCTCAAAGGTGATATTTAGTGTAGTATACCATGTGACAGCAAGAAAATGACGTGGTTTCCAAATTCAGCGTTGTAGGAGAGCTGTAAACAAACGAGGACAGGAAGATATATGCCTATTGTTAGCCGCCAGGATACACGGGTGGGTGGTAGAGGGTTGAAGTCACAACCAAAAATACCGCCCCTCCTGCTTTGTGACCAGGAACTGCGCTTCAACTGATGCGCAATGGCTTGTGGAGGGAGGTTTAAAACTATTAAGTTTACAGTTTCTTCTCGTTTCCTTGACAAACCATCAAACACAAAGAGGGGGAGGGTTTCATCAAAACTTCAAAGTCACAAATTAGTCCTAGCAAGACCCGATGGAAAAATTAACAGTGGATGAACCAGTGTTCACTGTAACGTGTGTGAGAACACATATACCGCCATCTCTCACCACCGCTGTGGTTTTTAATGGCACGGTTAACTCAAATAACCAGCAGCGGTGGTTGAGTGGTACAAGGGGAATTACTCAAATTGTCCCTGGCCTCCCTAGAAAGGGAGCTGGGGTTCGCCCAGTGAGGTGCAATGTAAGTTAAATTTCAACATGTGATTTATCTCACAGTTTTCCCACACCAATGCAGGTGTATTTCATCTTGGTCAGCATCCTCCACTTAATCCAAGTCGTTAATAATCCCTGTGTTAAAAGTACACTTATAAAAATTTAAATTAAACAAAGGTTTGATCTTATAATTGAGAAGGGTGAATCAAAGGAAACAACGCTAAAATTTGACTTAAATTCGTGGGAAAACCGTTATAATACGAATCAAATAAATTCTGGCAGAAGCAAGTTCTGGGCGCTAATTAGTCAGTCCCAACCATCCCCAAATAAGTTAATTACCAAGATATTTGGCGTAATAAAAAGTTTAGTTAAATGCTCGCGATGAACCGATATTCTATAAAACAACGTCCCCGTCCTTACGGGACGAACCTCACCTGCGCTGGGCGCCATCTTGCCAGTCTTGCGCAGTCGAGACTCCTGCTTCACCTTGCGCACGGTGCCCGTGGTCGCCAAGACGACACGGGTTCGAGTCTCACCGCCATCTTGCTCCCCAACCCAGCGCGCGCAACAGTTCCTTCGAGACTCAATGGCGGACAAGGCTGACAGCCGGCTTCCGGAACGACGCTCCGTGAACGCTAGTATATCCGGAAGAATAAAGCGTGTACGGCTATTTTAATATTCTTAACGATAGTAATATTAGACACATCTTGGGCCAATTTTTTCCCCTTGTTAATATTTTAATCTCCACTATTCTAAAAAACACAATAAATAATCCTATTGTAATTCTAAAACTTGATTCATATTTAATGTGTATGCAGACGTCACTTGCACATCTACCAAAAAATATAAACACACGTATCAATAAAACGCGCATGAACGTGAAACTAGTATTTAGATTTGTAGTGAAATTGGTTTAGTTTTTCTGAAGTTAAGAAAAAATGTGTTGCGTCAATAAAAAAATGTGACTATCGTCCTATTTCACAGCTTCAGTGTCAATAATAGCTCCAAAACCTCTAGTCTCAGTCCTAATCTGAATTAATATAGTTCCAAATTATAAAATGTAACAGTGTCAAAACAGTTTAATTACCAACGTCTCCACATTTAATGCGCGAACTTCATGTTATCCTCCCGGAAAGTTCACAAACTAAAAAGGTGGCAACAAAAAATCGGCCGTTTTAAAATTAAGTTTCAGTTTATATTTTACAGCACGGAATTGTTTGCACACTTGTTATCTTGTGGGTGACAATGGGCACAGCTCGGAACATCTTGAGATTTCATCCATGAATATATTTTTATCACCTTTATTAATTTTCTTGAGAAGACGCACACGAATTCCCGTCAAGACAACGCAGCACCAAGTAAAAATAATCCAGACAGATGCTGCTGATTCCTTCCCCTGTTTCAAGGGTGTTATGGTTACGACGATGTCGAAATGTTTACGGTGCCGCGCAACGGAAAATAAAGTTGTTACTGTCTGCTATCGCACGAAGGTTCCTAACCTCCCCATAAAACAAGACGCGACGCTTAATAAAAACACGAACTGTAGGCAGGTTTAAGAACTTACGACCCGAATACGTTTTGCACGGAAATGAAGACGCCGGTTAGTAGAGCTATGTCTGGTTCTTAGCTGTAGACGGCAGGGATATTATTTCTGTTATGAAGTTGAGAACTGAAACGCAGCGTAATAGAACAGCCGGTCACGGGCCGACGCATCTCGGGATGACAGTCGACTAACTCACACTAAACACACATACTTTGCTGTCTTGCGGCTTCTGTTAGCGCCCTCTTTATTTTTGTAGACTTTGGTACAGTCCAGTTTTCATAGATAGCTACTTCATAAAAACACAAACATACTTTTTTCAGTCAAAATTAATATATCATCAGTTTTTGTATGAGAATTGATATTTATTTGGCACCACGTGTTACTACTAACCATTCGGGTTATACGCACATTTGTTAATTACGCTAATGTTTTAGGGACAAAGAAGGCTTAATTTATGGAAAGGTTCACGTATTTGCGTGGAGAGAGAGTGGAAAATGATTCAGGAAAAACCACACCAATATATCCAACCGGGATTAGAATCACGATCTCCCAGTAATCAGCAGTTCAGTATATTGCGAGAGTGAAACCTTATACCAGGCTCGCAACTTTTACCCAGAACATTAAAATGAATGTATTACACACACGCAAAATGAAAATGAATATGAGAATAATGGTCACTGCCGAGTTAAATGAAAATTAAGTAGATATATCCAAACTACGCACGTTTCTATTTAGTAGCAGGAGTGATCGTTCTTTGCCCCCCACGACCCGCTTAAAATTACCAGAAAAAAATATTGAAAGAATTGGCTTAACTGCACTAGTACCATTACTTTCTTCTTAATATCCCTACAAAGAAATTTAAAATTTAAGTTTAATATAATTTAGCAGTAATTTTTCTATCCCTAGCCACCTAGGTTTGAGTTTTTTTTATTACAAATTCCGATCATCTTATTTACCACAAATCAGTGTCTCTATTGGTAAATCTCTTTAAGTGGGGACGAGTGAAATTTCTTTGGATTTTAAGGTTTCACACCCTCAATACGTATGTATTAGGTTCGTTGATTTTTTTTAGCTAACTTAAACAAAGGCCAATAATATAATGTGTATGTTCTTTTGTTTTGGAGTTGCCAACACCATGATCACTATATTCAAAACGTCAGGCTCACAATACAAAATGTAAAAGCACGAACTAAGGTTACCCCAAGTGCGTAGCCTAGGACAGGTTTACACTTTAAATATATGTCTTTTGGCTTCTTTATTTTTAAGCTGCACGGATCGATGATAATACGGTCTAAGGCACCAAGCTCACAAATATATGATTTTACACGTCTGAGAGGCACACTATGAGGTTTGCCTAAGTAAATATGACAGGTTTAAATTTGCCAGTTAAAATACAAATTATTATGTATTTATATTATAAAAGGAGTAATTGATTTACTAAACATCCTTGAAATGGGTACTGGAACGGGGAAATTAGGATATTTAGATCAGGGCATAGTCAGTTTTTTTCCCCGGGGGATTGGTGGACCCACCTTTCCAAATGCAAATATCCCGGACGGGTAGTAAGACGGAAAGAAAAAAGATGCACTAGTGTCTAACAACTAGCAGGTAGGTGACCTGGTGGTCTAGAGGTAAGCTGTCAGACTTCTGTGTTGGGGTCCGGGGTTCTATCCTCCGTCCTAGCACAGATTTATCTGATTACCAAACACTTCCTTCACCTCTGACAAGATGTGTATTAATCACAGCTCGTGAATGTGTGGAATGCCACCGTGGTTCGGATCCCACGTTAAGCTGTAGGTCTTCCACTTTCATCTCACAATCATCCTACCATTACACATTAGCGTATAACACGAATGGGTAGTAAGACGCGGTGCTAATAATAGCTAGCTGGTATATTTCAACCGGTAGTATTAATAGTAGACAGTTAGCAGGTATATCTCACCCTGCTGTATTAGTATCAGACAGGTATAGCTCATCCTGCAGTATGAGTATCAGACAGCTATAGCTCACCCTGCAGTATTAGTATCCGACATGTATAGCACACCCTGCAGTATTAGTATCAGACAGGTATATCTCCCCTTGCAATGTTTGTGTCTGGCAAGTGACAGGTATAGAAAACAGTAACAATAGTGTTGAGTCTCATTGAAGATCACAGCAAGAGGTAAGACACGTGGTGGGAGAAAGTAGAACCTAGTGTAATAACCACCTAAGTACAATGTAGTGAAAGTGATGTCACAACCTATCAAGCAATGGTGTCTTGCCGGGTTTTTAGGGTAGCAGCTGTTTTATTGAACCATATCGTCGTAGCACAGAATTAAGGAGAGATGTGTACATCTCGAGCAGGTAGTGAGACGCAGTCAAAATAGCCCAATAAAAACATAACTGTCCTTAGATGAATAATTTTACTAACGTTATAGTAGAGAAACGGCTTCGTGGGACTTGCGATTTGTAATGTGCACAACCTAACCACCTAAATATCAGGGATGACCACAGAGCCACATAAAAAATAAACTTATTCATTATTTTGTCCAAAGCGAAGATGAATCTCCCCATTTGACGCCGGTGCGGACAATCAAGATATCACTAAGACGGTCAGTCGAGCTAACCACTCGACCAGCCAGGCCCATGTTGAAACTGTGGGATAGTACTACAAAGTACTGTTAGCCCAGAGAGGTATTCTTGGTGTGGGAATGTCTCTTACATGAGAGCACGGAAATTCACCCAGGTATGCTCCGTTCTTATAAAAACCTATACCCAGTGGCGTATAATCAAAAACCAAGAAGTAGGGTTCCGGCCCTTCTCTCCAGTTATTTAAAAGTCAACCCACTTCGGCGATCAGATGGTGTAACCGGCGGTGGGCAACCTTTCTGGCCCCGGATTGACTTTTAAACTTATCAAAGGTCCCACGATCACCCGGTTGAATCTTAATTGCGAACAAATAAAAGAGCAGCTCTCGTGAATCCCTACGCGAGGATGGTGACATGGGTGACACGGGTTCCTGGCTGCTGCATCCACCTTCCGCCAGGGCTTTCTCACTTACCAATCCTAACCTAACGTAACCTAACCTAAAAATACCCATGTTTGTAATTTAGTTAAATTTAGACTGACAAGGCTGAAAGGCACCCGTGGGCAAACCCTACTGTCAAATTAGGGGCGGGGTGGCATAGAACACACGGCGTGTCCATAATCTGGACTACTCCTCATGTGTCAAAAGCAGATAGTCTTCTCCAGGTACCCACGTGTTCGCAATTAGAACGACACCGACCATTCATTGTTTCTAAACTTTACTTTGTTTTGTTTATCTTTCCCTCCATGCAAATGCGAGTAAATGTCCTCTAAAATAATTGCATCATCCTCATCCTTAGAGTATATGCGTAACACTCGAACGGATAATGAGACGCGAAAAAAAAAGAGAAGACATTGATAGAATCACAAATTAAATCAAATTTTGAGTTTAGTGATACTTTCTGAATGACGTTTTCAAATTAAAAATAATCAGTAAATTCACGTAGACCACCTTTTCAGTAATGTGGCTGGGTTTTAATTAGGGGTTCAGAAGTTAGGTCACATGAACCCCCTTAATATTCTCGGATCTCAATAGTAAATAATTTTAGAAGATATAAAACAAATGTCAGATAACAATGACAAACATTGATGTACGGACGAGGTCCCAAACTAGTTTGTTTATTGGTGGCCTGGTGGTCTAGGGGTAAGGTGACGGACTTCTGTGCTGGGGGTCCGGGGTTCAATCCTCGGTCCCGGCACAGATTTATCTGATTATCAAACTCTACCTTCACCTCTGACAAGACGTGTATTAACCACATCTTGTGAATGTGGGGAATGCCAGGCCTCCGCCGTGGTTCGGATTCCACGTTAAACTGAAGGTCCTCCATTTCATCTCCCAATCACCCTACCATTACACATTAGCGTAAGTGCGTATAACCCGAACGGGTAGTAAGACGCGGTGCTAATAATAATAATAATAATAATAATAATAATAATAGTTTGTTTATTATTCATGTACTCCTGTGATGTAAAGGCAAATATCGATATAAATGATAAGATCGAGCGTTGAATCAATGACGGCTCTGGTAAATGGATGAACTTAATTTCTCCACACTCGATAGTATCACCGCATCACGTGACGGGAGTATCGAGTATTACTAGGTGTATGGATGTTGTTGAAGCGAAGGAAGTATACAAGGATAGGGAAGTGTGAAGAAAGTTGGTGAGGATGGATTAAGTAGGCCCTACATAGAGACTTTTTTTTTAGCTATATGCAGTATTTTACCTACCCCACAATGGAACGGCGTGTGTGTGTGTGTGTGTATATATATATATAATCAGCACGTCTTAGTACCCGAGTTGATTATACGCACATATACTAGTTACACTGATCTGTTAGCGATGATAGAAAGTTTGAATTTATGGGAAATATATCCGCATTTGTGTGAAGGGCGAGTGGAAAACTATTTAGGAGAAAACCCCTTCAGTATACCCGACATGTATATGAGCCCCGAGCTCCCCGTCATCGGCCGGCCAGCTAGTCTAATGTGAGGGTTAAGCCTTGGACCAGGCGTGTAAAACTTGCAGCCCTATCCATTATTTTGAGCGGCCCGCGGTCCTTTAGATGAACCATCATGCAATGTGAATCTTTTCTTCTTTTAATAAACGTCGAGGAAATATGTACAACATTTTGTAATTTGACATAATTTAGATAATTCTGGAATATGAGGTTGGTGTATCAAGTTTGTACTTTTTCTTTGGTATGGACCAATACCCAAAAATTGGTGAATTTGTTCAACAAATGCAATGTTTGGCCGTAGATAAGTTTGCTAGCAGTTGTTTTCTCACATGAAATGAGACCCCGAGTGTTTCTCGCCTACGGAAAAACAAATTCAATTACAGTGATTATAAAATATTGACTTTGGCATAATATTTAAAGGGCGACCTGGCGGTCTAGGAGTAAGGTGTCAGACTTCTATGCTGGCGGCCGGGGTTCAATCCTCGGTCCCAGCAAAGATTTATCTGATTACCAAACCCTTCCTTCACCTCTGACAAGACATCTTGTGAATGTGAGGAATGCCAGGCCTCCACTGTGGTTCGGATTCCACGTTAAACTGTAGGTCCTTCATTTCAGCTCACAATCACCCTACCATTACACATTAGCGTAAGTGTGTATAGCCCGAACGGGTAGTGAGACGCGGTGCTAATAATAATAATAATAATAATAATAATAATAATAATATTTAAAGCCCAGCATTAACACCATTATTGCAAACAAAAGGTTTAAAAATGTAGGTTACAAATGTAGGGTTAGCCTTATTGTTTTATGTAAGGGCGGCCTACTCTAGTAATTTGGAATCAGTTCTACTTAAGATTATGACAATTCAGATTTATATTTTTAATATTTAAGGCGGTCATTGAAGTGGTTTATACTATAATAATTTATGTATCGCTCGAACCAAAGACCTTTTACCTATACTAGCGGGTTCAATGACAGCACATACTGAGAAGAAAGAGCACAATGTAGAGAAATGTATTACTTTTTGTGCTTGTTGGCCCAAAGATTTAATACCTCTTAGGGCCCGTTTATATAACTAAAGTAACACACGGGTTGTACAAGTTGAGTTGAGACACGTTCATTACAATACAAACCGTTTTTACTAGTTAGCATATTTAAGTTGTCAACATCGGTGCTCTTAGGTTAAAGTATGCATGACCCGATGTTAGTAGGTTCAAACCCAGACGTGGTCGACGGATTTTTCTTGAGTGATAAAAAATTCCGTAGCAAAACTTCCTTCTGAGGGGAAGTAAGGCTCTCGGTCCCATGTCGATTGTGGCATGTAAAATAATCCTGGAAGGTTTGTGAAAATACCCTTCCCGGATAGATTGATTGGCCCTTTTGCTCTCGCTCATAGAAATTCTCGTGTGCTGATATAATCAGTCGGTTCAGAAAGTGCACGGCAAATACCTAAAATAATAATAAATCAATAAATGTTTTAAGTTGATTTGGTAAGGCAATGAATGGTAAAGGGATGGTATTAGGACAATTTAGTGGAGAAATCATATCGTAATGATACCGTTTTGAACCTCTCTCATAGATTAAAAAAAAGTCATAGATTAAGTGTATTTTTCTTTGGTAAACTGTGTATAAAATATCCTTTTAATACTTCATCCATGGAGAGTAACGCGCTTTTCAGAAATAATGTCAATGCATTGCACCATAAAACTTATTTTTTCTTTAAAAGATCAACTCCGTAGTATTTAGCAAAATCTTGCGACTCGCTGGCTCCCTCTACCCAATAGGAAGCCAGCCTTCACAACACCTGTCGCCAGGAGTATTTCTATTAGTTTTAACACTGTTGACAAGGGGTCCAAGAGGCAAGGGGCATGTCATATATAAGCCGCTTGTGCGTATGCATCCATAGATAACTCAATAATATTAAGTATTAATGATACAGTTCGATTCATCACGAGGCTAGTTAAAGCAGTAAGACAAATATACAGATAATATAATATTACACGGAACATATAATATATTCAGTACCGACGGTGTAATCAGTTAAATAAAACGTGTGCAACAGCTAAAGTCTTTCTAATTTTACAATTATAAGTATCAAATATACTCAGATTACATAACCGCGAGCAAGTGAGCAGTAAGGCATGCTCGCGTCGTCATAATCGCAAAACCCAATATTGTTGTAGATACTGCTCAATATCTCATTATAAATCCATATCATCCTAATTGGCGCCGTATTGCGGGTCAAATATCAACACATAATATCAATATAATCATAAAATACAACAGTTTATTACGAATAAAATGATAATCATAGGCCAAATTATATCATAGAATAAACTTATTTTTAATTCCAGCAGTTTAATTCTAACCTCAAAAAGTGAGATCAGAGGGCCATTGAGAGCTTATGTCTTTACTAAAGCCAGATATATGATTTTCATACTTTACTAACTAACTTAGTGGTCAGATTTTCAAAGCCTGGAAAAAGTTTAATTGAACGTATTGATATAATAATATTTTTCAACTCGAAGTATCACAATAAAATATCTATTTAAATATTAGATAAGGAAGCGTGATTGCAGGGTACAGGTTGAAGTGCGGAAGATCGCCTGTAGCTGTCATTTGGTAGAGGATTTTGTAAGTATTTATTTAAAGACTTCGAAAATGTATTCCATGTTGTGTCTGTAAGTATTTATAGCAAATTATGAGGCCATAAAACATCAGCCCGCATTTTTAGAAGTTTAAGCTTCCATGATAATTGTGGTAGTAAGGGTATACGCTGGAACAAAATTGAAATTTGTGTTAAATCGGTCCAAAGAGAGTTTTTGCTGCATTTATACATGAATCAATGTTATTGGGTAGAAACCTGTAATACTGCGAATATATTAACCTACTTTCTTCACACACTCTCAATCTAAACGATATTATATTTTAATTTATATGCATGTGATGCTGGCTGGGCAAACAAGAATTATAATTATTAGTTGTAGTAGTAAACTCACACGAAAAAAAAAAAATCACGTAGTTTCCAACAAGCTGTATCAGACCGATTACGTTGACACTTTGTGGTGAGAATGTTAACTTTCCATTCAATGGAACATCACGGCGAGAAGATGTTTTAGTCACTAACATTGCGATAGAAATATATGTAAATGTGGGAACAAGGGTTTGTGGGGGATACATGAGTGGACCGGGAGAAATGATTGTTGAGAAAGTTGTGATACACTTATTCAACAAACTCCTCTCAAGATTACGTAATCTATTCTCGTTAAGATATTTGTTTGAATGTTTTTGTACACCGTTGTTTATCTAGGTCCATTAATTTATTTGTCTACAGGCTTGTACATCCGTTTTACAATCTCAGTTCGATAATATCTTTGTCCTATGCTTTTGCATCCGTTTTACAATATTAGTTCGTTAATATCTTTGTCTGAATATATACTTTTACATCCATTTTCCATTCTCAGTTCGTTAATATCACTGTCTAAAGGCTTTAGCATTCCTTTATGTAACACATTTTTGAAAATGGTTGGATTAAAAAAACACAACATACAATCTTAAGTTTTGTGTGTAACTTACAGATATAATATTTTTAATCACGTAAACCTATTCCCTCGGCTAGAAATTGGTCATTAGTTACATAACTGTAGGTTTATTACACGATAGGGGTGAAAACCCCCACGAGACCCACTCGAGCCAAGAGAGAAGTTAAGTTTCTCGGTAGAACCAGAGACTCAGTTGGCAGTAATCCTATTGTTCACTTGACAGGACAACAGTAATAGCCTTGAAACTTGTCCAGAGGACCAGTTAGAATATTTCAGATGCATTTTTTTCTGAGTTTAAAAAAATATCTTTGCAAGCTAAAAAGTAAACCTACATCAATATTATTTCATAAAATATATAATTTAAATTATTTTTTCAATGGGGATTTTTAACGTGAAATTTACGAAAACAATGTTTATATCCGCACATGACTTACAAACTAGCTTTTAGCTATGACATACATAACAGTTTACTATTGTTAAATTAACGACTCTACCTGGTATCGAAACCGGGAGCCTTAGCATCGTAAACACAAGTGCTATCGACATAGCTAAAGTGTCGGTTAAAATATGAAGAGAAGTGTATTACGTTAAATATAATAAACCACTTTAAATAAATGTAAAAAAATAATATAACGATAAAAACATAGCTGTGGTAAAATAATATTCAATACCAAAATTGGATTGGATTGGAATGTTGCCCAAGTTGACGCAACTTATGATGGCTCTCGGCACACAAAGTAATAAATTATTTACATTTATTTTGTATTGAAGTTTGAATATTTTTCTAAAAAAAACCAATTAATTTTACGCTTCTATAGTAATTCACTTTTTGGGGTCAGCGTAACCTTTCGAATTGTTCGGAAACTGTATATTGTTGGTAGAGTAGACCAGGGTTGGACTGGGCCTCCAAATGGGCGTGAAACTTGTATTTTAGAGGACGTAAAATATTTTGTAGAGCCCAATTTTTTTCCTATTTACTGTAAAATAACTATACGAGTGCTGGTAGAATTCAATAATATGCATTGATAATAAAAATATTGGTAGTTCCAGCAAGGATTTAAAAATAATATAATATCTGTTTTCCGCATTGTCTCAAAGCATTGTTTAATATTGTGAATTGCATAGGTTATGTTCAATAAATATAGTATACATTCATGGACTGGTGAATTTTATTTCACAAAGGTGAAAAAACATCAAGCATTTAAGGAACAAATTGTACAAGATATTATGCTATATCCTTGGCAAGGATCCTCGGACTATTTGGATACATCCTGTCTCAACAACATCCGTCCTGAGCCAACTGGGTTCGTCTCGGAAAAAAGGAAGTGTAGACATCACACACCCAATTACCTCAACTAAACCTGACTTGAATCAGCGCTGAATACAGGTCCCTTCAAAGCAACACATTACAAAATAAATTTTTATTTTAACGCCAAGGCCAAGCTCTTAAAAAAATTTATTTTTAAAATTATTAATTGAATTCAACTTTACATATTCAACTAGTGAAATTGTACCCCAAC
>CABFVX010000359.1:18073-31808 GCA_902151425.1 Timema shepardi
CAATACATCTTGTGAATGTGGGGAATGCCAGGCCTCCACCGTGGTTCGGATTCCACGTTAAACTGCAGGTCCTCCATTTCATCTCACAATCACCCTACCATTACACATGAGCGTAAGTGCGTATAACCCGAACGGGTAGTAAGACGCGGTGATAATAATAATAATAATAATAATAATATTTGAAATCTATTTTTTAAGACCAATAGTTTCAGAGATATTGGCAAATATATTAATACAATTTTGTGAGCTCAAGTTGTGAAGAGATACTACTAAAGTCTAAACGCAATAATTCTCTAATGCCATAGAGTAAGCAAATAAGTAAGTCTCTCAAGAAGTTGATGTTGTTTCTCCTTTAACCTCTTAGGGGGAATGCTTGTACAGTACAGGGCTCCTGGATTTTCATGAGAGGGGTGGGAGGGACGCGGGTGCTCCCGTCAGGATCGGGGAGGGGGTGTGGGGGTATAAAGGCACTTCAAGAAATGTTGACATAAAAATACTTCAAAATTTGAAAGTAAATCTTTACAAATAATAAGAATATCAACAAATAGTGATTATTAAGAGGGAAATAGGTTTAAACATTATAAAAATTCTTATATAATTTTTTTTTTATCTATTCAATTATACAAAATAGTCGGAATTATTCAAATTTCTAACAATCGAACTTTAACTTCACTCTATAGTATAGCTAGTTATTTTTCATTCTAAATCGAAATTTTACCACTAAGCCATACTAATACGTTATATGTGTGTAATTATTCAAAGTTTTTGTTTAAAGCACGCTATTTAAAAATAAATCATGTTAAAGATCTTTATTTACTATTAATCATGGAAATAATAATAATAACATAAATTTAAACCTACACAAGGTTTAGGAAACAAGGTGATAGGCGTGCAACTTAAATTTGGGTAGTTTCATTAATGCCTATTTTCACCACTTTAATACTTAACGTGATTGTCTTAAATCTTAATATTACCAATAACAATTTAAAAAATGAAATTAGGTTAAGGAGATAGTATTACGTGACAGTAAAACTAAGAATGACTTTAAAAATTGTTTAATTGATTTAATTTCTTGAAGGGGGGCGCATGCCCCCATGCCAAATTCCTGGATCCACTCCTGTTACATCAATGATGTATCTCTCTCATTTTAGGATCAATAGTAAATAAATACCTATTTTATTGGTCAAAATTTATAAAAGAGAAATTTAGTAGAAATGCGATAGCCATAAGATGTGCATCCCCTAATGAAATTCCCAAAAATTTTACCCGGAAGTTAAAATTTTAACACAAAGTGTTGACCCTTGGGGACCCAATATTGATATTTCTTTTTGGTCCAAATATAATAATGAAGACGTTAATTTTAAAAAAAGAATTATACAATTTAAAACCGTGAGTAAAAAAAATGTTTTACGTATATATAGTGCAATTTGTTCTAGGGTTCGATAGTGTTTATTATTATATTACGAATTTTGAGTAAATATCTCCATTTTTTAACAATAGAGTGAGAAAGTACGTGCGGATTTCCGTACCATTTATTTATATGGTATTATTATTACGAAAGCTTCTTTTACTTTCATGATTTGACATTTGTTTTATTTGATTTCAATCTCAACTTTTAATTTTAGCATATACATAACTAAATAGTGTTCAAGACTCCTATCGAGTGGTAAAAGTAAAATAAATATCCTAAAAATTTAGTAATATTATGCCATATGAATAATTAGACTTGTAGACATTTATTATAGAGTTCAACAACCCACTAAACCAGTGATGAGAAAAGTACGGTCCACGGGATAAATGCGGCCCACGGATAGGTTTAATGCAGCCCACGAAATAATTCCAAATTCCGATGAAAGAATGTGTTAAAAAACGAGGGAAAACAAGAAGAAAAAAAATTAGCACTAGTTTGTCTTTCTTTATACTTTATAACTTAGTGAATAGTGTCCAGAGATAAATTAATACGCAAACCATCCACGTAATTGGAATGTTAACGTTTGGTTGAAATTAATTCAAGTAGTTTTAGTAGTGTTAAGTATCTTTTTTATTCAAGAATTTTTTAAATTATGTAGACAGCTCATGTTGTATTATAATTAGATACAGGGACGTTACACGAAATATATTTGGAGGGGGGGAGAATCAGTGTTTTTCCCAACTCTAAGCACTTTTAAATTAGAAATATTCCCACGTAGCAAAGGAGAGTACAAGAAGGGCAGTGTCGAGAACGTGGGGGGAAGGGGCCAGAAGGAAGCTCCCAAAGATAATCAAGTCTTGAACCGAGCTTTTAGGTAACTGTATTTTTAAATTTATTTATTTATTTGCAAGGCCGTAGCCAGCCAATAATTCTAGGGTGGGTGTGGTGGGCACATCCCCCAATTTCTGAAAGCTAGAAATAATTCTGATTGATAAACAGTTTTAGAATATATCTGAAGTGTTTTATATGGCAGCATTACCCCTTAATTGCTGAAGGCTAGGAAAAACTTTAACTATTAAACACCTCTAGAAGATATCTGAAGTGTTTTTTTATGGCAACATAACCCCTTAACTGCCTAAGTCTAGAAAAAATTCTAGATACTAGACATCTCTATAAGCTCTCTAAAGTGCTTTTTATTGTAACACAGCCCCCTAATTTGTACTTGTATCTTAATTTTGATATTGTGTGAACCATAAATAAAGACATTTGGTTCATAAAATTTCGGGGGTGGTTTGAGCCCCCCCCCCCCCATATTTCCTCCTGGCGACCGCCTTGTTTATTTGTTCATACTGGATTTTTAAAGCTACAAGGATTTTCAGTGCAACTTGAATTAATATTTATTTCAGTTTACCTGCATCTGAGCTAGATACCCAATTGAGCTTAAATATATTTATTTAGATTTGCAGATATTGTTGAAATTGTGTATTTTAGACTAAAAAATTTAACTGACTTTATTACAGCAGTTTCCAAACTTTAGTAATTTATGACCACAGCTTTTCTTTCTGCAGCCATCGCGACCATTTGATGACTTAAAAGCGTTTAAATCCTAGTTTTTAAGATTTCTACTTTCTCGCTATCTTACAGGTAGAAAAAGTATTATGATCGTCAAAACAATTGAACGCGAGATTTTGATGAATGTCGACCTTTCATAATCTCCTGAATCCAAAAAAGTTGTTTTTGAATTTACGTCTGTCTATCCGAACCTCCAACTAGAGACTAAATTATTTTACCGATAAGGCTAAAACTTGGTATCTAGGGTTTTCATAGGGTTGTTCCGAAGGGTTTTTGGAATTGAATATCCAAACCTAAAATTAAGGATAGTTTACTGAATGACAAAATGAGAAAAAGTCGATTTTATCAAAATCGGCTCTAACGATTTCGATTAAATTTCATTTCTAAACGTTTATAAATATTCTAAACGAAATGGCTACTTTCAATATTTCGACAAAATGACTTTAAGTGCTCTGGTCTGATGCGTAGATTATATATTTTTTATAGTATCTCCCAAACTATTTGAAATATGGAATTACTTATCATTACAAATATGTAGATCTATTTATAATACAAATATTTTATTTGAAGCATATTTTTTATAAAACCAATAACTTTCAAGCTTTACGCAAATATATTTATATTTTTAACTTTTCGAACACAAACGGTAAAGTATTGCGACCGTAAAAAAAAAATCTAACCTGAAATATTGATGGATCTCAAGGTCTCTTGACCCCCGAACCTTAAAAAGTGGTCTTTGCAATGCTGTGTGTTTGTTTAGGCCTAAACTTAAAATTAAGAGCAATTTAATAAAGTGCAAAAAGAGAAAAAAAAACTATTTTCACAAAATCGGCTATAACGAGTTTGATTAAAATTCGTATCTATATGTTAATTAGGATTATAAATAAATTGGCTATTTTCATTTTCCCTTGACAATGACTTTAAGGGTACTTTACAGAAGCAGAAACTTTCGTATATCCGCAACTATTTGAGATAATAAATAGTTTTTTATTGCACAACCGTAGTACAATTAAAAATAAAAAACTTTTATACAAAATATATTTTTCTAAAACCAACATTTTCTGAGATATTGGAAAATATATTAATACAATTTTGTGAGCTTTAAGTTGTAAAGAAATACAACTTAAGTTTTAACGAGATAATTCTCCAATGCCATAGAGTAATTAAATATAAGTAAGTCTCTCAAAAATGTTATGTTGTTTTCCCTTAAACCTCTTAGGATAAATGTTTGTACAACAATGTTCTATATTCATTTTAAACTCAATAGTCAATATTTACATTTTTTATTGGTCAAAATTTATAAATGAGGAATTTAATAACAATGCGATGGCATGAAGATTTTCAACACCTAATAAAAGTCGAAATTTTAACCGGAAATTGAACTTTTAATATTAAGTGTTGAACCTTGTGGACCCGATATTGATCTTTTTTATCGGTTCAAACATACAAATGAGGACATTAATTCTTAAAAAATAAAATTTAAAACAGGGATTAAAAAAAGTATAGTGCAATTTATACTGGGGTTTGCTATTGTACATTATTTCATTTCATATATATTACGAGTTTTGGGTAAATATCTCAATTTTTAAACTATAGAGCGAGAAAGTCCGTACGGAGTTCCGTACCATTTACTTTCACTGTGTATTACTATCAGTCCAGACTATCTACTGGTGAGATAGGTAAAATTTAGATGAAATGTACACTTATTTTATTGGAGGAATACTAGGATAAACTACCCCTGGCCAGAATTAAAATCCTTACTTCACCTTCATAAACAAACTAAACCAAAAGAGCGTGACATTAAACCCGTATGTCTACTGATGCTCACTTTAATTATAAATTGCTTATAATAATAATTATATGTGGCTAATATGCAGAAAAATAGAATCAACAAGCCCAGGGTTGGGGGATGATTTTATATTATGCTAGCAGCATTACAAGGCTGCAACAGTAAACAAGTCAGCAAAAAGCTGTCAGAATAAAATAGCCAAAAGGATCTTAAGCAGTAGCTAGGTCGGTTTTAACACTTTAAAAAACTTACGTTTCTACTAGAATTTCCCATATTTTTATAATAATAATTAAAATCCTTGAAAAAGTAAATATAAAGCTAAAACCTCTTTATGTGACCCCACCCAAAACACGCTGCGACCCCCAAGTTGAAAACCGCTGCTTTATTATAACACAGAAGAAATATTTAACTAGTAAGCTCCCGGAGGTGAAGAACTCACTCCATAACTTTATAAAAAAAATAACAATATGGCCATGTTTGCTTTAAAACATTTTCAACTTTAAAATAAAGAAAAAATTGGATTTATTGATATTTCTACAGAATTTTGATATCTGTCTACCAATTTCCTGCTTCATAACCTCATGGAAGTTGCCCTAAAATGTTAAAACTGGTACGTTAATAAACTGTTCAAAACATATTGTAATTTAGCGCGTGAGGTTGGAGGGGTTTCCCCTGACATTTTATTAAATAATGTATGGCAAATTCGAAATCAGCACGCTAAGCAACATGGCTATGCGAAATTTCATCCAAATCGAACACTAAATAACGAATTTATAATAATAATAATATTTAGCACCGTGTCTTACTACCCGTTCGGGTTATACGCTTTAAGTACTAATTGCACTAATGGATTAGGAATTGGTAAGGTTTAATCAGAGGAAGTGAACCCGCATTTGCGTGGAAGGAGAGTGGAAAACCATTTAGGAAGAACCCCTGCCCCCCAGTTCACCCGACCAAGATTCGAACCTCGATCTCCCCATCCTCAGCAGTAGAGCTCAACACGACAAGCGCGTTAGCCAACTACGCCACCACGAATTTACAAATGTATCCAAATTTTAAAATGTTAAAGGGTGGAAAAAACACTTAAATTTTTGTTTTATGTAGTCTACTTAATCAAATGAAAAATTATAAGAGTTGTAACAATGTAACACAGCCCTATTTCTCCTCTTCCTTCATTGTTGCTTTGAGCCTATTTAAATTGCTTTCATGAAAGGCTATTTTAATAAACAACGAAATAAGATATATCAGTTCAATTCAAACCAGTATGGATACTTGCTAGAAAAATTAATGTGTATTTCAGAAGTCAAACATTAAAACTAACCTCAATGTCCTCATTTCATCAGGCAGAGATTTCGATAAGAGAACAATAAAATGTTGCGTAGTATTCACTGCATTTATGCCTTCAAAATTTAATAAAGCCCTAATTAAGGTACAACATACGATCATTTGATTCATAAAACTATGACAGTCTAGTAGCCACGAAAGTCACAACTAAAAATACTGAACCATAAACAAAACTTTGGGTGATAAATCTGCCACTTCAAGCATTGCTGGCTGACTGAAATTTTGCTACTGGGCAGCTTATATTCCCTTACGATTCGTTTCCATAGCACATTCGGCATACACTCACCGGCCGTTGTCTCTGCCTACTGACAATGGTGCTACTAGACAACTTGATTTTTTTAAATTTAGCACCGTGTCTTACTACCCGTTAGGGTTATACACTTAAGTACTAATTAGGCTAATGTATTAGGAATGTTGAATTTAGAGGAAGTGAATCCACATTTGCTTGGAGGGAGAGTGGAAAACCATTTAGAAAAAACCTCCCCGTTCACCCAACCGGGATTCGAACCTCGATCTCCCCGTCCTCAGCAGTCAAGCTCAACATGACTAGCGCGTTAGCTATCTACGCCACCGAGGCTGGTAACTATTTGATCAATTTACTATACAACGAATCTTCTTGAAATTTTTAACGATTTTTGAAGTTGGGATTTTTTGTAGAGTAGGAATCAACAGTTGGGAAATTTTAAATTTGTATGTACGAGTCTGTGGTTAAGGACTTTCATAATAGAAAATAATGGGGTACAGAATAAGTCTAGAATTTCCAAACTCCAGATCTCAAATCTCACAAATTTCCCAACTTTCAAGCCTTTAACCAACATGGGGGAGGGGGGGGGGCATCCCCCCAACCCACTCGGGTGCGACGCTCATGCTTACATATCACTATAGTATAAATCCATTTAATAATTAATGAGACTTAATTGTACAATAGTTTTGTTAACTGTACCATTGTAACATTTTAATAAACTGTTTTGGCCCGCCTGACGTTTTTCTTTTTTCTTTTAGCCCACTCACCGAAAAGTTTGCCCATCACTGTACTAAACCGTAAACTGTTTATTTTATCAATTAATAGTACATTCAGATTTTCATAGGAAGCCCGTTATTTAAAAATTGGTAGCTCGTGTTGTCACAATGGTGTATATAGAAATATTACAATTTGTATTTAAATTCTTGGCCTCTTTAATTATAAATGCAAATATAAATGTTACAATGGTCCATAAGGAAATATTATTGGAAGTTTTTGATAACTTTTTAATGAATACATCAAATAAAATATATTTACACAATGCCGAAAATTAGTGACTTTCAATAAATGTTGGTGGTTGGAAGTGGGCCTCTTATAAATCTTAATGTTTACCGACAATGTCAAATGTTCGTTTCAAACTACTTGGTTCGCTCACATTATATTGGAGACCTCTTGGGTTTCCTGATATCCTGGTAAAGCCGCGAGAACGTTCAGGCAACACAACTTTTGTTTGTTTCTTTCCTCCAATCGTTTTGTGCAGCGGCAATGAATACCTACTCTATGATCCCTGTTCTCCTGATTGAGCAGGGACTCGGCTCACTCAAGCTAGCCAGTTTCGTTAGGTCAACCTCGATCGAGTGCGATTGATTGTTTGGTTGGTGGTTGGTTGTTGGTTGGTTGTGGTGGTGGTTGCGTTGGCTTACTGATTTTACATACTGGATGGCCTTACCTAATGGAATGGGCCAGTTTATTATGCGAAACTAACCAATTCCAATACGAGTTTAGGTAGGTGTCGTCTTGAATTTATTTATCTGACAATAAATCTGCGTTGCCATTTATAAGAAAAATCACTAAAAATACTTTTAGCACCAGTTCGGCCTATACGCTCAATAATAATTATTTGTACTTAAGGTGGTTTTGAAATTGTAATTCGTGAGTATTAGAAAATCTTGTTTATTTTATTTTAACTTACTAGTCAATTCTTCCTTCTTACCGTACTTTGATAAAATTTTAAACTATTCAAATTATTCCCTATATTTGTTTTTTTAGTACTTTGTTGGAGGCACTAAACACCTACACCTACATTTATTTATCCATACAATTTTCTAACGATAGCTAATTATTAAAAAAAACGCAAAAAATGATAGGGCGGGATACTACTAATGGTATCGACTGAAGAAATACATAACAAATACATATACAAAGTTTTTATGTGTGTCGAGTATGGTCAGTCTTTTTTTTAATTGCCAAAATTTGTAATTGCCGCTGAATATTGGGGCAAAATAAATCCATCCTAAGTGTTCATTAGAGCATTAATTACACTCAAAGGTTTGTTTCTTCCTTTGTATTTCCAATATTGATACTAACAAAATATTTTAATTTCACTGTAACAATTTCACTGTTTTATTGTTAATAAAAATATCACCTTCACTTTATGGGTGATATTATCACTTACGAAATATGGAAAGTTGGTTTTTGTGATTAGGAGGATACAAACATTATTATTAAAGCCCAAGATTACTGCTTAGTATATATAGTAAACTAATTTGAGCATCCAATGTATTGTTTACACAACCGGATATTGCACTATTTATTTAAGCACCTCGTTTACCATCTGTTCAGGTTATACGTCTATGTACTAATAACGCTAATGTTTTATGGAATTAAAAGGTTGAATTTTAGAGGAAGTGTACCTGCATTTGTATTAAAAGAGAGTAGAAACCTACCCTCAATACACCCGACAGAGATTCGAACCTTGATCTCTCCGTCTTGTCAATGGTAAGAGTGACGCGGCAGCTTGCTTTTTTCATTTTTAGTTTATTTATATACACTTTGTTACTCACGTAGCTATATGTAAGTAAATGTTTTTTTGGTTTGTGGTGGTTGTATCTTCTTCATTATTTCAAAGAAGATGTACTAGGATAATAGGACTCTACAGAAGGTGTGCGTGTAAATAGAACATTTCGGTTTTGCTGCAAACGGTACTAACGGGGTAGTGACGCGCAATATTAGGAGCCTACCTAATGGATTCCGCTTAGAGGGCCCTAGTGGCGGCTACTGGTTTTCTGTACTGGCCACTGAACAAATATTGCAAGCTACAGTAGCCCCATGACTTATTTGGAGCTGACTGACAGCTAACAGCTGACTTCTGACGGTCAACAGTTAGGTATATACCTAAATTTTGACTGTCAAAAGTGACAGCTGTTAAACACATCTTTTTGCAGATCATATGGTTCGGCGTAGGGATACATAATTTGGTCTGGTATTTTTTTAAAGCTTTCTGAAGTCAGCTGTGAGCTGTCAGTCAGCACCAAAGAAACCATGGGGCTACTGTACTTGCCGCCACAGCCACTGTCTCAACCCACTCAACCTCAAGATTATGCTGTGCCAGGCGTTTAAGCGTAGAGTTTTATCACTGTATTCTCCGAGTGCATTGTCCCAAATCGCTGGATTTTTTTTCAACTTCATATATCAGGTCTTCGGTGTTCATTTTCTCATCCAATAACTTCACAATGTTAATATTTTCACTAAATCATAATTAATACAATAAAAATATTAATTGATTTGTAGTCTAAATCTCTGTATATTCACTGTGTCAGCAAATTTATTAAATGATAGTGAAGAGAAGGAAAAGGTTCATCACGAGGCCTGTGACTCACGGGCTGTCAGCTGAACGAATTCCTGTCGTAGCGGTGACACTGGCTTACAGTGATTGCTCTTTTCACTTTACCGATTTAACTACACTGATGGTTATAAAACAACACATTATAAAATTTTATTTTCAATGTTTACAAGACGCATTTTAAAATGTTGGCAACATAATCCGTTAGAATCTGATCTAATGCCCTTATAATATATTCAATATTTACATTTTTTAAACGATTTACTAACACAAAAGGGTACGAGGGGTGCCTATTGGTGCCCCCTTGTTCATGGTGCCCGGGGCGATCAGCCCCCTCGGCCCCCGCTCCCCTGTTGCGGTGGCCATGTTAACAAATAATAGTATGATGTTTTGGTGGGAGGAGGTTTTGAGAAGAGGAGTGGGGAGAAGGGGGGGGGGCACCTGCAGCTTATGTGCCTAGAGGCACCCTATTTCTAAATGTGGCCCTGTACCTCCCCCTTCTTCCTCCAGCTCCCATCAGCACCCCTGCGACGCACTCTCTCTTCCCTACCATCACATCCCCATTATTTTCACTGCGTCCACAGACAAGATATGTGACCACGTCTTAATATCCGTTTGGGCTATCCGATTGGATGAGGAAGGTAGAATTTAGAGGGAAAATACCCGCATTCACATTGAAGGAGAGTGTGAAATACCTTTGGGGGGAGGGGAGGGGGGGGGAACCCACCTTCAATACATTCAGCTGGTATACGAACCTTGACCTCCCAGTTACCGGCAGATCAGACAAGATAAGTTTGGCACTTAGTCTGCGTACCCACTGATGAGGGTCTTGTCACAATTATCCAATAGTACCGACACAGGTGCGCGCGGACAAATGATAAAATAACTTTAAATTAATATGCGTAGCTTCACGACCAGACCAATATGGTGTTTTTTTAAAATCTGTTTTACTTGTTCAAGTTATACGAGTATATAAGAGATAATTACTACTCGTTTAGGCAGTAAGTAATGAATGGGTGATGGAGGAGATAGGTTTGAAAGGGAATCCAATCGGTCAATGTGAAAGAAGCATCTTACGTTGGTTTGGGCGTGTTGAGAGGATGAGTGTGGATCTAGTGACGAAGCAAATATATGAAGGTAGAGTGTGTGGATCAAAAGGAAGAGGTAGGTAATGTAAGACGTGGTTAAATGTTGTAGATGAATATGTGAAAAAGAAAAAAAGTAAGAGTTTTAAAAATAAAAGAGTGTATGGATGTTGGTGTAGGGATGGTGTATGGATATTGTTGAAGTGAAGGGAGTATACAAGGATAGGTGTGGAGAAAGATAGCGAGGATTGATTAAGTAGGGAGTTTTTGCTTTGTTTTTTAAGCTATATACACAGTTTCTTGTCTACCCCGTAAGAGAACTGCGGGATTAGGTTTTTATGTATGAGAATTACTAAAATGGGATAGAGATTAGGAAGAAAGTATTTTAGAGGTAATCCACCCTCATTTGAGTGGAAGGAAAGAAGGAAACTTTTAGGAAAAACTACCCTTAGCCCCGACCGGGATTCAAACCCCAATATTCCCGTCCTCAGCATGCTAGTCTAACACAAGAGTGACACCTTAAACAATTTGGCCACTGAAGTGGGTTATGGTTCGAATATAATTTTTTTAGCACTGACTCTTACTACCCGTTCAGGCTGTATGCAAATTTACTAATTACGCTAATGTGTTAGGAATGAGGAAAGATGAATGGTGAGTAAGTGTACCTGCATTTGAGTGGAAGTATAGTGGAAAACCATTTGAGAGAGTACACCCAACTGATCTTAGAACCCCAATCTCCCCGTCATCGGCAGTCCAGTCTATTGAGAGAGTGATGTGATGCCTTAAACCATTAGACCACCGAAGCGGGCTATGTAGAAGTTAAAACTGAATAGGGTGACCTGGTGGTCTAGGGGTAAGGTGTCGGACTTCTGTGCTGGGGGTCCGGGGTTCAATCCTCGGTCCCGGCACAGATTTATCTGATTACCAAACACTTCCCTCACATCTGACAAGACATCTTGTGAATGTGGGGAATGCCAGGCCTCCGCCGCGGTTCGGATTCCACGTTAAACTGTAGGTCCTCCACTTCATCTCACAATCACGATACCATTACACATTAGCGTAAGTGCGTATAACCCGAACGGGTAGTAAGACGCGGTGCTAATAATAATAATAAAAACTGACTAGACAATATGAGGCTTATAATAACTTAATTTTAGAACAAACAAAACCACCCGACATCTTACTACTAATATGTCCTATAACGAAAGGAAATACGAATCAATTTTATAATCTAACTTTAACTTAAACTCTCGCTAGGAATCGAATCGCTGTACTCTTGAGTCAGTCACTAGGCAGACGCTCAAATCACTGAGCATAGTTTAGTTTAGCTTATTTAGAAATCAAGCTAGCTTACATACATTTTCATGGACAGTTGAACACACAAAAATACCAACAGTAAAGCAATAAAATGTATCCATCCCACTCCTGTGGCCGCATGGTCTAACGCGCGACTCTCCGAGTAGACTAGACTGCCGATGAAAGGGAAATTAAGGTTCGAATCTCGGTCGGGTGGTTTGAGGTGGTTTTTCTCAAATTGTTTCACACTCTACCTCCAATCAAATGTGGGTACAGTTTCTATAAATATAATCATTTAAAGCCCTAAAATCCATTAGTGTAATTAGTGCATAAGCGTAAATACCGATTGGGTAGTAAGACGCGGCGGTAAAAAAAAATTAGCAGAATTTAGGATGAAAAACCACTGAGAAATAATTAAATAAAATATACAAGGAGGGTTTAAAAAAAACGCAACCCTCGAGAATAATGAAATTACTCGCCTCGGTGGTGTAGTTGGCTAACGCACCAGTTTCATGTTGTGCTAGACTGCCGAAGACGGGGAGATCGAGGTTCGAATCTCGGTCGGGTGAGCTGGAGGGGGTTTTTACTTAGAGGTTTCCTACTTTACCTCCACGCAAATGCAGGTTCACTTCCTCTAAATTCAACCTTCCCAATTCTTAATCCATTAGCGTAGTTAGTACTTGAGCGTATAACCCGGACGGGTAATAAGACGCGGTGCTAAATAAATAAAAAATTTAATTTAAGCTTGAAAAAACTATTCTATGATCGGTGCAGTCAATTTATTGCCTCCTTGCAGGAATGACAGCCATTACTTGAACATAGAGGAGTTCCTCAACAAATGTCGGTTGCTGTCGGAAGAGGTGACGACCTGATTAGGGGATTAGTGTGGTAAATAATCTGAAGAAAAATGTTGTGGGCCAAGTAAAATTAAAATCTAACTCTTAAGATTGCTCAGAACCTGGGATATAGATAATGGTATACTTTGCATATGCCGAGAATTAACGAAAATAATAGAAATAGAAAGTCTACAAATGTCTTACCCCCAGCTGTTATTTTTCTCGTTCGTCGTATGTGACCAAAGACAATGTTTTGTCTGAAGTGACGTCACACTTCGGAGCTCGTAATTATATTGGCTACTGAGAGCAAGAGGGTACCATCTCACTAATTAGGTTTAATCATGTCCAATCAAATATATTTTCCTATTTGTTGTGGTTTTTTAACCTTCTTTGTGTCTTACCACCCACCCGTATGAGCTATCCACATGTTTATAGTAGTGGTCTGTGGATGTGTAAGATGTAATTTAGGGGAATTGTACCCGAATTTGTTTGTCACTAGAATGGGGACATATTGAGGACTAAGCAATTCACTACATTAACCCAGGATTCGAACCTTGACCAACCTCCCCTTCGCAAATGGGCATGTGGACTAAGCTTAAAGTTCGACTAGTCGGATTTTCCACTGAAAGGGAGGTTGAGGTTCAAATCTCAACCGGATATACTGAGAGTGTTTTGTTTTCTTTAATGGCTTCACATTCACCTTCCATGAAAAAACGATTATATTTTCTCTAAATTTTATATCTCTCATCAATATCCCATTAGTGTAATTAAATGTGAAAACCCCAGATTTGTATAAAGACGCGGTGCAAAAAAAAAAA
>CABFVX010000359.1:34459-47627 GCA_902151425.1 Timema shepardi
CCCCACCTCATCATTCCCCGAATGACAACCCGCCCCCGTAACGAGAAGATTATGTTTTTGTCCACTAGGAAATGTTTGTTCTTCGCGTGGTTGACCGCGAACAAATGGTCGGAGGACGACACAAAGGATAGAAACGAAAGTCCTCCTCAAGTGACAGTGTGGTAGATGGAGAGGGGTAACGTGTGACTGATGTCTATATAAAACACACGTGAGGTCTATAATCATATCACAGTAGCTCGTGGGCCAGTGCTAAGAACACACCTTGCATTCGATTGGAAGAATATTGAACTACACATAAAAAAAAGTAAGTGCTATGTAGTTGAGTAGCTCAAAATATAGCTAACTGTATTGGCCGACCAACTGGCTTAATCGGTAGCTCGTCTATGTAGTGAGCTAAATGGGCAGAGGTTCGATTCTCGGCATCGCCGGCCAAATTGGGGCTTCCTCTTTCATAGTGAGGAATTAATAGCCAACGACAAGGTGATGTATTGGTTCTAAAATTAAGATAATTTGTAAGTCATGTACTGATAAGTGATAAGAATTAATTGGTTCAGAGAGTTCACAATGATAATCCAATTAATAATAATATTAAAGATTGAGTTAAGGGCACCAGATTTAATTCCAAAGCATGACTGAAATATTATCACTGGTGGAATTGTGAGTATTCTCTTTCAAAGTACCCTCTCCTGTGGTCATATAGTCTGAGATAGCGTCAAACTCGCAATAGTCTAAATCACCGGGATATGGGTAGGCTGAGGTTCGAATCTCAAGTGGGTGTACTAGAATGTGTTTTCCCACAAGTGATTTTCTCACACCCATTCCACGCTAATACGGCTTTATTTCCACTCATTTACCCGCTGAATCACTACCTATTAAGAATAAGTCGTTAATAATATTAATGGTTAACATTCAAAAGAAATATCTGGTTGATGAATTGAAGGTCAGCAGACTGAATGTTGTGCGTATTCTAGAGTAAAACTTGATTCACACGCTCACCGAAAAATAAAAAGCAGAATTTACGCAGTAATTCACACACTTTAATTTGACCCATAATGCATTGCAACGCTTTAAAACAGCTGATTATCAACATATTTTATTATCTAAATAAACATATATTTTAGATCATTGTCCCGATGGTGGTTTACAAATTATAACGCTGTGTCGTGGCACAATCCAATACATCAATAAACATGCTTTACATTAACGAGTTATTTCAAATCTCCTCACAAAGGCCAGTGAAGCTGTCTGCTATCTTCTTGCGCATGAGCACTAATTTAAGATGGTTGGTTCTGAGATATGATTGGTTCTCCTGTGCCTAACATCTCAAGCAGAGCGGGCAAAGTAGAGAATAGTTTAAATTCAGCAGAACAGCTCGCACCGATCAAGCGGAAATCTTGTGATTGTGATTGGTTTAGAGCGCGTAACGTGACCACGTTCCTGATTTGCGCTAGTTTTTCGGCGAACGTGTGAATCCACAGTTAAGTAAGTTCGAATAATGGGCTTATGATCAATTTGGCCATAAGGTGTATACTAAATACTCCTAATAACATCATCCCATTCTTTTTCAGACGATGGGTTGCGCACAAACAATGATTGGTCTCTTGTTCGCGTTTCTAATCACAGGTTTCTGTCAGGCTGCACCCAAGAAGTTTGACTCCACAGGGTGAGACATTATGTGCAGTCATATCGATACTATTAGTAATAGTGTTAACACTATTCTTAGAACTACTTGTTAGTTTCGAAGACAGGTTTTATGATTAATCATGATTGTGAACTGTGATGGTTTCTATACATCAATTCATCCTGAACTATTTATTAATCAATATATTTAAAATACCTCCTGTGTGGTCTTATGGTTGGGCCAATGTCGATTGTGCCATGTAAAAGAAGCCTGGAAGATATGGTAAAATACCTTGGCAACATTGGTAGACCCTTTCGCTATCGCTCATAGAAATTCTCGTGTGCTGAAATAATCATTCGGCTCAGAGATTGCACATTAAATACCCCAAATAAATATTAACATGTTAAATAATTTGACAGACACATATATATATATATAGCTAAAAACTGCCCTTAACTCGCGTTTACGACATTTTCACCTTAAACTGATGGTGTGGGAGCCGGTCGTTGTGTTTGTCCTAGAGTTAAACCAAGCCGAGGGGCAGAAGTAATACTAACGTGTGTTCGTATTCAAGGGGTGGTTTCGTGCCGAGTCCTGAAGTGCGGTTTATCCAGCCAGGGGTAGGCGATCAGCTGGCCATGGAGTCCCAAGATCCCACCAAGGCAGCCTCCGTCGCCGACAGCTTCAACGCCAGCAGATACGAGAGGAGCGAACCGGGCATCGACGAGAGGACCAAAGATCCCAAATTCGGTTTCCTCACTTACGGGACCACAGGGTTGCAGGTACTTGATTCATTCTTACACGCTCACTTGTCGCCGTCGACTATCTGGAGACGTTCTAACGTCAGGGGGCAGAAAGGGTGAGGTACGTTTCGGAGGAAATGCACAAGTTTTGGTCTGGAGAAAGAACAGGGACTGGGATCTTTCACCTGTGGCCAACTGGTCTGAGGAATCAGGCTCGCAATAGACTACAGCCGTGGTGTTCAACCTGGGTTCCACGTATTCCCGGGGGTACGTAAAAAAAAAATCATATTCACATATGTATTCATCATTTAAAATGTATTATTTAATACATTATTTTGTATGTTATTTATTTTACATATTGATTATAGAATATGTATAACTTGAATCAGGCTCATCAATTGCTAAAACCGAGCCCAAAGGAGAAAACGTGGGCTCACCTTTCTTTGTTCTACTCGACTTCAGTGGTAGCGAAACCTTATTTGATAGAAAGAGTAAATTAGTTAATCAAATAAAAAGGGTTTTGAGGGGTTATAACCCCTAACATAAAGGGGGACCTGCGAACCCTAGGCGAATGTTTGAAAATAGTATACTCCCAGAAGATATTTGGCGTGGACCTCATCTGATTTTTTTTTAAATTATCTATACGCTATTCTGAAGTGGTCCTTTTCCGGTAATTTTTTTGAAATTTTAGTATCCCCATAAGCTTTTTAAAGTGGTATTTGTCTGGAATATTTTGGAAAATTAGATGCCTGTTATAACTTATAGGCTATTTAAATTGGTCTTCTGGCAGTTTTTTGAAAGTTGGTTGCCTCTAGAAGCAATTTGGTGTTTGATACAAGACCATTTTTCAGCTTAATACTCGATAATATCAAAAGGGAGTGAAATTAATCTAGAGGGGGACAAGCTTATTTCAGTCGGGGTACATTTTTCTCTCGGTTACCTCTCTCATTCTCTCCCTTTATGTAAATCTAAATATTAAACTAATGTAATTATTAAAATATACAAAAATTACGTGGAAAAAAGTCAACGAGATTAAAAAACATCACTTGTATACTTTCATGTCAGCAGGGTTACGGCGGAACAAATGGATTAACTTCAGGTGCCTTGAAGCTGGATATAGGGGGCGTGGTTCTGGGAGCCTTGATTGGCCTAGGGGCGGTGGTGTTGATCCCCAAGATACTGCACCTCCTTTCAGAGAAACCCCAGCACGACTCGTACAGCGGATATAGTGGATATGGACGCAGTGAGTATAGTAGAGGAACTATCGTAACTTCAAAACATAGCAAACCTTATACATTACAACAAATAAAACATAAATAAACAGAATGGAATCATAGCTTGGAAAGCTCAGTTGGTAGAATGGTCGTCGCGGGGAGTCAAAATACCGGGTTTAAAATACCTTTCTTTGTTTTGTTTCAATGTAGTTCTCCGGTATGGCAAAAAAAAAGAATCATAACCAAGTTTATGTTCTGGTTTTACGATACCGTCAAAACCATTATTATGTTCATTGAAGTTATATTTGTTTTTTGCCCTCACCTTAGCTCAGTTGGTAATGTCTTGAGTTGAAGGTCTGAAGGTATTGATGAAATATGGGTTTTTCCCTTTCGTGATAATCAATTAACGGTCGGGGGCTATATACTGTGTCTATTCTAGATGTAAGAGTGTCAATAACTAGAGCTCTGATATAATCAGTCGATTCAGAAAGGTCATTTTAAATACCACAAATAAAAAAAAGTTTATTTTTCTCTCAACAGAATAGAGATTATTAGAGTTTTAAACTTCCTTAATATGGTAGATTCTAAGTCACTCACATACTGCCTGATAAATAAATATTCACTTGTCTCCAACCAGAATACAAACATGGACAACTTGATTGAAATGTTAAAAGCGATATAGATTTATGTAATCATACGCCAAGTTACGTGTTCTGCAGATGTCACTTTTGACGGATTGTGTATTCAATTTTTGCTACTTCAAGTTTATTTACCATGTTCTCTTAAATTTCGCGATCATAGTCTTTTCTATTTAAGGCCAAATAGTTTTGGGGTTTTCAGTCGCAACTTAAGTTAATATCCAAATAAATATAAGACTGTATATTTGGCTGTATACTCAAACATTATCTTCTTGAGGATTTCCTTGAATATATTTTCGAGGATAATATCCACTATACCTTACAGATCGATGATATTTCATGGAATATTAATTTAAGGTTGTTCAAACTAGTTTTGAATTATTTTTAACGTTTTATTGTTGTTGTTTTTGGGTAGTCATTTGTGCTCTCTGAAATCAAAGATTTTGTTTTAAACTAAACTTTTTTGGGACCTTCCTTAGTATTTTCATTATTATTTAAATAACTTCTATGTATTTTATTGGGTCTAAATGGTAGTTTACGATTTTCCTTTTTTTGAATCAACAATATTTTTTTAAATATCGATGAAAATATTAAACAAAGTCTCCAAAAACCCAACATGGTTTACTTTAAAACAAGTACTTGTGCTGAAATTTCCGTTCATAAAATATGTATCGTCATTCAGGCGAAGATGCGCCAGTTAATTCCATCAGTAGCACGGATGTGATGAAGGTACTGTCACGCGTGGATGAAGCGCTCTCCAAGAATAACATTGATTCCTCGTCTTGCATGCAGAGAGCAGTGTGCTCGTATATTAAGTCGGTGTCATCCAAGGTGGCTGAAGGATCAGCTTCCAGCGTCGACACTGTAATTGATAACGTAGCGAGGTAGGCACAAACGTCTATTATATTATGTATGTACTTATACAATTATGTTACTATTTAAAAATGATTATAAGTTATGTCTGTATCTCAACTCACAATTTTGGCGCAAAAAATGCATTTATTCCACTTAACATATTATATCTTTTATCCATCATATTACAGTTGCTATATTATTTAAAGAGATGAGTTGGTTCTGTTATTTGGTTTCTCTGGATAAGTCCTTAAGAACCAGTTTTAATTCCTAGAAGGTTGGTTCTCAATTCTCGGTTAAATAAACTTTTTTTTAAAATTTTAGCAAATACATAACACGTATATACCGTGAAATAAATTTAGTGGAATATTATATTATTATTATTAACAATAATAGTCTTAAAGTATATGTATAATATAATATATTATTTAATCAAATAATTATTTTTAATAGATTTGATTGGACAAAGCTTTCAATTTTCTCATTGGTTGAGATGGCATTACGTGATTACGAATACGGGGAGGGGGGACAATATTTAGAAGATTTAAGGACAGTAAGGATATGGACCTACGTAGTAATATTAGGCTTTATAATATAATTAAAAGTAACTATGGAGATCAGACCACTCACAGAAGATCCAAGGGGACCTGAAGCAGGGGAATTTTTTGGACCCACTTTCTAATAAACTAATTGAATTACTATGGGTTTTATTAATTTGAAATACCAAAATAATAAAATTCCGTTAAAAAATAAAAGTTTATTTCCAATATACATCATTTTCCTTTACGCCACACTACCCTCCCATCCCCGTTTCCCCTTTAGATGGCACAATGATGAAAGCTGAAAATACCTGTCTATTATCCCTACAGAGGACAGGACAAGCGTCTTTATGATAGTTCACTGATAACGTTATTAGAGGAAAAAGTTTGTGGATTACATAACAAGTTAGACCTTTTTACTGTATATTTGATGATTGCTCTTGGTGTATGTGTATTGGTTTAATTCTAATATAGCATTATACTGTTTGTATATTTTTGTCGTTTGCTGTATTGTTTATTTGTTGACAGCAATGCGGTGTTGTCCTTCATGTTGGACGGAACTAGCATCAAGCAGGCCGTGGACAAGGGGAAACAAGGCGGAAACTGCAGCGCAAATTTCTCAAAATGTCCCTTTAACAAGGAAACCGTGTATGTGGCTTTGAAAAGCGTTCTGGCAGAATAGGTTTTGGTCAAATTGAGGATTCATTGAATCTTTAAAGTGTGTATTGTTATGTATTGTTTGTGTAAATAAAATATGTGTGTATTTACGTTTGGTTTATACTTCATGTTGATCTGATATAATTTAATGTGTGATCACCATTTAACATTACATAATTTACTTGCCAATCAATATGAACACATAAATTACCACAGTATTTTACTCAATTCAAAAAGCTTATACAATCTACATTGATAAAATAAATAAGAACCCAGAAAATCTTTGAGCCAAGAACCTTTTATCTTCGGTGCTCATCACCCATTAGCTACCCCTTTTTTACTTCTAACATAAAGACTTTTCATCTTATTATAATGGATGAGGTTTTTTCAGATGAAATACATGTGCATTAATGGAGAATGAATGAGAAAACCTTGGTAATTTTTCTTTTTGGGTCATTGCGTCTTACTTAAAATACTGTTTTAAAGTCACTTTTATAGAATGACAGTTGGGTGTCCGTAATCTGTGATCGCTCGGTTGTTTGGTTCATTCTCATAAGAGAAAACAACTGTTCACACACTTATGTGCTGACAAACATTGCACATTATTTGGTTTGCCAATTTGATATTTCCTGATATCCTCAAATAGTGTACAATTATTTTCAACTATCATAATATGTAGGTATTTATGTAACGTTTATAAATCAAAGAATCAGGCCCCATTGTATAAATAAACCATTATTTAAAAAAAGTTTAAAAACGCGTTAAAAGAATATATTTGATATACTTGTAGGGTATCCAAAGCAGAGGGGGTGGTACCTGGCAGTTAGAAAAAAGTACCATATTAAATCCAATCGCCAAACCATATGTTGTGCAAGATTAAATGTTGATTTGTTGTTACTTTGAGAGGTCAAAAAATTAACACAGACAGTAAAAAGTTTTAATTTACCAACTTTTTTTATATTAATGAAACACAAACTTATGAAAATAACCGTTTGGATGTTTCTTTTATGAAGAAGCGGCATCTATGGCTCACTTAAAATAGATTTTCAAACGAAAGCTTCTAGAATGCTGTAATGCTTTTTTGAAACTAAGGTGGCGAACCAGTCGAAAAAGGGCGGTTTGACGTCATACAAACCGTCAAAGAGGTTGTGTTCTTACACTGTTTACAAATTAAAACGTTTATTTTGAAACTTATACTTAGTATATATCTCTTTCACTAAGTTATAAAAGCATATTTTTTAAAATTTTGGTGGCCAGTTTTAACAAGATACAAGTGTAAATATAATAATTCTTCATCAATTAATTATTTCACGCACTATTGTGTTCTATTTTGTCCTGGTGTGTCGGTGCACCACTCTACTTTCTAGTGATAGTGACACGAGTAACGGTATACTGGCCGGCAAGGCCGTCTCTATATTAGAGATACTTATTTGTAGGAACAGTGCAAGTGTATTCAGAGTAAGATTGAGCAATGGGTGTTCTTGTGGTATATTGGCTAAAATTTTCTAACACCAATAGGTAGAGTATCCCTATTGAAAGTCGCGAATAGTGTCATGAGGGTGGGTACGATCAAGGCTAATAACCTGGTCTACTTTAAACTGATTACTAAAATAAACTTTCCAATATTAGCCTCGGGTGACCAGAGATACGATAGGCAGCTGAGGTTTAGACTTAAGGGCCTATCTGTTAAAAACTTATGAGAACAAGAACTATTGGGACGTGGAATGTGAGACGAATGTGTGGTAAAGAGAGTGAACTGTTATAAGAAATGGATTAATGGGTAAGTGGAAGTCAGGTATTAGGGTTAATCCTAAGCCCAACCGCTAAGCTGTTTGAGAGAAGGTATGAGTTGATGTCATTTAGACTTCTATGGATACGTATGAAAATAGGCAATCGTAGAACTATGTTGGGTTTTGCTCCATTAGAGGATGAAGACGAGAACGTGAGAATGGAATTTCAGCATGAGATCAATGAATTCAGGAATACATGTAAACCGGGTGATATAATTATCTTGTTAGATAACAATGGATGGGTGAATACCTAGAGAAATAATTCAGAGAGTCTGTCAGGAAAGTATGGTGATGACAGGATAAACTAGAATGGTAATGAGTTATTGATTATGTTATTTAGAAAAAAGGTTTATTTGTGTCAAAAACATGGGTTAAGCACAAATATATGCCCTTGTATACATTGCGAAGGGGCTATTCGAGGACGATGGTTGATTTTGTGGTGTATGATGAAAGACTAAGAAAATTGGTAAAAAATATTAGGGCTGTGCGTGTAGCTGAATGTGGAACGTATCACTCACTGCCTAGTGATTTCTATAGTTGAATTAGATAGTCATTTATTGAAAAAGGAGTGCAAGAGAATTAATCAAGCAAGAGGGAAAATCTAAAAGTTGCAGTGTAAAAGAGTGAGAGCACAATAAGAAAGAATGCTTGCTGGTTAAAAAATTAACTTTACAAGAGCATGAATATGAATGGAATGTCGAAATAAATGCTAATGATATATAAAGTTCAAGTGCTTGGAGCAGAAGAAAAGAGGCTGTAGCTGAGTGCGCAAAAGATGTGTGTTTATCTGCGGTGGTGGGAAACATAGAAAGAGTTGCATGGTGTAATGAACAGGTGAAAGAAGCTGTAAGAGAAAAGAAAGAAGCATACAAACAAAAGAGTTCTGTGAAGGGTGAAACAGAACGTAAGAGGGTTTGGGACATATACCAAAAAAGAAAGAGATTAATGAAAAGAAAGTGGTAAAGGAAAGGAAAGAGCAAATGGGATTACAAAAAAGGATAAAGGATGCAGAATTATTTTGAAGGAAATAAGTTGTTCTTGAAGTGGCTAAAGAGAATGAAATAAAGAGTGCAAGGAAAAGTTATGTCATTTAGAAAGAACGTGGTGATATTATCTAGGATGAAAACCATATAAGAGAAAGATAGAGAGAGTATTTGGTCAATTTTATGGAGAAAACATAGAGAAAGTATCAGAAAATATGATTTTTTTTATAATGAGTGAAATAATTAAAGATGCCTAAGTGTTTAAAGCTATGAAAGATTTAAAGAATGACAAGACTGTGTACGTATATGGAATCATAAGTGAAATTCTTAAGTGTGAGGAATGATACTACTTGCCATTGTGTGTGTGATTTGTGAATGTAGGAATTATTGGGCAATCAGCTTGCTGGGTATTCCAGGCAAAGTATTTGGAAGAATACAAATTGAAAGGGGGGCGTGAAACACTGCTGACAAAATTGAAACCTCCAGCCCTAAATCTTTCCAGAATAATAATAGGCAACTGGTAGCAAAGATTGGCATTTATTAAACATAGAAAAATACAAAGATATTCACAAACAATCAATAGAAGAGTGGTTTAGTTGAAAGGAGCGGGTATAAGCCCAGTTAAGGCTAGGTCTAGAAGTCAAGAGTAGCACAATGTACTAGTAAAATGAGAAAGAATTCAAACTTGATTCATAAGGGAACAACTGACTTGTATAAACATTAATTCCTAAATTATATAGGCCTAATTAGTCCTTAAATTTCCCTGATAGGCCTGACAAAAACATAACAATACAAATGTTATTGGTTTCAACTAAACAACAAGGGTCGAGATATAGCTATCGGCCTAAATACAAAACAAGTTAACACTAGGACATGCTACCACACGGACGGGTGTAAGTTAGTTAATAACTAGCATCAAGCAAGCCATCTATTTCCAGATACAAGTTAAGTTACTGTACAGTATCAGAATAGAGACCAGTACTAAAATTACTCTATACGACCAAAAATAGCCAAACAGCGTCACCAAGTGACATCCGAACAAATTAGCGTTAACACTTCAACATGACCAAAAAAAGAACAAATGAGATGGCCAAAGCCCATCACGTAAATAATTTACGAGAAAATATAACCTTGCCGTCAATCGACGGCAACCTATTCATTTAAACATTAACACAGTAAAGTTATTTCAAAAGATAAATGAGACGTCAAGTATCCATCATAGATAATTTATTATAAAATATAAACAGGCCATCTAGTGGCATAGTGACAGGTAGAATTACAACCAAGCATACTCCAGAAGCCTGGATACAAGTTAAAAACAGGGTCTTAAATAATTAAATAATGTCATCTGATGAAAACGACTAATTAAATATCAAAAGATTAAAGTGACCTTGAAAAAGAGAAAGACGATGGCAAGAGTCCATCATGTTAATTTTAGTTATTTAAACTGACCATCTAGTGGCTGATAAACCATTAATACATATTTAAGTCTCAAATGATAATAGAAAAACTCAAATATTTATAATCCCAACAAGAATTATTTATCAATTTAAATAAATATTTAAGCCCAAAATGATAATTTAGAAAGAACATTAAGATTTTAAGCCGAAAGATAGTTTTTAAAATATTTACAGATTACATCTGCCACTAATAGCGCTGCTTACCTCTTCTGAAACCAGTAGTATAGTGAGTAACTACATAGGAGAATCAAGCCAATATGTAGTCCAAATAACATAACAAAGTGATCCCTAAGATGGATACAAAAACGCAAAGTAGGGTGAAGAAAGGAAATGGCGGGGGAGCACGGTGCATGCGTTGGCTCGATGGAAAATCTAGTGTTGATACAGAACCTTGTAGAACCTGCTGGGACAGCCCTACCATCTTCTCCTTTAGTCTCTGGGCGTGACGTCACTGGCAAGATACGTAATCTTGTCCGCTGCAGCTTTCGCCAGGTTGGCGGCGCATCGTAGGCTGGAAGCATGGGTGGGGTGAGACATGTAAACGGATATATGGGTGATGTCTCTTCACGAGTGATTAGGTGAGTTTTATATTGTAATGTTATTTTATATACTTGTAACATTACACACATGTTACAATGGGGTGTGCAATGTGGTTTCACGCCATGTAGAGGTTGCATGAATCAAATTTTAGCATTGTAGCAAGTGTTTGAGAAATGTATCGCAGTAGGAAAGAAAGTTTATTGTGCTTTAGTTGATTTGGAGAAAGCGTACAATCGGGTGAATAGGAGTCTGTTATGGAATGTTCTGAGAGAATATGGTGGGGGTGTATGGTAAGTAAATGCAATAATGGTAGTGTATGATGTAGCAAAGCATTCGTTAGGGTGGATGGATCTTTGAGCGAATGGTTTGACATTGAACAGGGTGCTAGACAAGGTTGTCTTGTCTCCATGTCTGTTTAATGTATTCATGGATATGTGTATGAGTGATGCTTGTGAGGATGCGTTCGGTGTACAAATAGACAATGTGAATGTGAGAGTGCTGTTATATGCAGATTATGCCGTATTAATGGCTAATGATGAAAGTGACGTGCAGAATGCATTAAATCTTTCAAATTTGGTGACAAGCAGAATGGATCATCCAATAAATGTTTCTAAAACTAAGGTGATAGTTTTTGATAAGGACGCATCAGAAAATTATTGTCAGCTTAGTATAAATGGGAAACTGTTAGAGCAAATGTATATTTGGGTGAAATGTTCTGTAAAAATGGTAGGCTGGATGGTGAACATTCCAGACGGGTGAATGCATTTTGTATAGCAGTGGGATGTATCTGGACTATTGCAAAGAATTAAGTAGTATCGAAAGAGGCAAAGGTGCCATTATATAAATTGTGCTAACACCAACATTGTTTTATGGCTGTAAAGTGTGGGTTTATCAGGAAAAACACAAGAGGAAGATGAATGTGGTTGGAATAGGAATCCAAGAAATGTATGTGGGAAAAACTCTTATTTACAGTCAGTAATGAATGGGCGCTGAAGGAGTGCGGAATCCAATAGGTCAATGTGAGAGAAGCGTCTTACGTTAGATTGGGTACGTTGAGAGAATGAGTGTGGTTCAAGTAACGAAGAAAATATATTAAGGTATAGTGTGTATATCCAAAGGAAGAGGTAGGCCATGTAAGACGTGGCTAGATATTGTAGACGAATGTAAGAAAATAAGAGTTTTATGAAAAAAAGAGCATGCATGATTCGGTGTATGGATGTTGCTGAAGGGAGTATGAAAGGGTAGGTAAGAATGAGAGAGTTAAGGAGTATTGACTAATTACGAAGTGTTTTTTTAGTTTTTTGTAACCATATGCACAGTTACTTGCCTACCCGTAAGGCAACAACGTGATCAAGTAGGCATGTACTATAATATAGCTTGTTGCCACAACCACAAACAAAAAAGTAATACATTCTTTAAATTGAGAAATGACACTTCGACACAGGAACTGAAACATGGACCTTTGGCTCAGTACGCCAATGCAAAATATTCAGGGTTCAATTCGCGTGTCCAGGTTTCATTTTTCAATTTAAATAATATGATATTCAGATAAGGCTATAAACGTAATTAGGTATCAAATATAATATATTTGCTATTTAATCCATCATTTAAAAGCTTAATGGTTTTATTAATATATTTTGTTCTTTTAATCAGTTAATAAAATGCCACTTATACATAAATCCTTAGATAAGTATTACTAGACTTGTGTGATGACACTTTTATTTTATTAATAATAGTGTATTGGTAAGAACATAGTAATTATTTCTGAATAGATTGACATTAGGGGCCATACATGTATTTCGTAACGCACTTGGTGGAGAGGGGTTATCACCATAGTGTTACGCTACATGATATGGGAAAGGGGGGCTTAGGCTAGCGTAACGTGATGAAGTTTTAGTTTATAAAACAAACAATGAAAATAGTCATGTATAGACTTAAGCTGTCTCGCATTTTAAAATCGTATTTTTTGAAAATACAAATAAAACTGTTTGACTAGAAATCGCATCCTTTATTCAGAATCTTATTTATTTCAAACTTATAAAATCCGACTTGACGTGACATGTCTGTAACCTATTCACTTGGGCCTTGAATCTGTCAGGATGTATGGCTAATGTCAGGTGGGAGGGGGGGG
>CABFVX010000359.1:47645-95831 GCA_902151425.1 Timema shepardi
GGGGGGGGGGGTGAGTGGGTGATTGTGTATATATGTGTGGGTTCGTAATTGACATTCTTCTGGGTTTTTAAAGGTTTTTATTAGTACTACTATTTATTTTATAAATGTGAGGTTGATACTTGAGATAGTGATATATGGATGAAATATCTTAAAAGGATATTCGGAAGCTTGTGACAAAACGAAGTGTTGTAAAGGAATAACCAATGGCATATCTGACTCCTAGGTGGTCCCTACATGGTTTCCTAACCCAAGTACCCTGGGCTCGAGTGGTAGCACTCTTCTAAAAATACTGATGAACCGGCGTCTTAGCCCACGTAGTCCCGAATTGGGCAGAGTAACCCTTAGACTGCGATTTTTTTTTAGTAAGCCACGATGGCTATATCCCCTAAACTTTATCCTGTCCTCTGCCCTGGCTTATGACTAAGAAATGCTGACAATATTTATGTGGACAGATCCTCTATTCTATTTTGTTTACAGGCTAATCACAACAATATGCAACACTTGTTTTGTCATTCGTAATCCATAACACACATTATTATACAAACACGCCTTACTGTATAAAACAAGGCTCATACGAAAATTACATGAGATAAAGGTATTTTTTTATAGTTGAAACTGGAAGCATTATGTAACTTAAGGGGGTAAGGGAGTTTGCCAAAGCGTTACGGAGCGTGATATGGCGGAGGGGGTCACAAAAAGACCTAACATTGATTTAAGTAATACATGTATGGCGCCTTAGTCGCTTTCAGACAATTTGCATAGAATAATACCTTTTGCTAGCTTTCAAATACCACCCTTCCTTTTCTAGAATCTCCTAAATGCCCTATGGTTGAGATACAGGGAATACATCTTTTATGTATCTATCTATAATATTTAGAAAATATATCTAAGATATTTATTACCTGTAGCGCTATTACATCAATCACTGCCGGTTCCAAATAACGTTATTGGTAATTTTGTTGGGTCATATGTCAAGTTGGCATAGAAATGAATAAAAACAAACATGCTGCTGTTGACGTGATATAAAAAGCCATGTAAAGGAAACAGCAAAGGTGTCGCAAAGTTTTTAATAATCACCGCTTTGAATTGTTTGCGTACTCTTATTTATATCATGACAGTCATGGTTTTGTTTATAATGTTTTGCATCATATTATGTAATTGAAGTATTTTAAATTAAGAATTTATATGTGATTTATACTTTGTTAAGGACGAATATTTGCTGTTAATCATAAAATACTTTTTTTTTTCTAAAAAATAAAAATTAACTTAGAAAAAAACTTACTTCAAAATGAAAACTAGATTCAGTACATATGATTTGATCTGCAGTGTCACCGAGCTACAAAAGTAAGTTTTGAAAAGATTACAAACTGTTTTAAATACTTCACTTTTCTAGATTGGCCTACTTTATCTTTTAGTGCTTTATTTAGGTACAGTAGCCCCATGGCTTCTTTTGTTCTGACTGACAGCTCACAGCTGACAGCTAAAAGCTTTGAAAAGTTACCAGACCAAATTATGTATCCCTACGCCGAACCATATGATCTGCAAAAACATGTGCTTAGCATCTGTCACTTCTGACGGTCTTTTAATGACCATTTCTTTACACAATGTAGGCAGGGTTCCTACGCGTCTTGGAAGATCTGGAATTTTAAAATGTTTCTTCCAAGCCTGGAAATGTTATGAAAGCTCACATTTTTCTGATCTTTTCCTGGAATTTTATAGGTTGTCCTGGAAATTCCACTGTCCATTTTTTTTAAATACATTACCCTATATATACATAATCATGCCATTTCCTTACGGGTTAGGCAGGAAACTATGAATATAGATCAAAAAACAACTTCATACTTAATTCATTCTCACTATCTCCACACTTCCATATTTTTGCATACTTCCTTCGCTTCATTAACATCCATACACTGAGTCATACACACTCTCTTATTCTTAAAACTCTTAATGATTCTCTTTTTCACACATTCGTTTACAACATTCAGCCACCTTGCTATTGTGTTTTGATTGACAAACTCACGCTTCACATCCATAAAACAATGTTGGTATGAACACACGTTTATATACTGCTATCTTTGACTCATACATTCAATTACTCTCTGATATACACTCACCTGTCTGTAAATTTCTCGATCTAGGGCTATCCTTCTACATTTACAGAACATTCTGCACAGATAAACAAGATCCTTTTGTTCTAACAGTTTTCCATTTATACTAAGTTGACAATCATTTCCTGATCTGTCCTTATCAAAAACCATGACCATAGTTTTAGAGACATTTATACGAAGATCCATTCTGTTTGTTGCCATGCTCACAATTTAATGCATTCACTTTCCTTCTCAGCCATTGATATGGAATTATCTACATATAACACCACTCTCACATTCACATTGTCAGATTGTACACGAACTGCATGCTTACAAGTATCCCTCATACATTTATCCATAAAAACATTACACAACTATGGAAATATAACACAATCTTGCCTAACACCTTGTTCAATGTCAAACCATTCGCTCAAAGCTCCATCCACCCTAACACATGCTTTATTTTCCATCATTCACCGTCTTAATTGCATATTTACTAACCATGCATCAACACCATACTCTAAGAACATTCCATAACATATCGGTACTCCTATTGACCCGACTGTACGCTTTTTTTAAATATTACAGTAAATTATTATTGTAAAAATTAGATAATTTTAATTATATTTCTACCCAAGAAATAAAAAAACTAAAACATAATTAATCTAACGACTATTTGCAAGGGATTTAATTATTTATTTGTGATATTTAACACACACGACACTTTCTAAACTGATTGATTATATACTAAACGCTACTTATAAACTAACTTATATCTAGAACAGACACAACATCCATCCCCTGACCTTTAAACTCATCACTGAAAGGGGAATTCCACATTTCACATATGATTATTTGCAAGTAAGGCTATGTTATGTTTTAATTATTAAAAACATAACAAAAGGTGTGGAAAGGTACAGGCTTAGGGGAGTTGGGAGCCTGCATTAAAATATATAAATATATATTTTTTTAAATAAAAGATGTGTATTTTGCCAAGATTACTTGTACGTGTCCTGGAGTAATTGTAGAAAATCCTTGAAAAGTCCTTGAAATGTTCTGGAAAAAATTTCATGATTTTGTGTAGGAACCCTGTGTGGGCCTACAACATGTCAACTTATCATAAAAATGACTAGACTCTAAAAAAATTTATATAAGCCTACCAATCCAAGCTTTTATTAACATTTAATTTTCTCACTAAAGTTATGTTAGCTTAGGTTGGGCTAGTTTGTAATTCATAATATTCAAACGATTATTTTATATGAACTAGGCTTATAGGCTAGTTATTAAATAAAATAGGTCTATATTAACATGTTTAAAAAAGTAAAATAATGATTTATATTTTATAAAACGCAAGCTAACTCAACCCAACTTTACCTTCCATGCCTGAGAAAATTAAATATTAGGTAGTCAACGCTGGAATGGATGTAACTTATACATTTAGCTAGGTGGGCATTTATGTGGTTTTAGAGGTTGAAGTGTTTCAGGAAATGTTGGGGAATATGGCCGAATGATACTCTGTGGAATAGGCGAGTTAAGTTATTATTTTTAAAATTTGGACACATTGTGTTATTATTTTAAAGTCTTTCCCTTTTATCTGTGAAATGTGGTTAGTAATTTCTTGTAATAGGCTAATGTTATGTTTGTTAAAATATTTTTTTGAAAAATAAATGGTAAATGTTTATTAGATTTAATGGCTGTTATGTTAGAACCTGATATACGTGAATCAATTTCTTTTAGTTACAACATTTTGTACACAAGCTTGGGTTGATTGCACAAATACCCAAATACTCTTATTTATATGGCAGTCTTATTACATTATAGTACTAGGCCACAGATAAGGGGCTGTGGCTCTGTTCTTTCCTTCTTTGTGTACTAGGCCTATAACCAATTAACAATGCAACAATCCTCTTCAGCTGCAGTATGGTTTAAGACGCTACTCTTGCAATAGACTAGACTGCCGATGATGGGGAGATATTGGCTCAGTCCTAGTTGAGTATAGTTTTTCCTAAATGGTTTCCCATTCTCTCTCCATGCAAATGCGGGTACACCTCCTTTAAATTCAATCTTTCTCATCCATAACTCATTAGCTTAACTAGTACATAAATGTATAACTTAGATGATTAGTAAGATGCGGTGTTTAAAAAATCAACATAAAAGATGGTTTTCATTGTTTAGGTTTATTCTAAGTTTTAACTTTCATCTGACCCGCCTCGGTGGCGTAGTTGGCTAACATGCTAGTCGTGTTGAACCTGACTGCCGAGGACGGGAGATTGAGGTTCAAATCTCGGTCAGGTGAACTGGGGGTGGTTTTTCCTAAATGGTTTTCCACTCTCCCTTCACGCAAATGCGGGTTCACTTCCTCTAATTCAACCTTCCCAATTCCTAATCCATTAATTTAATTAGTACTTAAAGCGTATAACCTGAACGGGTAGTAACGGTGCTAAATAATAATAATAATAATAACTTTCATCTGAAATACCCATTAAATAGGCTTGTAAATATTGTTTTCTTCCAAACTTAGCATAAAACAATAAAAAAAAGTGGATAACTTATTAAAACTTTGATCAAACCTTGGGAATATTTTGTACGCATGCATTTAAGCTTCCTTTTGAATAAAAACCAAAACTTTAAAACCCCTTGTATATTATACCGATTATTGAAAAAGATAGAGTAGACCCTACGGATTTATAAACTCCATCTTTTTTTCACAAACTTAATATAAACCTACATATGATAAGGCTAATTAATTTTGTCCTCTTCCTAGATTAATCGGCATGCGGGTTGCACAAGTCTATGACATAGATCATAAGACATACCTTATTAAACTTCAAAGAACTGAAGAGAAAGCTATTCTTTTGCTAGAATCTGGGAATCGCATCCACACAACTGCGTTTGAGTGGCCAAAGAATGTTGCTCCTTCTGGATTCAGCATGAAGGTGAGTTTATATTATTTTATACTTAGCAAAGGTGACGTTCAAGTATTAAGTAAGCACCTAAAGGCAGGGGGTAAGGGGTTTCAGAACAATGCTTAGGTAAGGCAGAGAAAGACGGGCAAAATTTAGGGAGGGCGCATTGCAAGCTGCTTGGACTTTGGGCAGCAATGAATGTGCTGAGTGGCTAAACGAGGAAGATGGGGAGAAGCCTATACAAGTAAGCCAAAGCTTGCGTGACCTAGTCCTCCCATATAGAAACATATTAATTGAAAGTGTTGAGAAGTGGATTCAAGGGCCTTGGTCATTGGATTAAATGGAGTCTAAGCCTTAGGTTTTTTTATAAATATATTATTCATATATTTGCTAATAATATTTTTTGTATAATTTCAATTAAAAGTAAACTAAAATTTTTAACTTTTGTTTTAATACTACCTGATCAATAAATTTAAATTCATTGTATAACAGTGTTAATTGTCAATTATTTCGCAATATTAGTTTAAAACACCTTTATGTTAATAATAACTATACCAAAAATTTATAAATTATACATGTTTTTAGTTTTTTTTATCATCACGTTTTACTACCTGTTCAGTCTATAGGCAAAATTGATTGAAAAAAAGAATGTCTTTTTTCCTGTGAACAGATTAAAAAAGTTGATAAATCTTAAGTAAGCAAGAGGGGAACATTTGCTTGGTTTTGCTTACAAGGAGGTGAGGAGGGTTTAAAAATGTTCAAAAATGTGCTCACATAATACTTGAATGCTCTCAAATTATAAATGGCAAAGAGTGAAATAATAAGAGAGAACCATAATTACAAATTATGAATAATTTTAAAGTTATGTCCACACATTAGCTATAATATTCGTTTCTTTAGGTTATGTGACTTTTTTTTAACTAACTGCTCAGTTTAATTTAACTTTAAATTCATTCGGGGATGTAGGGAGAATGAGAAAAGGTCAGTGTTTTTGAAGTTTTTATATCAAAACATTTTTTTAGTCAAAAATAATAAAAATATCTCTCCAGTATAAACATAGAGTTTAATCTTCTTCAGATGGTGACCTCAACAGTTATTGAACATCTCTCATGAGTATAGTGGCATTAGATGAGAAAATCTATAATAAAGAGAAAAAGTTAGGCCTTATCATTAAATTCTAGGACACCTTTGACAGATATTCAAGAAGTGTTGATATCACCGTGGGAAGAAACTTAAACGTTTTGTTTGTAATGAAGCAATATTTTATTTATTTTGGCAAAAAAACTGCAAAAACATTAGCTTTTTCTCACGTTACCAAGATCCCCACCTTGAAATGGCCAAATTTGACTCACACGTCTAATTTTCTTCGATTAAACTAAAATATTAATAATGTTCAAGAAAATTGTAATTTCACTGTAGTTTTGTAATAATATGGTCATACATATTTTGAAACAACTAGGGCTATGTGTGTTATGCACTGGCAGTCAACATGCTCAGCTGGAAATTATTCTCAATTTTGACCAAATAGATTGAAACTAAATCTCAAACCCTGGACGGTGTTTTTTTCCCCACATAGATAGCCTAACCCCCGTTCTTCACACTAATGCCATTGTGTGTATTTTAGTTATGGCCTAGGCTACCAACTTCATTAGTCACTAATAATGGGCCACAGTGTTAGACATATCAACACTGTAAATAAAAAGTCAATCCACTTTGATCTTTAATATATTTATACCGATATCAATCTTAAGTTACTGAGTTAGGCTTTATTTACAGATGCGAAAACACTTGAAAAACAAGCGACTTGAAAGTATGAGGCAGCTGGGTATGGACCGAATTGTCGACCTCCAGTTTGGATCCGGTGAAGTTGCATATCACATAATCTTAGAATTGTATGATCGTGGGAATATAATTCTCACAGACTGTGATTTGACCATTATCAACATTCTCCGACCCCACACAGAAGGAGAGTTAGTAAGGTATGGAGGTAACCTTATATTATGCTAAATGAATAACTATAGAAGGGCTAACCCTAATATGTAGTCACATGGTCAAACACAGGGTTTACCAACCTTTTATTGGGTCGTATGGGCTTTAAAAAAGATTTGGTGTGCCTTTTTGAAAAAAATATCAAGCAAAAAATGTCAATCTTTTATGTATGGTAAAGTAATTAGTTATTAGTCATTTTTATGAACACAATTTGTTTGTTTGCTAAATATTTTTCGAACCAGATATAATCGACCTGTGAGCCATAGGTGTCCGACCACTGGTCTAATGTATCATTCTCTCATTAAACTGGATTGTCAGTAATGAGGAAATCAAGGTTTGGTTGCTGGTCGGGTGTGTTGAGGGTGCTTTTTTCATAAATAGTTTTTCACTATCTCTACATGACAATGCTGGTACATTTTATATAAAGTCTAGCTCCCTCATCTCAAACACGGCATAATTAATATGTATACGTACAATATGAATGGTTAGTGAGAGAAATGAATGAAATGAAAGAAAATGTATACATAGTTGGATTTTAGTAGGAAGAATTATTGTGTTCGACAATAATAATGTTTTACTGTGTATTGGTACTAATTAGTGTTATTTTATAGATAAGAGTGATAATATAAAAGTGACGGCTGCAGCTTACAAAACTTGACATATATATGAATAAATGGATCAAGTAACTTTTCAAACTGTCAGATTAGGTTATTCCTATTAAAATTGGATTGTAAAAAAAGGGTTTTGCAGATCATTTTTGGGGTAATATATGGTTAAAAGTAGTAAGGATAGCTGGAACACTTACATGGGTAGGCTGGAATACAAATGGTCAAGATAAAACACTAACGGAAACAAAAACACATTTAAGAAACTAGCGTTCTCTACCATAGGCTGCTACTAGGCTACAGCTTTATTTTATAACCTGTGTTGGGGTATTGAAAGCTAATTTTTTAAATGTATTTTTGGTGTATGCCTGTGTTTTATCTGAGAAACAATTTTCTATTCTAGAATTACACAGGTAAGTCTGCTGGTTATTTGTCCCATTTTTAATCATGATCCAACCCACTGTTATATTCTAAATAACCTTTTGGTAAAATCTGTATTGTACTAGGTAAATCATATTCCATATTTAATTAATGGTAAAATTGTAGGGTTTTTTCACATTAAAATTTACTAGGCTTAAGTTTTATACTTTTATTTTGGTTGCAATGCAGATTGGTAGTATTTGCTAGTGCTCAAAGTTCCTGGATACAAATCCAGAGGTCCCAGGTTTGATCTCCGGCGCTCCCAAAGCTTTTCTGCAGAGCAATGGATCTGGAACGGGGGGAAACTCAGTCTTGTGAGGAAATAAGTAGTTTTTGAATTAAAAAGTAGCTTCTTTGGTCTATAAAACAAAGATTAACGGTCTATTAAACTGATATTAATGGCCTGAGGGTTGTGCTGACCAAATGACACCTTTTATCTGCAATTATTAGCACCATAAGCTCTAATGGTAGCTGCTTGATCGGTATAGATTGATCATGGGCTCAATTTTTTAAAATTATTTAGATAACATATAAAACATAGTAAAATTGAACAATTAATTGAAATATTTTATTTAGTCAAAGTTCAGTCTTTCAGGGAAACTATTGTATATATTTAGTATATTTCTAATTTGGTCTTTCTTTAACTTTTACTAAGGTTTGCAGTTCGAGAGAAATACCCTGTAGGTAGAGCCCACGAACAATCGGGTGCCCCATCCGAAGAGAAACTTAAGGATATACTTTCTTCGGCCAAAGTAGGGGAAGGATTGAAGAAAATATTGAATCCACATTTAGGTGAGATAACTTTAAATCAATAGCTGGAGATGTTCCAAATCACTGGCTTTGCCATAACTCAATAGAATTATCTAGAATTGGCTTGAAGCTACTATTTTACTAATCCAAATCTCGAATTAGAATCTTGGGAAAAATTATGAGCATAAGAAGAATAAGTTATGGTTGAAAATACAAATAGGAACTTAATGTTAACATTATTTCTTATAATCAATTCGTTATAACATTCATACATTCAGTTAAGTGTTAAATTACTGATCTGGGGCCTTGTTGTTAAGCTCATCCTATAATTGTAACTGGTTCTGAACCACCATTAAGTAGTATTAGAGCTCTAAATCAAATTTTACTTGAAAAATTGAAAAAAACAAAATTCTAAGGATTTGAGTCTTGAATTTGAAATTTTCTTGAATCTTGAATATCCTTAAGGATGTGAGGACTCGAGGGTAGCATCCCTAGAAATAATTTAGGGCTCCCAAAGCAGGCCCACCATGGTAAATTGGTATTGAAACTACATACCTCGTGATTCAATTTGAGGCTAGTCTCAATAAAACAGTGACTCACTTCGGTAGCTGCGTGGTCTAATTTACTACTCTTGCAGTAGACTAGACTGGTGCTAATGGGGAGATTAAGTTTAGAATCTCGGTCGAGTATACTAAGGGTGGTTTTCCAAAATGTTTTTCCACTCTCCTTTCATCCGAATGTGAGTACACTTTCTCTAAATATAACCTTCTTAATCCCTAAAACCATTAGCATATTTAGTACATAAATGTCTAACCCAAATGGGTAGTAATACACAGTGCTAAAAAAACAACGCAGTTTTCTTTGCATAGGGATATAATAAGCCTGATTCACACATTCACACCATGCCATTATTTGTGAGCAGATTTGTGGAACCTTATTCAAAATAATAACCTCTGTTTCCAGAATATGGTCCGGCTATTATTGATCATGTTTTGCTGCAAGCTGGCTTCCCATCCAACTGTAAGTTAGGTAAAGGCTTCAGCCTTTCAGAAGATTTGCCTAAACTCTGTGCGGCTCTAGATGAAGCGGAGCAGTTAATGATCCAAGCTGCCCAACAAGCATCCAAGGTTAAGAGAGACGAGGAAATGTGTGGTATTTTCTTAAACTCTTTTTAGCTTCAACTTACCTTGTGTTAAATTCACCTCACACTAAAGAGTTAGATACTTTGTGCAGTCATTGTTAGATGCATTTTGCGCTCAGTGTTAGATTCTCTATGCACTCTGCGTTAGATACACTGTGAACTCAAGTGTTAGATTCTTTGTGCACTCAATGTTAGATGCACTGTATGCTTATGACAAAGTTTGAAGTACACTACTTCTGTGTATATGTATACTATTATATTATTCAGCACTATTAGCTCAAATATAAATCATTTATAGTTGGAAGGGTGGTAGGTAACAACTAGCAGTTCTTAGGTTCTTTATTGTAAACATTGACTGACAGTACCTAATGTCAAACTCACTTCAGTGGCCGCATGGTCTAAGGCGCTACTCTCACAATATACTAGACTGCTTATCACACAGAGATCATGGTTCAATGATTCTGGTTGGATGTACTGGGGGTGATTTTTAATACGGTTTCCCACTCTCCTGCCACACAAAAGTGGGTACATTTCCTATAAATTAAACCTTCACCCTCCTTAACCCATAAGCGTATAAGTCGAATGGATAGTAAAGATGCGGTGTTAAAAAAGGAAAATGCTATGAAACTTTTCTATTAATACACCCCTGAGGATTACTGTACAAGTGGTGTTTTCATAACTTATTGAAAGAACAAAGTATGTTAAAAATTAATGTTTTTGTTTTGAGGTTATGGTAACAAGAAATATTTGAGTAAATGAAATAATAAATTCAAAAGTTTTATATTCACACTTGTATCTTGTTATATCTTGCCACAAAAAAAAGTTATTTATAACTTAGAGAAAGATCCATACAAAATATTAGTTTCAATATAAAACGTTTCTATTTTATAAACAACACACTCGAAGACCATTTATAACGTCATCGACCGACCTTGTTTCAACCTGACTTTATAAATTGAATTTAGCATTTTATAAACTATTGTTTTAAAAACATTTTTAATTGAATCACAGAGAAGAAACATCCAAATGGTTATTTTCACACGTTTGTGTTTCAATAATGTAAAAACTGTTGAAAGATTTTTTTAAATAAATTGTTTGTTGTGAAAATTTTGATTGTAAAATGTGACCAATAACTCGACATATGATTTGGTGAATGGATATATGGTAACTTTTCCTAGACCTGCTTAGGCTTAAGGCCTCACTTTTGCAATAGACTAGACCACCAATGACAGGGATACTGGAGTTCGAATCCTGGTCGAGTGTACCGAGGGGAGGTTTTTCCTAAATGGTTTTCCATTCTTCCTCCATGTAAATGTGGATACATTTCATCCTTATTTCTCCCTAATTCATCAGCATAATTAGTACAAATGCATATAATTGAACAGTGAACACATAAAGACATCGTGGTGCTACTCTTTCAACCATGGCTGGCCCTATTGTCATATTTCCTTTAACATATTTTTGCCACATTTCTAACACAGTAGTGTAATTAGTTCATTTACGTACAACCCAAAAGGGTAGTGAGACGCGGTGACAAAAAAAAGCGACCAAAACATGTTCCTTTTTTTTATCTTTGGAAACCCCCAGAGTTTAATATCATGATCATATACTTTTTCTTCTTTTTAGCATTGCGTTTTACTACCCGTTCAAGTTATGTAAATTCTCAATCGCTCTTTCAATAACACAGTTAATAAATTGAGCCCAACAAATATTGATATGTGCTAATGGAATTTATTCTAATTTGGAAGACAATTCTTGACCATGATGTGATCTCTTATATTCTCTCTTTATTCAAAGGTATGTTATGTGCATTAAAAAAAATCACATTCTTAATCATGTTTCCTTGTATTTTGTATTTGATAGCTTAATATGTTAATAGTCCACACCTCGTAGCTAAAATATCTTAATATTTAGTGAAAACAATTGACCGCCAAGAGATTTTTTTGTAATTTTTCAGGGGTATATTATCCAGAAGAGAGAGAAGCGCCCACTTCAAGACGGGACAGAGGAAGATCTTTTCTCTAACCAAGAATTCCACCCCATGGTGTTCCTACAGCACTGCAACCAGCCGTATAAGGAGTTTGACAGTTTTGACATGGCAGTGGATGAGTTCTTTTCCAATTTGGAGGGCCAAAAAATTGACATGAAGACGTTACAACAGGTAAAGCTGGTTTATGATAGCTTTGGAGTTTCTCAAAGAATGAAAAATTGCTTAAAGTGGTTCCTTTGAAGAAAACTTTTTTTCATTTCTAACTCCCTCTTTTTTCCTTCCATTTCTTTGTTTAGGAAGTTGTGTTTTGTGTTTCATGCTCCTTCCTGATAAATTTTTATAGAATAAAATCTTAGTCGACATATTTAGTGGTAATGATCAATTTTCTTCAAACGAGAGTCATCACATTTGTCTATTGGCAGCACTTTAAAGTGTGAACTATGTTTCCATTTTCATAGTAAAAGCCATATTGTGTTAGTTCCTTTTATATGTTCTTTTCCCTTGACCTGTGTCTGTGTACGGTTCCTGTAACTCCTCTAAGAGTTTTGTAATAGAAGAGAGTCATTTTTCCCAGCTTCACTGGCGCTGTGTGGCAACCCGCTGTGCAGTCTCTTGTATGTGCACGACTGGTTGCACATGGCGTTTTCATTTGAGACAAAGGGTTTGACTCATCCTATGGCAGACGGGACTAGCTACTGGGTTCTCGAACAGGAAGGCCTTGTTTTCCTCTCTTAGAATCATGGGTGGATCGACAATGGACATAGACCAAAAGAGTGGCGCTTTTTGTGCTGGACTTGTGATATTTTGATCTGTTTCTATTCACTTTGATGTAACCAAGTGTTTATTCGTAAAATATCTTTGCATTTGTGTGCCATTTAATGTGGTGCTGATATTTGGCGATTATATTAAATCTTTTGGAGTGCGTGCATGGGATTAACAATGGGCCTGCATCTTCTTTAATTTGATGGTTGGTTGTACCCAGATCAACCAGAACATTCAGAAAATTAATGAAAAAGTTAAATAAAACCAGCTTGAAACTTATTGGAATCAGAATTAAATTATTTACTGCCCCCAACCAACTTACAGTTCTAAGATCCTAGTGGCAGGTGTGACAAGTTCAGTGTCTAGGACCCTCTTTACAAATAGTATGGATGTCAACGTGTGGCCCTTGGCTAGAAGAATGTCCATATTTAGTGAGGGGAACGAGCTGCAGAAGGTAGCACACAGGAGGGTAAGGTGATAATGCAGAGTTTTTTTCCTGTGGCTTCTTTCATATATAACATAATTAAAACAGTTCATTACTACTTCACATTGGGAATATGTTTTCTTAATTTTATAAAAAAAAAGTAAATTTACTCTACCCTTAAAAAGTGACAAAACATACCAAACTCTTTATTTCTTAAGTGTTTTTATATGGTAGAATATGCAGGAAAGAGGGATACGAACAAGTAAAAGGAACAGACAAAAATCTCGTCTCTACCCTCTCTTTCGCCATCTAAGCCATGTGCAAAACCACTGAAACGCTTAAAAATCAGCAACTTTAGCATTACACAAAAACCAAGGATGAATTGATGAATTAATGAATTTCAAACAATGAATCTATGTGAATTTTGGATAAATTACCCCAACATTTGCCCAAAAATAGTTATGCAATCATTTCATACAATTGTACCCTTTTCTTTTGTAACATATATACCTTTGTGATTCTGAATTTTCAATTCTGGCTCTTATAAAAACTAAACAGCCTTGTCGACTTGAAGTGGAAAATGATTAGCAATGATGGAAACAAAACAGTGCCAACCATCACACTAATTTTAATTTTTTTTTTGCGGTGGTATTATTGAGCTGCCAGTGTTATATTGATTTTAGTATAGAATAAAGAAGTAACCAAAAATAAAAATATTTTAAGATCTGCTTTTATGATCATTAAAAAAATTGCGGGGGGTGGGTGGATGGGAATTTAATGATCTACCAGATGAAAAGGGTTGAGAACCACTAGGTTTCACATTAAAGCACATTCGACTAGGCCCACCACTTAAGATTAATATTCTTTTTCAAAATTTCAATTTCAATTTGAATTTGAATTAGTTTTTTAACACTACTTATTGGTTGTTCAATATTTACAACATTATTGTGTGACAAATTTAACTACCAAACATTCAGACCCCAGACCATCAGTTTAACACTTAACCGAATATATTAATGCTATAATGAATGAATTTTAACAATAAATCTAAATATTAGTTATCATATATATTTTTTATTACTATACTATATTTTAATATGTTTTTATGCTAATTTTTTTTCTCTTTCAAGTTTTGAATTCAATATTCTTTGGTATAATGAAGTCTCAAATTTGAGATATGGTTACTTAAAATAATGTATTCAACTCAACTTTCTACACAATATTACATTGCAGTAAGTAAAATAAAATTTATACATCTTACAGGAACGTGAAGCAATGAAAAAACTAGCAAACGTAAGGAAGGACCACGACCTACGGCTGGTGGCATTGGAACGCACTCAAGAGTCAGACAAACAAAAGGCTGAACTGATTACGCGCAACCAACAGTTGGTAGACAATGCCGTACTGGCTGTGAGGAGTGCGTTGGCCAATCAAATGGCTTGGTCCGACATTCAGAATCTTGTGAAAGAGGCGCAGGAGAGGGGGGACCCAGTTGCCTCTTGTATCAAGGGCCTTAAGCTAGAGGTCAACCATGTCACACTCATGCTCACGTATGTTACATAGTTAATATTATAAACTGAGTTATTTATTTTTAGAGATTGGTTGTATTTACTATTATACAACTCTAAGTCTTCATTTTAACTACAAATCTCAAAAATTTGAAATCTTAGGAAAAACATGATAAATATAAGAGGTTTTATTTACGTTTCTAATTATTAATTTGCTATAAAGAATAAAATAGTATGCTAAATAAATTTCGACTCTGAATTTCAATAAAAAATCTTCAATTCTCAAATATCCCGAGGAATTTGAGGATTCGAATGGCCCATCCCTAGTAGTTTTATCAAAATGTGAGCACTGCTTCTAACTACTATGCGCTATCTGCATATTTATACTAAAGGGATAGGGAATGCAGAATGTTGTATTGAGAGGAAATGCAACCAAATCTATGTGGAGCTAGAGTGGGAAACCATTGAGGGGGGGAAAAAACATTTCAGTATACCCGGCGGGTTAGTTTGTTCTAATTTATTTTTTATCACCGCGTCTTAATACCTGTTCAGGTTGGATGCATATATGATAATTACTCTACTGGAGTAGTGATGATGAAGGAAGCGTTTTAGAGGTATCCAACCTTCTAGGGGTGTGCGAAGTCCACTTTTTTGGTTCAAAATGAAATAGAGTTGAACCCTGAAAAATATTCTTGAAGCCGAATTGAAGTTCGAATATTTTTCTATTTAATTTTGAGTAAAAATATTATGTTGACATTGAGGATATTTTTCTAACATCAAACTAAATATTACATTTATTTTTTCTTAACAATAATACTTGTAGCTTATTGCCAACATATAAATGTTATATTCGCTTTTAAAACAATGTGTACAGCCTAAGTGAGTAGTAAATAAATATGCATTTGCTTTAATATAATTGGATTAGCCCAGCATGATGTTTTACTAACCTTTCACACATAAGATACAAATTAACAAAACACAAGAGTTAATTTACAAATCAACAAAGAAACTTTTAATTTTATAAATCCATTTAAATCTTGACATGTGAATTACTAAACAAAATATGATTCTGATTTTGAAAGTGCCTATAGCTAATCTCGAAAATAATATGACCTTAATGACAATAATTTCATTCATAAATTAACTCTTCATGAAATATGTATAAAATAACCAATTTCTTGCATATTTAATTTAATTTTATTTTTAATAAAATAACTATGATTTTTTCTAAATTAACAGCAATTTTTGTTTATAAGTACTTACTATTTGCGTATGTCTTTTAAAAATAATGTAAGGAATGTCATGTTCCTCGTACATGCACTCAACTATCAACTCTGCTGCTAGCCTACGCATTAACAGGAGTTTGAATTGAACATACTGATTCATGAAATAAATAACTGAAATGGATGCATGTGTGAATTTTAAAATATTTAAAAAAATTTCAATATTAAAGAAATACTTTTTAAAGTTTAACTAAACACACTGAAAAAAAACACTTTTATTATTTATTTTAACCTACACTTTCAAGAGGAATAAATTCATCTTTGTTTGGTAGCAATCAATGTCTGTAGTCAAGGCAGTTAGAGGTTTAATGTTATGGCTGTCTTGATATTTAGTGTGTTAAGGAAATTTTCCAAGTTTCACCAAGAAAATAAAGCAAACTTGTTCTAAAACTCAAAACGATAAAAATATATTTTATTTCTTGAGGTTAATTGAGCTCACTTTCATTGATGTAAAATAAAAGTCTAATTTAATCATTCAAATAGCAGATGATTCTTTGAATAGCTCGGCTGAACCCAAACATGGGTTTGAATCGAATATGAAATACACTGTGATTCGATTCGGCTTTGAATTTTTTGACGCTTTGCACACTCCTGCTACCCACATTTTGTGTGGGAGGGGAGTGGGAAATTGGAAAAGCCACCCTCAATAGACCCGACTGGAATTCAAACCTTGTTCTCTCGATCTTCAGTAGGCCAGTATATCACAAGAGTGACACCTTAGACCATTCAGCCACTGAAGCAGGTGGTGGGTTAGTTAATGTATGTTGGATTAATTATATCTAATTATGTCATGTTGGGGAAATCAAACAAAAATAAAATAAGACATGAACTGTAGAATGAGAACTATGGAATGAGATATATAAGAAATGTATGAGGAAAAACTCATGTGGACAAAGTTAGTAATGAATGAGTGCTGAAGGAGTGCGGTTTGAAAGGGAATCCAATAGGTTATTGTGAAAGAAGTGTCTAACATTTGTTTGGATATGTTGAGTGGATGAGTGTGGATCGAGTGATGAAGCAAATATATAAAGGTATAGTGTGTGGATCAAAAGGAAGGGGCAAGCCATGTGGAAGACGAATGTGTGAAAAAGAGAGACATTAAAAGAGTTTTAAGAATAAAATAGCATATAAGTTGTGTCTCATTGTGTGGATGTTTTTGAAGTGAAGGGAGTATGCTAGTATAAGGAATTGTGGAGAAGGTTAAGGTGCGGCAGAAGGGAGCGCGAGTAATTTCACAGTTGTTTTAAAATTACATTCTTTTGGCCAGAATAGATAAAATATTTCTCCAGTAGCAACAGAGAGCTTAATTTTTTGCATACACTAATATCAACAGATCTTGAATATATGTTAAGGGTGTTCTGGAATTTTGTCAAAACTTTTTCTCTTCATTTAAAAAGTTTTGACAAAATTCCAAGACATCCTTGGCATATATTCGAGATCTGTTGATATTAGCATGTGCAGAAAACTAAACTCTATGTTGCTACTGAAGAAATATTTTATTTATTTTGGCCAAAAAATTTATATTCTATAAAAACTGTAAAAATACTTGCGCTCCCTTCTGCCGCACCTTAATGAAGATGGTTTAAGTATTGAGTTGTTTTTTGAGCTGTATGCACAGTTTCTTGCCTACTCCATAAGTAAACGGTGTGATTAGGTATATATGTGGCTGGGTGTGGCTTTTTTTCCCCTTAGGAATTTGGTTTAAAAATATCATTTGGTTCTTAAGTAAAAAAGTCTATCTTATATGATTTGTGACTCCACAGACCATTAAAACATCTGGCTTCAGCCGATACAAAGTCTTGGGAAGACTGCATGACTCAAATGACAGCTTAAATTGCATGTAGCATAGATTATAACGATTAATAGATACTAACATGGTAATTTATGAGTCAATAATAGCATATTTATATTTTTCATTAATAGTCTAGAAAAGGTGAATTTTAATTCAACAAAATATTAGTTAAAGTTTGAAGGGAAAAAGGGTAGTTTCCAAACAACCCCTTGATCCCATGTGATTGGTATATTTAATCATCTCAACTAATGTGGTGACATGTACTTTTTTACAGAGATCCGTATGCTGAAGATGATTCCTCTGATGAAGATACAAACGTACAGGGGTTGAAACCCACCCTTATTGATATAGACCTCGATCTAACAGCATTTGCTAATGCTAGAAAGTAGGTTATGTTTATCTGCCATTTGTTTTGTTTTTGGAGGATTAAAATACATTTTAAATGGTGTGACTCATCCTGCAGATGTCCGATGTCTTATCTCATATGATAGCATTTCTGCCTACTGAGCTAAGAGTACTAGGTTCGATTCCCACTATGGCTAAAAAATGTATCATTGCTAAAATGTGGGTTTCCCCTTTCACAATGATGAATTATTGGCCATGAGCTGGGTGTTGTGTCCGTAAGGTAGATAATACAGCTTAAACCAGATTTCACATTATAGTGCAGTTTCCTGTATTCCAATTATTAAGAAAACATAATTGAAACCAACGAAATAATTCCATTTTAAAAAAACTCCAAAACAAAATAAAAATAATTTAAAATTTTTTCAACTGATCCCAATTTGCTGTGGTTAAGTGAAAAATTTAGAAAGATAAATTATTAACATTCACATAACTTAGTTTATCATTGTATCTAATTTCTTCGGTTAATTGGTTGTGGTTGACTCGGTAGTCTTGGGGTAAAGTGCTCGCCTCAGGACCCGATGTTTGTGGGTTCAAACACAGCTGGGGGTCAACGGATTTTTCTTGAGCAATAAAAATCCATGGCACAGCTTCCTTTGGAGTGGCAGTAAATCCGTTGTTCCCGTATCGATTGTGGCATATAAAAAGAAAGTTGGAAGATATGTAAAAATAACATTATTGGCAAAATTGGTACGCCCTTTTGCTCTCGCTCATAGAAATTCTCATATGCTTATATAATCGGTCAGTTCAGAAAGTGCACGCTGAATCCCTCAACTAAAAAAAAAAAATCTTGAGATCAGCTCTTAAAAAGAAATGACAAACCAACATCGCTAATTTTGTTGTGAATACTAAATTTGTGAAACTATCCCTGCTGATTACTACAGTATTTATTCAACATTTTAAGTGATTATGTTTTCAAAATTTATCATATTGATAGAAGTGAATCTAATATACTCATCATTATTATTAGTTTCCTGCCTGTGCCTGGGTCAGTATAGTTAAATTTTTTCCTTTACCACCATTATTCCTCCTTTATTTGCATCTATTCTTTTCCTCTTGTTCGCACAATTGCTGTTACCTGTTCCTTAAATCTCTTTCTTGGTCTCTCTCGCAGTCTTTCCTCTGCATATTTCATCTCCATCATTCTCCTTGGGATCCTTACCTTTTCCATACTCATTACCTGACCATACCATCTCACTCATGCTTCCTCTATTATCTCATGTATAATACCTCAACTGTCGCCCGAACATCTGCTTTTCTAGTTTTAGTTTTCCTGGTACTCCTCAAAAAATCTAATCCCATGACCTCCACCATCTTTCTTGTATCCAAATTTTTAAGTTTATGCTGCACTCGTTAACTATGGGTGCAAATTACATATTATATAAAACAATCCCTTACACTTAAGACACACTATTTTTTTAATAGCATTTCTATTACACACCTGTAGAACATTTCCCACAGCTTCCTTCTTGTCATTATATATTATTTACTCCCGCACTTCGTCTATGAAAACTAAATACATTTTCATTTTCATACATTTTTACATGGAAGAAAGTACATCAAAGAGGTTCAGGTGAATAAAAGCTTTTCATTCAATTTTTATTTGTAGTACTCTATAATTACAGATACACACATAACACACACATATATATTCTCCCTTGTCCAGCACCTAGGCTCATTTGGTAGCACATCTGTTTACTGACCTAGGCTATTTGGTTCACTTCCAGGCAAAGCTGAAAATTTACCATTTTGTTAATTTGTGAAATGTTGCTGATATATTCGATGTTTTAAAAAAAAATACACGTCGAGTGCCACTAGTAAATTTTTAATTAGCAATTTTTCTTTATTTCCCCTTATTCACAGATAATTAATTAGTTATAAAAATGTATGTGTAATCATTTTACCGGATCTTTTCTATGGTTGTGAATTGTGAATTGTGGTTGTGAATTTCTTACCTTACATGACAAAAACAAATCATCACAAGACATTGTTAGGCTAATCAAGTATTGTAGATTACGGTGGGCAGGACCTGTAGCGTGAAAGGAGGAATCTAACCGTGTTCAGGGTATTGACTGGCAAACCCAATGGGAAGAAACCATTTGGAAGACCCTGACACAACTGGGAGGATAATATTATAATAGAGCTGTAAGATATAGGGTGTAATGAGGTGGACTGGATAGAAGTAGCTTGAGATAGGGTGTAATGAGGTGGACTGGATAGAAATACCTTAAGATAGGATGTAATGAGATGGGCTGGATAGAACTAATTCATGATAGGGTATCAAGAAGTGGACTGGATATAATTAATTTAAGGTAGGTATAGTGTGTAAGGAGGTGGACCTGATAAAACTAGCTCAAAATAGGGATAGGTGATGTACTTAGGGATGTGAAAAAAGTATCAATACTTTACTAATATTAATATTCTTCCTTTCAATACTAGTATTTTTTTCACCCGATACTTTTACTGATATTAGTTCTCACTCTCCGGTTGGTGGTATTGAATCGATATCAAAAGACACAACCTTTTGGTTACCTTCGCTCATTCTAAGATTAAATTTTTACTAGTGTGGACTGTGGAGGAAGAACAAATGACACTATTTCTCAATTCCCACTCATTTTCTGCATGACAAGCAAGAAGCAACTCTAGCATTCAATATCTTTTAGTTCATCATAATTCCAATTCATAGCTGCTCTTTCAGCTTTGTTTATCAATGCATCCTGATGCCGGGTGAGTAGCGAGTGAGTGGTGACCAGTCTACTTCCTCTTCCTTTATCAATGAGCACGGTCATCACAAACTAAGCAAAATAAGCTTTTGCATAGCTCATTGAACTCACTTAACTCAAGGGTGCCCCAAACAGACGAAACATAAAAGTTTATGTGCATTTCGATACCGATACTTACTGTTTTTTATACCACATCCCTAGGTGTATTTTATAATGCCATAGAATAATTAAGTGAAGTGATATATCCTCTAAATATATACGTAAGTAGTATGTACTTAATAATTAGTTTTCCTGTTTCAGGTACTATGACCAGAAGAGAAATGCAGCGAAAAAGCAACAAAAAACCCTGGAATCACAAGGAAAGGCCCTAAAGTCGGCGGAAAGAAAAACAAAGCAGACGCTGAAGGATGTCCAAACTATGTCCAATATTAACAAAGCCAGAAAAGTATACTGGTTTGAGAAATTCTTTTGGTTTATCAGTTCGGAAAATTATTTAGGTAACCCTTCTATTCTTTTTAGTATAAATAACCTATTGTAGGCTATTTAGAATAAATACCATCATGGAAATTCGGGTAAATGATCAAAAAAGTGATTGCATATTTTATTCAAAACAAAACTTCTCTCCCCCTCCTCTCTAAAAAAAAATAATGAAGAATTATTTAAGAATCTTAGTTTTATTTTAACTGAGAATCTCATAGTTGGATAAACATGAAATTTGCCTGAAATTTAAATGCTTTTTGAATGTTTACGTTTTATTAAAACTTAAATGTAATAACTATAATATGTATATTGTAATTTGAACATTAAAAAGCTAATCTCCATCTCTATAATTTAGGTCACATTTTTCAAAATGTTTGTTTAGTAAAAAATTAACTGTGTCAGGCGTTATCTATTTTGATTGGACATAAAATATCAGTAATATTATTTTTTATAAGGGACACCTTAAAATCAAAGTAACTAAAGTGAAAAAATATACTTGATGATTTGTAATTACTAATTATTAGTATTCCTCTTTATGGAAAACCTCTGTTTGCTTTTTGACATATTTTATTATATATGAAAGAAATTAACGGGAAACGTAGATATTAAAGGGAACAAACACAATATGACTTTTACAATGAAAAGGACAGTTTACATTTTATATTGCTGCCACTTTTCCTCTACCTTCTCTGTGGCGTAGTTGGCTAACGCGCTATTCGTGTTGAGCTCGACTGCTGAGGACAGGGAGATCGAGATTCGAATCTCGGTCGAGGGAACTGAGGGTGGGGGGGGGTTCCTAAATGGTTTTCCACTCTCCCTCCACGCAAATGCGGGTTCACTTCCTCTAATTAAACCTTCCCAATTCCTAATCCATTAGAGTAGTTAGTACTTAAAGCGTATAACCTGAACAGGTAGTAAGACGCTGTGCTAAATAATAAATCCTCTACCTTCTTCCAAAAATATCTAATTTAGTCATAAGTTAATATTAATAATGAAAATGCTTAAAACGTAACTTGTATGCATACATGTATTGATTTACTTAATTGCCATTTTTTTTCTCAAGAATTAATTTTTGTTTCCTTTGATTACACAGTTTTTCTTAAATTCACTGTTAACCAATTCTTTATGAATACTAAAGAATTCCTTTAAAGACTATCTGGGGATTTGTGCTAGGTTCTTACATTTTCCTAGCTAGGTAGAAAAGAAACAATCTCTTAACCGATTAATTGTTGATATAAATGGCTCTATCACATTTTGGGCCACAAGTTGAGTCTATGATGGTACTGTTACTTCAAAACCAACTAAGTACTAACTTCTTTTTTTTAACAGCACGTCTTACCTCCTGTTTGGGTCATATGTTTATGTCCTAACTATGCTAATTGTTTTAGTGATTAGGAAGGTTATAGTTAGAGGAATTGCGCCTGCATTTGCATGGAGGTCGAGTGGAAATCCATTTTGGAAAAACCACCTTTATTACACCCAACCGAGATTTGAACCTTATTCTCCTTGTCATTGGAAGTTGAGTCTAATGAGAGAGTAGTGTCTTATAGCCATACGGCCACCAAAGTGGGTAAATAACGGTTGAATGTTGATTGATTAAATGAAAACTTATTTTTCTATTTTAAGATAAACTATCCTTCATATGTTAAAAGGCGAAGGTACACTTTCCTTTCAAGAAGTTGAATTTCATAGTTTCTCACAACTTCTTTGAATAGTTCTGACATAACTGACCATTATTTGCATAAATTATAAAATGCCAAGTTGTCAAGTTTGCAAAAAGATATAGCTTCATTTTATTTCATGTGTGTAAAGTACTATTAATAATGCATCAATAAGCTTTAAAAATATTTTGAAATCTATTTTAATGCACTAGTAAAAGTTTGTAAACATAGGTCTGATGATATTTTGGTGTCTTTACCTATTCCAAACTACATATGCTGACCCTCTTATTAAAAATTTTATCTCATGTTTTTTTTACCCACAACAAAATATGTTTTGTTATGACTTGCAGTGATAGGTGGAAGAGATCAAATACAGAATGAGTTGATCGTGAAACGCTACATGAAAGCAGGAGACATCTATGTCCACGCAGACATCTCTGGGGCTAGTAGTGTTGTCATAAGAAATCCTTCAGGGGAACCTGTCCCGCCGAAAACATTGAATGAGGCGGGTATTATGGCTATCTCTTACAGGTAATTTCCTCACTATACATTATTAACAAGGTTCAGAGTTACAGACTTATTACTCTCTTAAGTGGCTGAATGGTCTGAGGCGTCACTCTCGTATTAGACTAATCTGCTGGTGACGAGATCAGGGTTTGAATCTCGGCTCAGTCTAACGGGGATATTTTTTCCTAAATGGTTTTCAAATATCCTTTCGTGCAAATACAGGTAGATTACCTCTCAAATGTCTTGTTCCTCATCATTACCCCATTAGAGTGATTATTATATGTATGTATAACCTGACCAGATTGTAAGATCTGGTGATTGTGATTAAAAAAACAAATTTGTGGGCGAGAGTGTTGAGCTTCACACACTGACCAACCTTTGAAAAATATTGCCTTATTCCATGCTGTGGATAGTTATAATATTCTTGATTCCTTACACACATGGAACTTGATCACATTAACACTAACTTAAAGGCCTTTATGCTACCCTTTGACCAAGGGGGGACTGGCAGGTTTCGAGCAACCCGGGATTACAATTATTATGGCAGTTTTTATCATACACATATATTTATCACTTATGCCATGTTTCAGTGTAAGCTGTACGGGTAAAGTATTTATATCTTTATTACTAGTAAATTTTAATCCTCAGACAATTACATCTACCTTATCAATATCTACTTAGTTATTAAGTCTACTAGCTGCCTTCAAATTTTTAAAAACACTTCAATATTTCTGTGCCGCCTCATGGTATTTACCTCAGGGAGGAGTCTATGATGTTAATGTTTTTACTATTTTTGTGCTTCTTTTTCTATACTTCTATCATATTTAATTATCTATTTAGTAACATTTTATAAAAAGATCGGTTTGGGTGCAGCGTGGCTTGGGAGGCAAAGGTTGTTACGAGTGCCTGGTGGGTGCAGAGTGACCAAGTGTCCAAGACTGCTCCTACTGGGGAGTACCTCACCACTGGCAGCTTCATGGTCCGCGGTAAGAAGAATTACCTGCCGCCGTGCCACCTGATCATGGGATTCAGCTTCCTATTCAAGCTGGAGGACGGCTCCATCTCAAGGTACCTGTTGGTTTTGTTAAATACAAGTATTTCAGATATATTCATATCAATTAATAAAATGTTATTTTATGCCCTTGTCAACATTGTGGATGGGACCTTCTAGGCCTTGAATGCTTTGAATCATTGAGGATATTGAAGATATAATTTGAGTTATGAATTCAAACTTGTGTCTTGAATAAAGTGATGAACATAAGTGAAAATATGAACATAATAGAATAATAAAAAATATAATTATTACATGTGAAGGAAGGTACAGGAAAAAGGAATATAAACACTTAAAAGAAGAACAAACACAACATAAACTTAACTGTGAAAATAAGAAAACTGTTCACACTTTACATTGCTGACACTGCCTTGAAATGTAAAAAGAGGTTTTCCTTTAAGAGAAAATATGATTAGGAAATGATATCATCATCAACTGTTTCCAGCCTGTTACCGGGTCAGTTTAGTAAAATTCTTACATTATTCTCCTCTCACTTGAACACTTTCTGTTATCTGCTCCTCCCATATCTTTCTTTGCCTCTCCTGCGGTCTTTTCCCCACATACTTCAGTTACAACATTTTCTTTGGCATCCACTCTTTTTCCATTCTCATTACATGCCCGTACCATCTCAGTGTTGCTTCCTCTACTATCTCATGTACTCCCTGTACCCCCACTCTTTCACGGACAACTTGATCCCTAATCTTGTTTCTCCTCATGACAACTAACGTGCTCCTCACAAACTTCATTCCCATGTTCTTCACGGTCCTTGTTTCTCTTACATTCAATGTCCATGTTTCTGTTGCATACGTGATAATAGGTACTAAGTACGCCCTGTACAATAATGCCTTACACCTCAAGGGAACTTCTCTTCTCCATAGCAGGTCTCTTCCGCACTTATAGGACAACTCTCCCTGCTGCCCTCTTTTCATTAAATCCTCTACTTTTCTCAGCTTTACGCCATCCAACCTTTTTGCTTTATAAATCCTTACCCTCTTCTTTTTTTTTTTGTCATTACCATCACTTCACACTTTGCCATACTAAATTTCATTCCACATACAAATAGTAATGGTGAAAGGTCACTCCCACGCTTCACTCAATTTCTTTATTTGGAAATACTCCGTCCTTCGACTCTTCGTCTACACAATTCCTGTTAACCTTATACATGCATTTCACTCTCATTACCATTTCTCCTAAATGATAACTAAATGTTAAAATTTTTTGTTATAATAATTCATTAATTATAAGATTCAGCCTTTCAGTTAGGTGTTACATTAAAGGTCTGGGGTCTGTTAATAATCATGTTGGAGCTGTACCACCAACTAGCACTATAAGATATCTCAAACAAATCCCAATCCAAGATTTGTAAAAAAAACTTGAATTTTTAAATTTCTCTAAGAATTTGAGGGTCATTACCCTAGGGACAACACAAATCTACAAAACAGTTTAAACTGATCTACTTCATTTTGAGAAGAGGGAGGTTTACCAAACTGTTTTTATCTTGCTTTTCAAGTATGTTTTAGAAGTTCTGTGAAAATTTTCAATGTATTCAGTAACTTACAACCACCAATTTTGGTGGCCACATGGTCTTGTGCGTCACTATTTTAGTAGACTAGACTGCTGATGATGAGAACATCAAGGTTTGAATCTCGGTTTGGTGTACTAAGGGCTGTTTTTCCAAAATGGTTGTCCACTTTTTCTCCACACAAATGTGGGTACACTTTAAATATAACCTTCCTAATCACTAAAGCTTATAGCATAATTAGTACATAAGTAATTAACCCGAAAAGTAGTAAGAAACGGTGCTAAAAAAATCCTTCAAACCATCCTTATAAATCAGTGAATTATGTTTGCTGTGCTACTCTTAATTACAGAAGTATTTTGTTTTTTGTCCTTTACTTGCTTTCAGGCACAAAGATGAGAGGAAAGTTCGTGGTACTGAAGATGATATCTCGGTTACCGCAAGCAGTGTGGATACTTTGTCTCTATCCGAGCAGGACCAAGAGATTGAGCTTGATGACACGGATGACGAAAAACAAAATGGTAGCCGGAATTTTAATTTACTCTGGCAACTTTTTTATTATTTTTGGTTATTTGGATTTGATCACTAAGCTAAACCGTGGACTAAATTAGGAAGAATAACCATCACACTTACCTTTAAGGGTCTGTGAAGCGTTGATTATATCAATAGCAGTTTGAATGATATATTGTTCGATTCAATAACTTAAATCAAACCAAACAATAAACAAATCAATCATGTTTTAGGTTGTTGCAAATACTACATTGTGCCTAATATATGTTAATATATATTTTAATAATGATTATTGTGAGGTAAAGTAAATGTTTTTTTTAACCATTATCGTATTAACAAGGGGGAAATCAGCACATTTTTAGCAAAACAACATTTATGGTGGTCTTTACTGCTTAACTCTGAAAAGGTGAAATATTGTTGCATGAACGGGTTGAACGTATATTTATATATGATAACTTATAGGACTAGGTTCCAACCTAATGGTTTTTTTTATAATGTGTAACTCTTTTGATTTAACATAATTACTATAGCATATTTAACTAGGATGTGATTTGATAATTATTTGAAATTCACAAATAATATTTGCTTCAATTCGGGATTTGATTCAAACTCAAAAAACGCACTTCGCAGATGTCTACTTATCTTAGTTATACTTGAATATTCTAGAATCACGAAACTGTTTGTTATCCCTCTTAATTTAAACCGTCATTAGTTTATGTGTACATTCTTGTCTTTAATTCACAGATGTGTACTTTATGTACTCGTAGAAAGGGGGCATAAAACAAAGCTGGAAATAGTCATAAAATGCAAGTAGAGATAGGAATATAAATTTAAAATGGAATATAACGCATCACACTAATACTCTACGAGCTTAATGTGTTGAGTGTGTTGTAGTATTATAGGGGGCTCAGATTAACCTTTTGGCTGCATCACGCTATATCAAAGGTAGGGAAAGGCTTTGGGCTACCTCTCGTTACTGGCGTGGCCAGTCTCGGGTAAAATTTACTCTTACTCTGCATTTAACTATTTATAGTAAGCTATTCAGAAAGATTGTGAGTACATGTGAGTAGAGGAAGCTAGGCTGAGATGGTATATAATAAGGACGGAAAAGGAGAGGATATCAAAGAGAATGATGGAGATGAAATGTGTAGGAAAAATACTGCAAGGGAGATCAAGAAAGAAATGGGAGAAGCACATAACAGGAAGTTTGCAAGTGAGAGAAGAAGAATGGTGGAATTGAGGAAGATGGAGGCATTTTACCAAACTGTCCCCTCCACAGGCTGGAAACGATGATGATGATGACTTAAATGGTCATGGAGTACTCTACAAGACACCAACATGACTGACTAATTTCATTGTTTCAATGTCAAAGAGTGACTTGTATATTATAACCGACGTTGGAAAACCACAAAAATGTTTCTGAAACTTGAAAAATTTCAGTACTCACAAATTGGATTCTATAAAAAAAAATCTCATTTCATTATTTTAATTTGATTTAATTTAATATTTAAGGATATTATTTCTTATCAATATTTACTTTTGTCTGATTTATAAAAATTTACACAACGATATTAGATTTAGTTAAAAATAAATTTATGTAACCAGAACATTTTTCACAGAAAAAAATATCATTCTTAAAAATGTATTTTCATGTTTATGGTTTATTCATAGATATATCATAAGAATTAAACTTCACAAAGTTTGCTCTATAATGCTCTAATTTGAATAAAACTCTAATTCAAACTTAATTTGAACTCATTGTAAAGTGAAAAATAACTACTTGGACACTGTTATTCATTATACTGATAAGTAGGAGATCTCGGATAGCTCATTCGATAGAGGGTGACAAGTTAAACTGGATTCTTGTACTTTTTGTTCCAGAGGATTCCAAGGGGGAAACGCAGGTGGTAGAACAGGGAGTCGGAGAAGAGCAAGGAAAGAAGGGAGATGAAGATGAGGAAGACAGTGATGGAGGGGGTAGTGTTGGCAGCGAGGACTCAAAACATGTTTATTTCCCTGATACAGAGATCAAGATAGAGCTGGACAGGACCAACCAGTGAGTATTCTCTACTTAACCCTTTTTTTCTTATCTGAAGTGGGTATAATCTCAATCTGCGGTTCACTTTTCCACTCTGATTTTGTTCATGTTAATTATTAATTAGGACGAGACCCTCAAATCCTCAAACAAACACTTTAGCCCTTAAGGGTATTCAAAATTTGAGGATTTTAGAATACTTCTAATTCCAGTTAATAGACGTCAACTTCCCCAGATACTCTAGTAGCAATAATAAAATGGCAATAAACCCATAAATAAACTATCAACTACTTAAAATAGTCTTTATATCATACTGGATTATTATTAGCCAATCAAAAATAAAAAAATAAAATTATATTACTGTCATAGCTTGCAGCTTTTGGCAATCAAGAGCATACAAGGATTACTTAAGCCTGATAAATCATACTGTCACTTGTTCTCGATCAGCAGTTGTGCACATTCGCCAGGTTATGTGTTTATAACGGAGATTTTTTTTGCCAGTTAGTATAACGAGACATGTGGCGACTCACAGGAACACCACCCCCTGGTATAACACCGTGCTTTAGACCTTTTTAAAAAAAAGGGGGAGCTGAGAAGGATTGAGTTATATAACAACCACGCAACACCAGGCGGCCGTGTATTTGACACAATAAAAAAAATCTAGGCTAAAATTTAAAAAATCAAATTTGAGACTGTCTGCCTTCTATGGTGATGGAGTAGACCATTCATCCAGGAACTCAACGCCGCATGTTAGACGATGGGAAATAAACTGACACTCTAAGGGGGCCAACGGCGTCTGGCAAATGAGCCCCTTTAGCCCCAATTGGGAAATACAATGAATTACAAACTTGATGAACCACAGGAAAATAAAAATACCAGGTCCAAATTAAACCAAATTGAAAGGACTAACACCAAGCATCTAAGGATTGGATATAAACTATATTGGTATGGTAATAAAAGAGAGGCAAAGAATGGAGTTGAGTTAGTCATCCTCAGAGATTTAGATTGTATTACAGATGTTATCTGATTATCATAATTCATAGTGCTGCTATCTATACAGTGATGCCATAACTGAAAAACAGTCAGCTTTGGACAGTCAACCTTACAGTTCAACCAAAAGCATCAGTCTACTCTCCTGACCTGATGAAGCTGTCTGTGACAGTGAAAGCTTGTCCTTAAAAATGTGTTTATGTGTTTTTTAGTGTTATATCTAAACAATTTCTACTCCGGTATCACCTAGGTAAGTGTGCTGGCTATCCCTCCTAATTTAAACCAAGATGCTATCCTTGTGAGTGAGAGAATTATAAAGGTAAAAATATGAACCAAATGGTAGGAAGTAATTATTTTGCAAATATATGAGGAACAGCATGGATTCAGGGCTAATGGTAGTGCATCAGACCTGATCTTTGCTTTAAGGATGCTAACAGAGAAGTATTGGAAGAAAGGGAAGAATCTAATAATAGTGTCTAGGACCCGGAAAAGGTGTACGACAGCGTCTCAAGAACAGTACTTTGGAAGAGTTTAAAAAAACTGGGAGTTCCAGTAAATTTGATTGGCAAAGTTCGAATGTTGTATAAAAAGTGCTATAGCTGTGTACAGATTGTAGAAGGCAGGTCAGAGTGGTTTGAGACCAAAAGGAAGTGTTCTTTCACCACTGCTGTTTGTAGCTGTCATGGATGCTATACTTAAAGACATGAAAAGAGAAGAAAACGAAGACCTAAATGCCCTGATATACGGGGATGACATTGCGATTTGGGGAGACAATGAAAAAGTAGTACAGGGAAACTTGATAAGCGGGTCTCTAAGTTAAAAAAAAGTATAAGACGAGCGTGAGTGAAATAAAGACAGTCGCCTTAAAAATCAGTAAATTAAACTTTCGTGATCTCTCTACTTATTATTAAATCTAATTGTTTTTAAATAAAATAATGTTATAAGCAGATTAGGATACACTAAAATAGAAACTTATTTAACAACCATACAACATTGGTTGTATTGAATGCTTTATTTTCACTACCATTTTAGATAAAATGTATTACTTTTAATTCATAATCCAAATTTTAATGTGTAAGGTAGCTAAACATTGGTCTATTTGTTAAAAATTTCATGTAAAGTAATATTTTTTGTAATAGCAAATGTTTATAATCACTTTAAGAAGAGCGTCAATGCATCTGGCTTTCAACCTATGGGCCCCGGGCTCTATTCCCGGCTAGTACTGTGGGTAATTTTACTGAAAGGGGAACTGTCCCCACAGTCACCAGGGTCTCTTTAGTTAGGCTTAAGTTAGGTTAAGATTTTCTACTGGTTCCACACCCTAATGTTCCCTATTAGCAACCCCTCGTTAGGACATAAAAAAAACCTCCACGGAAAGAATGTACAGAAAGTACATTTGGGCATCCCTTGGGCAACGGTACATAAGTATCAGATACTTTACCCACCAACAGGGCTATGAGTGATGTAGTCCAGATATGCATAAATAAATAAAAGTTCAAGGATAAGCACAATACTTGCATACTTCTGTCAAGAAACAAATAGCTGTACATTTCAAAATGAGTGATATTTTCATATGGAAAGTTGAACACAATATTCAGTTGCCTGATTTATAAATTTGCTTACCAATGCTTGGCCCTTATTTGATAGTCTTGTTCCCTTTAACTCCTTACCTGACATTGCTGCAATGAATGGTGTAGTTCTAGCTATGTGTGTGTGAATACTTGAAAATTCGAGTTGAGTTGAGGTTTAGTAGGTTTTTGGACTCAAATCAAAGATTTTTACAAGACTCGAGAAATTTTATTAATTGAAATACTTGATTTTATTGTGAAAATTCTGAGTTTAATTAATTTAATTCAATTTTACAATATCATTTCAAAGCAAATAGAGTATATTAATATTTATTTCTCTATGTTTAAGCTTGTACAACTATATTAGCATATATTTATTTAAAAAAATGTGATCATAATTTTACTCCACAAAAACTTTATTCTTAAACAATTTAAAGTTTCGCTTTTATCTTTTGATTAGGCCTATGCATGGTTATATTAAAAAATACATATACTTGAAATATCTCTCGCTCATAAACTGCTTTATATTAATAATATTTTTTTTTAACTTTGTTTTCATTCAAACTCGATTTGAACTCAACTCGAAATGAAATATGGCTACTAGCACATCTCCTTAGTTTTGCTAAAAAGAAATATCAATAGGGAGTCATAAAATACATAGCTTATTATTGATAAGTTATAGTCAACACATTTTAAAATTTTATTTGTTAATATATTCTGTTTTAATTGTTTACTTTAATGCCGACCTGATTATATTTCTAGAATAACTCTTCAACCAAAGTCTACATCCATTTTAAAGTCCACTTTGCAAGATTTGAAAAAAGAGAAAGTTGTGTTTCTAGGAGATGACAAGCCAGTTATATTTAAATCAGAAAATTGGCAACAAAAAAGGCTAAATAAAAAGAAAGGCCACGGTGAAAGTGGTGCACAGAAAGGTAAGTTAACACTAATGCTATGTAAATATTATTCTTAATTCACTAAATTATTTTAAGTTAAAAGTTATCCAGTGAATTATTAACTTTAGTGATGCATCGATAAAACACCATTTTTGACTGTAAAAATAATTAAGTATGCTAGGTCACCAGTTCCATTTGTCGATTATTACTAGCCATTTGCTAACTATGAAACAAAATTTAATTTAGATTTTTTAAAAAAGCTTAAAGCCTTGTAATTAATCATTTGCTATGCTAAAAGTTTAAAAATATGGCATGTGTCATGGTAATACTTTTAGAAAATACCATTTTAATAATTTTAAGACTTTATGAAGAAATGGGTCATTATAATACACAATAAGTAAAAACTTACTGGTGGTTGTAGTCTACAATATAGTTGGGTAATTAAATGTGTTAACATGATGTATGTCTACTGTAATCTTGGCAAGTGCTCAACTACAATCATAGAACTTAAAATGTTGCTATTTTCTTTTTACAGAGCAAGAAGACATACCAAATGATAAAACCAAAGAAGAGAAAGCATCATTAATGAAACGTGGCCAAAAAAGTAAACTAAAGAAAATAAAAGAAAAATATAAAGATCAAGATGAAGTTGAACGTAAATTAATCATGGACATCTTGCAGGTAACAAACAACATATACAGTAGTAGCTCCATGACTTCTTTGGTGCCGACTGACAGCTCACAGCTGACTTCTGACAGTCAACATTTAGGTATATACCTAAGTTTTGACCGTCAGAAGTGACAGCTGTTAAACACATGTTTTTGCGGATCATATGGTTCAGCGTAGGGATACATAATTTGGTCTGGTAACTTTTCAAAGCTGTCAGTCAGCACCAAAGAAGCCATGGGTTTACTGTACTTCATTGTACATGCTTATGTTACATGTGGTCATTTTATACTTTTATTTGTTATAAACACATGTCTTATTGTTCTTTATAATTTTTCATTTCTCTTTAATCGTCGTTGTCATCATCATCATTATGTGTTCTGTCTTACGACAAGTCCATTCCTTGTGTCAGTGAACTCAGACTGCCAATGCACCCTGTCCTCTGCCTCCTCCTTCAGCTCCTAGATTTTTCTTTTTTAAAGTCATCCAACATTTGAATCCTATTAGCTCCTAAGCTATGTATATTTTATGATAAGATACATAAAGATGTAATAGGACCTTGTAGATACAAAGGGTTGCGCAAAGATTAAAAATTTGAAAATTTCGACTTTGTTTGAAAAAAAAAATTAGCTTTAACTTTGCTTTGAAAAATATTCAATTATAACTATTTTTAGGTGGTATGTACATTACAAATTAATGTTAATATGAAATAATCTGAAGAAATTGAAATTCAAAGGGATTTTAGTTCTTAAATTTATATAAATTAGCACAATATAATATTTTCCTATCATAAAACCATTAACCAAACAATAATATTCAAACTTTGATTTGGTTTCAAGAATATCATATATTTGATTAGAGTTTGCTTCAAATTTAAAAACTGAACTTTGCACACCCCTATAGAGGGACAGATCAATCTAACAAGTATAAGCATTTCAGGGTTGCCACACACCTGGAAAACCATGAAATTTGAATGAATATTTATGATTTGGGAACATTAAACTGAAACCTTTAAATAGTTGGCTTTTGCATGGAAATAAAAGTGAACTGAAGAAATAATCACGTTAAATCGCCCCACCTTATCTTTCTCTGTGAAACATTGGGTTGCGTGACAACAGTTTATGTTTCACCATCAAGGTCAAAGTCTCCAGTTCTAAACACCAATCGCATGACTTCACAACAGTCATTTTTATGACAGGTGAAATTTAATTCTTCTATACTACTTTCTAAATAAAGTGTCTTGAAAAATGGATACTCCATCTGGAAAATCGGGAATTTTATATTAAGAAAATAGTGGCAACCCTGTGTCTGTTTCGGTGGAGTCATACTGGATCCAGGTCCGATAACCGTAAATTGACAGTTATTTTAAAAGGAACTGGTTCATAAAGTTTCTTATTGGTTATTAAAGGTTCTAAATTCTGCTTTATTATTATTATTATTTTATTAATGGCATTTAATTCCCTTCTTTCACTTAATTTTATTTTGGAACACCCATTTTTTACTTTTCTTGGAATTTTTTGTCAAGTTATTTTTTTTCACATTCATTATTGTTTCCAGGGTCAGGTTTTTATTCAAGTCATATATTTTTCCACTACCGGCCAGCTAGGCCTGTTGTAACTTCATATGCCCCATAATCTAACTTAAGACAAGGACATGCACAACATCCAGTCCCAGCCGTTAATTTATCAATGTGAAAGGGTAAACCAACATTTCACCAATGATAAATTTTTGGCAATGCCGGAATTTGAACCTGGGACCCATAGCTCAGTAAGCAAACACGCTATCGACTGAGCTAAGGTGTCAGATTTATAGCTTTAATACACTTTATTAATGGTTCAGACTCATTATAATCATAGGACAAACTTAATAACTACACCTCATACCATTGATTTAACATTTATTTACTCTTTTGTCCATCATTTTCCCAAATAATCGGATTCGTAAAATAGTAGATATGACCCAACTTTACTTAACATTTTTTTAAATGAGAGGTTGGCTACATGGAAAAGGATTGAAATTTTAATTGTCAAGATAATTGGATTTGAAAAGTTTTGGTTAAAATTTTAGATTCATAACTGAATAAAAACAGCAAATATGACATCTCTATAAAATACATTCATACAAACTTTAGTTAAGATGTGGTACTTTTAAATGTTAACATAAAAAAAACTATGGCTTGAACCCGCAGTCGAGCTATACCGACGAAGTGGCTGCCGTCATTAACAATGGTAGTGCACCAACATTTGTAGATATAGGTGCCTTGGGGTTAGCACAACAAACCCTTCCGCCATTATCTCAGTTTTCTAAACTAGAGCCACTACCAATTTATTCAAGTAGCTCCTCACTTGTCCTAACAAGGCTGAGTTTGACCCTGTTCCAGACACACTGCTTCACAAAAAAATTCTGGGGACAAGGATCGAACTCCTAACTTAATTGTAAACATAATATTGTAAACTTTGTTTAAAATTTACATTACATAATGGCATATCAGTCAGCAGGTTCGGGAAAGGACAGTAAGAAGACCAAGAAAGGTAAAGAAGTTGGTAACAAGGGCACCACAAGCAAGCTGAATAAAAAGGTTCCTGTGACTAGGCCAAAACCTCAACCTCAGCCAGGAGAGGGGGGCGAGGATTCTGATGGTGGTGAGGGGGTAGAAGAAGTGACTGTCAACACCGACATCGACATGCTGGATTCATTGACGGGACTTCCTCTTACTGAAGATGAGCTGCTCTTTGCTGTACCTGTTGTTGCACCTTATAATGTCTTACTCAATTACAAGTAAGTTGGAAATATGATGCACGACCTAACCCATCAACATAATTATTGTCAAATCAATGGCCTATACTGCTATACATTATACTAACCTGATATATTATTATTATTAGCATCGCGTTTTACTACCTGTTTGGGTTATACGCACTTACGCTAATGTGTAATGGTAGGGTGATTGTGAGATGAAATGGGGGACCTACAGTTTAACGTAGGATCCGAGCCACGGTGGAGGCCTGGTATTCCCCACATTCACCGGTTGTGATTAATACACGACTTGTCAGAGGTGAAGGAAGGCTTTGATAATCAGCTTACCTGAATTAATTGAGGGGTAAGTTGGGGGGAGAGTTCACTCAGATTAAACAATAATACGAATTAGTGATAACCCTAAAAGACAAAATTACTTTAAAAAAAACACATAAATGGAACATCTAATAATAAGGGTAGTGTTGATGAAAATAAATAAATTATATATTTGTAGAGACTTTATTTAAATTTTTTAAAAGACAATAAAGTAATTTATTTATAGAAAACTCAGAAGTTTTACTTTCTTTTGGACATAGTAGTACATAGTGATGATGATGCTAGTGGTGGTGGCTGCGGTGATGGTGATTTTTCAGCTACTGGCTGGGTTTGTTTGAAACATAATCCTTTTCATTGTATCCTTTCTCCACACATCTCACTCCCTTCAATATCCAGCATCCTCTTTGGTATCTTCTCCATTTCTCCTCACATGATCGTACCACCTTAGTTGTGACTTCTTTATCCTATCACAGCTCCTCCTTAGCTATTCCTCTAACCCTACTGCCACCAACAAATACCACCACCATCACCACCACCACCACCACCATTAATTGGATTGGATTTGTTGTAAAACAAACTGATCATATTTTCCACTTTGCCATAAAACTGTGCTTATAATAAATCTATAAACTCATTTTGTGTACCTTAACACTTTTTTTTTAGGAGGAATGTTCCACTTGTAACCTTGAATATGGTTTTAAGTTCAAACAAGCATCAACATTCTTTTCACAAGTTTGTTTTAAATCCACTATGAAAATGGCAGTCTTTGGAATTTGTTCATATTACTTTAAGGAAGATCTTATCTAATCACAGTGTATTGAAAAATAGCACAAGGAAAGACAAGAATAAGAATGAAGTTATCTGGGAAATTGTAAGAGTACAGGGAATACGTGAGATTGTAGAGAAAGTGAGGCTGAGGTGATACAGGCATTTAATGAGGATGGGAAAGAAAGATGAAGTATGTAGGAAAAAGACCACAAGGGAGACCAAGAAAGAGATGAGAGGAGCAGATCGCAGCAAGCATGTGAGTGAGATGAGAAGAATTGTGGCAGGAAAGAGGAAAATGGAGGCATTTTACTTAACTGACTCAGCTGCAGACTGGAAATGGCTAATTATTATAATGGTTATGGTGATTATGAAATATACCTAATTTATTTATTTAACTTACAGGTTCAAAGTAAAGCTGACTCCAGGGACTGGGAAACGAGGAAAAGCAGCTCGCACTGCATTAAACATGTTCCTAAAAGATCGCAATACTTCCTCCCGAGAAAAGGACCTCATCCGTAGTGTCAAGGATGAGAACCTCGCAAGAAACCTCCCCGGTAAAGTGAAGCTCTCTGCCCCTCAAATGCAGAAGCTGCGCAAGTAACGTCAGGCCGACTTGATTTTCGTTTCAGATCCGACATTAATTGATTTAAAATTATTATTCTGTTTATTCTGATAGGCCCATTACTTTGAGAGAAAAAAACCTTCACGTCTACATAATAATGCTACACATGAACACACATCCATCTTTTATTTAATTGAAAAAAATAATTATCTGCTGGTTCAAACGTGAATTATACTTGACTTTGAAAATCCCTAAGGGCCTCCAAGCTACTATCATCCACCAGGTGACAGCTGGTACATTTCTTTATAACTAAGCCTCAACATCTTGTTTACTGAGTGTAGATAATTTTGTCAATATGACCGAAATTCTAGCACTAAAGTGTACACACTGAAAAATTAAAAAATCAAGCATCACTTAAATTATTTTTTTCTTTGTGATGCACCATATTACATATTTATAGTTGTTTAATTTTGCAAATCTGATTCTCTTAAACAATGCCTACCCTAAGCGATTTCCAATTAAAGTGAGGTTAATTAAGGTCAGTAATTTTGCATTTTTTATAGCAATATTTTTTTCTTAAATAAAATAAACGTTGCTTCAGTGGGTACGGTTATTCTAATTTTCTATATATAGATATCTAAACAGTTTTTTAATCTTGAGCATCACAGCATTGGAATGGAAACTTTTAAAAGAAAAAGTCCTTTTCAAATTCTGTATTGCCCATGGCAAATATTCACTTGAGATTACTATGAGTAAAATATAAACTAAACATATCTTTTACTTTACATCCATTACGGTTTCCAGCTTGCTAGGCCTGTCATAGCTTCATATGCCTTATAATCTACCTTAAGACTAGGACAGGCACAACATCCAATCCCCAGCCATTAATTCATCACTGTGAAAGGGTGAACACACATTTCACCAATTATATATTTTTTGGTCGTGCCGGAAACCGAACCCAGAACCCTTAGCTCAGCAGACATGCTATAAACTGAGCTAAGGTGTCGGATAAACTAAACGTATCTACCGAGTCAATATTTGATTAATTTAGACCATACAAGATTTTTTTTATTTAAAACTGTGAAAATACACATGCCCTTTTATGTGATTTTACATGTGAGAGAATCAACAATTTATTTCTAAGGGTAATGTTATTAAATGGTCATATAGGAGTAACACAATATGGCTTTTACAATGAAACGAGAAACATACTGCAAACAAAACAGATCACTTGGTTGTAATTTTTTTTTATTATGTGTATTTCTCGTATGTGTACTTCCAAGCCCAATTTTAATTATTTATTTAAACTTATGTTCTAATTAATTTTTACCTGAAGCTTGAAAATTCATTATTTAACAGTTCCAGAAGCCAGCCCCACAAATTGAATTTAAAATCACAATTGACTTAAACATTTAAAATCTTCGTTGTAGCTTCTAACTACAACGCATTTGAGAGTCTGTTTCAGCAATTTATTTAAAAAGTTAAATTATTTTTTGTTTTTGCTAGTCTTTTGTGATCTAGAATATTAAGAGGGTGGAAGGAAATGTTTGCTTATTTAAAAAATAAAATGTAGGGCTGTGTGATATCACTTTTTCAATTCAATGTAAACTCAAAAAAATCATATGATATATTCTCAAGGTTCAAATATCTTTCTTAATGGTTTTATGAATACAATTTTTTGAATCGTGCTTATTTATAAAACTCAAAAGCTCAAAAAAGCAATAGTTGAACATAATTGTGTGTTTAAGGTGATATCTATATTGGCAAAACTTTGTAATTGTCAACACAGGGATTTTTTTAGTGAAGCAAAGTTGAAGCTAGTATTTTCTTACTTTCTTATTTTTTTTGTTTTCCCAAGACCCTTGGACCACTCCCTCCCCCCATTTCTACCTAAATTATGTATATATTTTTTTAGTTTTCATTTAAAAGTTGAAAGAAAGTCCTAAAAGTAAGGATGTGACCTTTGAAACCTCAAATCATTAAGGATATTCAACACATGGATTTGAGAAAATATTTTTATTTATTTCAAATTCTGAGTTAAAATTGGTTTTAAAGCTCTTATAATGTGAATTGATAAATGATAGCTTAGTCCAACCTAATGACAAACTTAAGAACCAGACCCCAAGTAATTAATTTACCACTTATTAATGTATTTAAATATATATGTATATTTATGTTTGTTTTGTTTATTCTACATTGTATAGTAACCTTAAGTAGGTATGCTAAAATCTTCAAATGAAATCCTTTGTTTATTTAAACTGCCGATTGATGTTCATATTTGTTCATGTGGCATGGTTTCAACAAAAAAATGTTTACTTTGTACTTGGACTTAGTGCACTGTTGAAATTTCATGTTGTTACGGTTTTGATTGTTTTACTAGTATTTCTTTGTAGTGAATAAGTGAAATGACTTTATAATTTGAAGTAAAGATATAAGTTAAATCAAAGGAATGTTATACATTTACATTTTTGAGAGTATATATCCAGGTTAATAAAGTATTTTACATACATAATGTTTACTGTTGTTCTTAACTTTGCAACCATGAGAGAAAGCGAATGAGTACTAATGGTCCTCTTTCCATTGTTGTTTCTTTCCCTCATTCTTTCTAGGAAAGTAGACAGAAGCAATGCTATGCCAAAGAGAAGATGAATACTGGATCGGTCAGCATAAAAATAGTCAAACAGCCACCCAGTGACCATCATAATAAAATATGTTTTTTTTATAACCACACTTCACCTCATTCAACATGCTCAACTCATTTAGGCTTATGATAACTATGCTAATGGATTAGGGATGAGGAAGGTATAACTTAAAGAGTCGATGTACCCACACACTTACATAAGAGAAGAGTGGAAAACCATTTAGAAAAAAATCACCCTCACTATACCTGACTGAGATTTGAACCCTGATCTCCCTGAGTCGAACTTATTACAAGAGTGATGGCTTAGAGCAGCGGTCCCCAACCCTATGCCTGCCGAGCCTTTTGCGTCTGCCTGCCACTTTTTGACCACAACTGAAATGTTCTTGACTAATAATGTTAATCCGTCACATTTCCGACAAAAATCAAGTTTGTGCTTATCTCCAGGTATGCTGTTCTCAAGAAGTTGGTGATTGAAAGCCCCTGTCTTTCCAATCCCCCCCTCTCATTCCTCCTTCCTTGCTGGCTCATTTACAAAGTGTAATGTTACTCGGAACGACAGTAGTTTCAAGCTGAATGGTTTTGTTTTTACCTAATCTCAAAGACCTACCCCCTTCCATCATTCTCCCCACACTCACTAATACCATGCTAATACTTCCTATTTCCTTTGTAAATATCTCGGCATGGGTCTACCACGCTTTGTTGCCTGAATAAGCAAAGAGTAAATATATATTTTTTAAATGTACTCAAGCACCAAAATGGTGGTGAGTAGTCAAATAGTTCCTTGAGTGTTTTTATTTTGCTCTTGTTAAAACTGTAAATAAACCAGTATTTTTCAAATTTAATCTTTGTCAACTTGGAGGGGGTTGAACCCCCCTTACCCCTCCCCCATGGTTACGGCCTTGAGTATTACCCACAACTACATGTAACATCACAATCGCTGTTGGAAACTTAATATAGCCTTCAAAAAGTAATTGGTGGCCGCCGCACTATCGTTAGTTTTGAATGTGCTCCAAGGTACAAAAAGGTTGGGGACCTCTGGCTTAGAGTTTAGGCCATTTGAGCACCGAAGCAAACATGGCAATACTAAATTGTTCATTCAAGGTCAAGTTGTTAAAGTATGCTCTTTTTAGTCCTCCTTTTCAGTCGGCATTAAGCTTATAAGGTATCTTTATAAGGAAAACCTCTTTTCGCTTTATTAGGTAATTTTACTCTTCCGAAAGCAAGTTTTTAAATAAATACCAGTCCCTGGAACATAGTGATGTGTTAAGAGAACCGAGATATTTCATAAAGGTCAAATATTTCATGTTACCAACCTTTGAAACGTATACGGAAGAAACTGCAAAGTAAAATTTAAGTTGACAATTCTACAATTTTATCGTAAAAACATTGATTTCCAAGCTTTATATCAACCATACTTTATTCTTAAAAGGGATCATAAAATCATTTTATAGGAAGTGATCTGTATTATTGTGGGATAAGGATGGAAAAAGCTTCAGTGCACTTAGTTTGGATTTGAACCTTGGCTTCCCAGTCAATGAAGACCACGTGCACTGGAAGTTTATTTGAAAAAATAAAAATAAAGGAAGGAATATTGAAATATTGGATGACTTAGAGGAAAGAAGAAAATTTTGGGAGCTGAAGGAGAAGTCAGAGGACAGGTTGCGCTGACAAAAGGAATGGACCTGTTGTAAGACAGAATACATAAAAATAATAATTATCTACACTTTGTTTACACTGAAAAATTATGGTGCAGCTTATAGGATAGTGCACAGAAATAAACTTGCTATATTTATTATTATTGTTTGACTAATTTATTTATAGTATCCTGTGATGTCTACATCCAGAAAAGTAATGCTGGATGTGGATATTTTCCAGGTAAATCTTAGCGGTGAAAATGTATTGAGGTCTGCCAGGAAGGACTCGAGTTGCTGAGTGGTGCTGGTCCAGATCATAAAGATGTCATTGATGTATCTGAACCAAAAAAGGGGCTGTTTACAGTTTAATGTGGGATCCGAACCACGGTGGAGGCCTAGCATTCCACACATTCCCAAGTTGTGTTTAATACACGTCTTGTCAGAGGTGAAGGAAGGGTTTGGCAATCAGCTAACTCCGTGCCGAGACCGAGGATTGAACCTCGGACCCTCTGGTACAGAAGTCTGACACCTTACCCCTAGATGTCATTGATGTATCTGAACCAAAAAAGGGGCTGTTTACAGTTTAATGTGTGATCCGAACCACGGTGGAGGCCTAGCATTCCACACATTCCCAAGTTGTGTTTAATACACGTCTTGTCAGAGGTGAAGGAAGGGTTTGGCAATTAGCTAACTCCGTGCCGAGACCGAGGATTGAACCTCGGACCCTCTGGTACAGAAGTCTGACACCTTACCCCTAGACCACCAGGTCACCTAATATTTATTAAGGGAGCGTGAAAGTAAAACATCTTCAATACCCACTTCTGTGGACGCACGGTCTAAGGTGCCACTCTCACAATAGACTGGACTGCCGATGACGGGGAGATTAGAGTTAGACTCCCTGTTGGGTAGACTACAGGTAACACTTTCTCTAAATAATTTTCCACTCTCACTTCACGTAAATGTGGGTAAAAACTTCCTCTAAATTCAACCTTCCCCATCCTTATTTTTTTAATTCTTTTATTAACACCACGTCTTACTACCCGTTCGGGTTCTACGCCTATGTACTAATTACACTAATGGTTTAGGAATTTGGAGGGTTTAATTGAGAGGAAATACATCCACATTTATGTGGAAGAAGCATGGAAAACCACCCTCAGTGAACTCAACCTGAATTGAACCCTGATATCCTTGTCTTTGGCAGTCTAGTATAACACTAGAATGGCACGATAGACCACGTAGACTCCGAAGCGGGTCTAAAATAAAATTATAGTGCCCAAAAAGTTGCAAATAGCTCAGTTAGAAAAGTCAGTAGCCAACGGATCCAACAAGTAGCCGAACTCGCTAATTTCGCCTATTCTGGCAACCCTGCGCCAAACCGCCGACTATATCTGTGCATTCGCCAGTGGCGTCGCTGTATGCAGCTACAAACTATCTCCCGTGACTTGGCGAGACTTGCTTTGATAAGGTGTGTTGTCACTCCTAAATATAGCTGATTTAAAAATAAAAATAAAAAAACTGTTGGTGAGCCACTGCTTGCTTCCATCTTATTATGTCAGGAAATGTCTAAATTACGGAAATATATACAAATATCGAACAACCTCCCTATAATATTATTACTATACATTGCATATTACTACCGGTCTTGGCTATCAAAATATTACTACGATAATGGTGTAGGCAGGAATAACTACAAAATTCCAAACAATCCCATTTAATGTACAAAAAATTACTTATATGATTTTACGATAGATTTGATTAATTAACGATACCAGCGTTGAATGTATATAGTATATACTTTCAACGCACAGGGCGTCAAGTAAAGAATGTCCCATCATCTGTGCCAAAGTATGAAAAATACTGTCTTTGATTCGCTCACTATGCACAAACAAGCAATAAAAAGGCAAAGCAAGTCAGAAATACAAAAAAACTAGGAAGATCTTGTTCTACAACTTATTGCATGGTATAAAACTCATAGTAAAGAAAATTATTTTTATGAGCCTCACTTACTCCTAAGCTCCAAAATATTGGTTTCGTCTACTTGGGCAGTTGTGAAATCACCGAAAGATATCCTAGATCTTACCTCCCTCTTCCCCCACCCCCTCAAGAGAGCTCATAAATATATTATCCTAAAGTATTGACACCGCACTCTCCTTTTGTTTGCTACTATTACTGATATAATGTAAATAGTACCTTTGACCGCAAAAATACATGATTGTAAGGAAATGTCAATTATTCCAACTTTGACACTTACGAAGAAGACCAAGAAACTTCTTGACAATAAACATTTTTTTTTTTCCAAATCAAAGTTTATCAACAGGATCCAGAATAAATTTCCAAAAAAGTGATTAAAAATAACTATAGAGTGCTTGAAACTATTTGACACCAGTTTCTGCGGTAAAGGAGAATTTTGCCACTAAAAAGTCACTATCAGAATTTTTATGTCAACTGCAACGCGAATTTGAATTTTTGTCAGATAGAATGATAATAATCCTTCTTCTCTTTAAAATAACTTATTTATGTGGATCAGGATTCTTTGTCTATGTGTCTACTAAAACAATGTGTGTGGTGGTTATAGCCTAGAAAACTGAGATGTCTCTGGTGAGAAGAATCTAAGACGCTGCTATGTCTCTGTTGAGTAGCATCTAATACACCACTATGTTCTGGTAGATAGAGCCTAATAAACCGCTATGTTCTGATAGATAGAGCCTAAGAAACCACTATGTTCTGGTAAATAGAGCCTAAGACACTGCTATGTCTCTGGTGAAGAGAGCCCAACACACTGCTTTGTCTAAGGTGAGTAGAGTTTAATACACTGCTGTGTCTCTGGTGAGTAGGGCCTAAGAAACTGCTGTTTCTTTGGTGGTCATAGCCTATGACACTTCTATGTGTCTGGTGAATAGAGTCCACGATACTGCTATGTCTCAGGTGAATGGAGCCTAATACACTGCTATGTCTCTGGTGACGAGAGCCCAACACACTGCTTTGTCTAAGGTGAGTAGAGTTTAATACACTGCTGTGTCTATGGTGAGTAGGGCCTAAGAAACTGCTGTTTCTTTGGTGGTCATAGCCTACGACACTTCTATGTCTCTGGTGAATAGAGTCCACGATACTGCTATGTCTCAGGTGAATGGAGCCTACGATACTTCTATGTCTCTGGTGAGTAGAGGCTGAGACACTGCTATGTCTCTGGTGGTTATAGCCTAAGACACTAAGGTCTCTGGTGGTTATAGCCTAAGACAATACTATGTCTCTGCTAATTATGGCCTAAGGCACTGTTGTCTTTGGTGGTTATATTCTAAGACACTGCTATATCTCTATTCAATAGAGCCTAATACACTTCTATGTGTCTGCTGGAAAGCCTAAAACAATTTTCTGTCATTGTTGAGTATGGTCTAAGACACTCCTATATGTCTGGTGGGTAAAGTGGAAAACACTAGCATGTCTCTGGTGAGTAGCGGATGAAACACTGCTATGTATATATTGATTAGAGCCTAAGGCAGTGCTATGACGCTGGTGGATAGAGCATAAGACACTTCTATGTCTCTTGTGATTGTAGGTTTAGACGCTGCTTTATCTCTGGTAGTTAGCCTGAGACACTGTTAAGTGTCTGGTGGTTATAGCCTAAGACTGATATGTCTCTGGTGAGATCAGCATAAGACACTGAGATGTCTCTTGTGATTGTAGGTTTAGACGCTGCTTTATCTCTGGTAGTTAGCCTGAGACACTGTTAAGTGTCTGGTGGCTATAGCCTAAGACTTCTATGTCTCTGGTGAGATCAGCATAAGACACTGAGATGTCTCTGATGAGTAGATACTAAGACACTGCTTTGTCTCTGGTGGGTAGTGGCTGAAACACAGCTATGTCTCTGGTGGGTAGAGCCTTAGACACTGCTGTGTCTCTGGTCAGTAAAGCCCAAGGCACTGCTATTTCTCTGGTGAGATCACCATAAAGAATTCTATGTATCTGGTGAGATGAGCCTAAGGCAATGAGATTTATCTGATGGTTATAGCCTAATACACTGATATGTTTCAGGTGGTTATACCTTAAGACATTGATATGTCTCTGGCGAGGTCAGCCTATGACACTGAGATGTTTCTTGTGGTTATAACCTAAGACACTGCTTTGTCTTTGGCACCTCTAGCCAAAGACACTGTTCTGTCTCTGGTAGTTATGGCTTAAGACACTGTTCTGTCTCTGGTGGTTATATCCTAAGACACTGAGATGTCCATGTTGAGATCTGCCTAAGACAATGCTATGTCTCTGGTGGCTATAACTTAAAACACCGATATGTCTCTGGTGGTTATAGCCTAAGACACTGCTATGTCTTTATTAGGTAGAGCCTAAATCACCTCTATGTCTCTGCTGGATAGAGCCTAAGACAATTCTCTGTTATTGTTGGGTAGGTTCTAAGACACTGCTATTTCTCTGGTGAGTAGAGTGGAAGACACTGCCATGTCTCTGGTGATTAGTGGCTTAAACACTGCTATGTAGATGTTGAGTAGATTTAAACACTGCTATGTAGATGTTGAGTAGATCCTAAGGCAGTGCTACAACGCTGGTGGATAGAGCATAATAAGGCTCTTTTATGTCTCTTGTGGTTGTAGGCTTAGACACTGCTTTTTGTTTTGTTGTTCTAGCCTTAGATACTGCTATGTGTCTGGTGGTTATAGCCTAAGTCACTGCTATGTTTCTGGTGAGATCAGCGTAAGACACTGAGATGTCTCTGATAAGTAGAGCCTAATACACTGCTTTGTCTTTGGTGGGTAGAGCCTAAGACACTGCTATGTCTTTGCTCAGTAAGGCCCGAGGCACTGCTATGTCTCAGGTGAGTAGAGCCTAAGACACTGCTATGTCTCAGGTGAGTAGAGCCTAAGACACTGCTATGTCTCTGGTGAGTAGAGCCTAAGACACTGCTATGTCTCTGGTGAGTAGAGCCTAAGACACTGCTATGTCTCTGGTGAGATCAGCTTAAGTCATTGAGATGTCTCTGCTGCTTATAGCCTGAGACAACTGCTATGTCTCTGATGGTTATAGCATAAAATACTAAGATGTCTCTGATGAGTAGAACTTAAGACACTGCTGTGTCTGGTGAGTAGTGCCTAAGACACTGTTATATTCTGGTTAAGAGAACCTAAGACACTGCTATGTCTCTGGTGAATTGAGCCCAAGACTATTAGTCTATATGTTTAATTAATCTATACCAAATTGTACCCAAATTGTTTCACAGATGGCTGCTTCAGTTATTTTGTATCTGCAAAATAAATAGGTCTAGTACCAAGTATAAGAAAATAAGACATTTCAACAGGTATTATTAATTTAAGTAAATCTCATTCTAATAGTACCTACATAATTTGGCTTAAAGACGATAAATGTTATGTTAGTTGTTTTTTGTCCGAGGAACAAAATAAATCTGGTTTTTAATATCAGAAGAGTACGAAATACCAAGAGGATGTATTCATATCAGTTATTTAGTAGAGTTCTATCTCAAAAACAAGACAAATCTGGTTAGTAGTATTAGGATAATATGTACACCAAGCGATCATTATATGATAGGACATATTTTTGATACCAGCTCAACTTTCCTTTGATAGACCTTTATCAATATCTTATGCACTAGTTTAAGAGATTAAATGTATTACCTGTCTCTACCCAAAGTTCAAATACCTTATATACCGTACTGCAAAATTTTAGGACTTGTATCTATATTTATTACTAAAAAAATAGAATTCATAAAAAGTTTGTAGTAAAGTAGGTCCTGATCACCTTACTTACTATTTGGATATATGATGGGACTTGAATGATTAAAAATGATTTATTTGAGGTTTTTAACATGCACTTTCTGAACTGATTGATTATATCAGCACATGACCATAAACTATCTTAAATCTAGAACAAATAAAAAAAATGTCCTCGAACATTAATTTACTAGTGTGAAAGGAGACCCCCACATTTCAAAAATGACACATTTTTCAAACATGGCATGAATTGAACTTGGTACTCAGCAGACAAACATGTTATCAACTGAACTAAGGTGTTGAATGACTATAGTGTATAATTTCGATGTAGACACTACTTGAGAACACACATATACAGTCAGAAGCGGATCTACACTATAGGCCCACTAGGTATGGGCTTAGGGGCGGCGACTTTAGGGGGCGACACATTTTGGATAACATTATTTTTATTTTTACCATAATATTGTGTTTAGTAATTATGTTTAAAAATTATTGACTAACTTTATCGGAATGGTTCAAGTTAAAGTCAGAATAACAATATGTATTTTTAAATAATTGTACTTTGCAATCGCTTTGTAACTGAGGTCAATCTCCCCTTCTTCATAATGTTAACTCAAGCTACTGTAGGTCATGTACATTGACATGCCTGATTATCTTTTGTAGAAATCTTTTCTGGAATACTAACTTTTGCCCCTCGACTTCCCCAACACCCATTTCCATGGAAACGTTCTAAAGGGCTTGACAAAATAGAATCGCCTAGGGGCGCAAAATTTTTAAATCTGCCACTGTATACAGTGGGAATAACATCTGGCTTCTGAAAGATCTGTGACAGCTTGGGGGTGAATTAGCACCACTGTACAAAGGAAACTCTTATCATGGATATAATTGTTTATCAGCCCAACTATCCTGTATCTACAAAATATCATTGTGAAAGATAGATTTTTCACTTAAGTAAAAGAGCTTGGTTTGATGAGACAACCACAAAATATTGTTCCCTTCTTTCTCTTTCTCTGTTCTCTTCTTTGCATATTTGGACTCCACCCTAAAATGTTCTAATAAAATTATTGGGTGGTAATGACATGAATTTAATATACAAACTGTGCCCC